>CM061059.1:955924-1184229 GCA_030762865.1 Paraleonurus japonicus
ACAAAGTGTAGATAAACACGAACAACAAGTACTGAGGATGCAGAAAAAGAGAGAAAGTTGTTGATCAAGAAAATGGATAAAAAGAGTTAAAAACAGGGGGTGGGGGTGTATAGGGGTGTGTACTGTGCAAAAAGGTGTGGTTTAACAATAAAATAATGAAGAGAAGAACTTGACAAACGGGCCCCCCTTTGTCACAGATGTTTTTACTGTGCTTCAATTCTCGTGAGCATTGTTTAATTTAATCTCTGAAATTCTTGAAAATGAGGCTTTTAACAAATTTTCATTGAAAGATTTGCTGTAATGAAAGCACTCCCTTTTCTAAATTTGATGTTAATGTTTTGAAAATTCTTCAAGGGGGGTCCCCAGTGCCCTGTTTGTACCCATAATTTTCATATTCTGTTTCATTTATTTAAAAATCAGATATGTATTGATAATAAAAGATGAAATATTTTTGAAATTAAAATAAAGAATATGGTATTGCAATTAATGGGTGAGTAGCAGAAAGTGAAAAATTCAGTTGGTGTGCAGAATTGAATGGGGCTATTAAGGCCCTTATTAGGGCATTGGCCATTTCTATGAAAGCTCAACCAATATGGAAGCTGATGCTGCTATTTCACTACCATTTTCTTTCTCCATTTATTACATTCAATAAAATCCGATGCCGGTGGCCCCACCACTCTCGTTATCGAAAATGGTGAAGGAGGTCTTTTCGCGCGTAGAGATACTCAACGGTTCGGAATCGCCTGTACCCGTTAGGAATAGGTGGTGCGAAGACAGTTCTGGATTCAAGATTGTAGTGGTTCGTTGGATTATTTTTAAGACGCCACGTGTCATCCATCTAAATTATGGAACATAAAATGGAATACAGAAAATGACACATATGATATCATGTGGTGCGAAGACTAGCAATCCCTAATCGAAACCTAATTGGGGGAAATCCGATTTCGATTTATAATGGTTTTACCTTACTTAATCTCAACCGTTGATTTTAAATTTTTAACAAGAGAAATACATTGAACCAGCGGTGACCTTGATGAAATAATACTATCGGTATGACTATACTTGCAAGAAGTCAATTACAAACATTTAATTGCAATCGAACTTCCGCTTTGCAATTGTCTGCTCATTCGTATTGAACTATTGAACTATGTTTGGTGTGTACATTCGTTTTTTTTTAATTCACATATTTTCACAGTAATTACATATGTGGACTATTTGTGTGAGCATATGATGTTATGGTAAAAGAAGAAATATTAAATCTATTGCAACTTGTTTTAGATTTTCTCATTGCAAACATGAGATTTTACTGACTCTTGTCAAATTTCAGACGAAATAGCTTAATCAATATGCACACTTCTCGTGCATAAAATAATAGTGATGGGGTTGGATTTTAAAAGAAATAAAGCAATTTCTATAATTAAATAATCCAACAAATTTAAAGAAAAGTCCCATCTTACGGGCATGGATAACTTGTTAGCAATGTCTGTTTCTGCTGTGTTGCAGCCTTATATCAGGACGTATGTACGTTTAGTTCTTTTGCTTATTTATTTATATCTTAGAGAGGTAATACTCCCCCACATTTACTGTAAGTTCCTTGGTCAGTCTCGCCGTAAACTGAGGAATGTGCACGAGTGACAGTCCTATACAGGAGAGGACTAAAACGTCACGATTCTAGCAACAACCACTTGCAATATTTCAGAAACATCCTCTTGCAATAAATTCATCACAAGTTTGATACTCTTTCCGTTCGATTTAAGTTCAGCATTTGAGGGAATATAGTACTCCTTTCATCCCAAGTTTATCTTCACATTTTGTTTGACACGGAGATTAAGAAAGTGGAGGAATGAGTAGAGATTTGTGGGGTAAATTTGTATTCCCCCGTCTTATACTCGTTGTGACATTTGCCAAAAAGGTCTGTCCCGTACTCGTTGTATCATTTCCTTAAATGGTAATAAAATATTTTTTTCACTTTTATCTATCCCCTTCAAATACTACAATATTACACTATATGCCACTACTTTTTTCACACTAACACAATTTAATATTATTAAACAACTCTCTTACTAAAGTTGAAAAGACTATCTTACCCCCATAAAAAAATTATATTATTAAACAACTCTTACATTAAAACTTGTGTTAAACAGTTTAGTGGATTGTTTGTATGTGTGGGCCCAAAAGTAATATCATTTTGTGTAAATTTAAAGATATGGTGAGGGTGAAGTTTAGATAGGGCTTTTTATTTTAAGAATGTAAAACTAATCTTGAGACTGATCGAAAAAAAAAGTGTGGCGCTAATTACGAGATAAAGGGAGTATTTTATTACAAAGTTGTTGATGAAAAATATAAAAAAACGTGAAAAGTGATTGACTTGTAGTTTAGTGGCAAAATATACTGAGACCCATCATTTTATCGAACCCAAATGACTAATTTAGGCTAGGACCCCTAGAACTACTGTCGGCATGGAATTATAGTATCAAGCACGATTTTGCAAATAAAGATCAATTAAACAAGCAAAATTAAGCACGATTTTGCAAATAAAGATCAATTAAACAAGCAAAATTAAGCAACACACAACTAGTCAAAGAGATATCAAATGTGAGAGAAGTGTGCTTAGTGCAAATTACCAAAAATTATCTATTATGGATCACACAAAGCAAGTGTTTAAATTACGAGACTTCATAGGAGCAATTCATGAATGATAAGTCTAAGTTCGATACAAACAATAAACACAACAACACCCTAATTCCCTCACTAATTACAAGACTAAATATCAAACAATCAATGTACTTTAATGTTGGTTGTAATAAAAATTAATCAAGGCTCTTTGTGTTAACCCAATATAAATTTCAATTACAAAATCAAGCCTAACACCTAAGCAGCAATTCAATAAACCAAGCCTTCTTGTGAAAGTCAAATCAATTAACAAAGGATCAAAACTTAATCAAGTAATTAAACCATGCAAAGCACATTAGAATAATCAATCAACTCAATTATTGAAACACTCGATCACATGATCACCATATAATTAATTCATCCAAGAGTCATCCCACCCGAACACAAAAAAAAATTTTAGCCAATCATAGTGAAAATCAATAATCCATAAAAATTAATTGAGAGAAAGACATGGTAATAGAGAATAAGACCAACAAAATTTGATAAAAAAAGGTGGAAAGCACCTTATCCAAACACTATCCACTAGCTTGCAAAATTTAAATTAGTGAAAAATTGTGAAGGTCGAATTTATAAATGATTTTTAATTTTAAGGGTGTGACACGTACAATATTACATACAAAAAATAATATTGTCAAAAGTTTTATGGACGGATGAAACAATGAGTAAATACGTATCTCACCACTCATCTTCATTGCATCAACTTTGTTTTATAGTAAATTTTTGTATAAACTGGTTCCTCCGTGTAATTGATATAGTATATTTTTTAAATAATACTAATTATTTTTATTGAATTATTTTAATTATTATAGTTGAATATTAGTATTATTTTTATAACCCAATTCATTAAATGTTAGATTATTTTTATTCAACATTATTAATTATGAGTACTCTAACCCAATTCCTCGTGCTCCGTGTCACTACAGAAGGCTCTTGCTTTCATGGTATTGGTATGGTATGCCATCAAAATGGCAAATAATAAAAATTATTATTGGAGGTGGGATGTTTTCAGATAATGTGATTAATCTAACTAAAAAAAACATTGTTTTATCTCTTTCATGCCATAAGATAGACCGAGCCCATTAATATGTACTCAGTTCGAAAATAAGTGTCACATATATCTAAATTTTTATCATTTTTTAAGTTACTCCTCACAAATCAAATGCAAATTTATCTTATTCATTTCAACAATACCCCTAATAAATTATTAATAATAATCATCTTTTAAGCATAAATTTAAATGTATTAAATAAAAATTAAGTATCTTTTACTTATTTTGGGACAAAAGACGATTTTTATATAATTAGTTGTATTAAAAGCCTATCGCCCATCTATCGATAGAAAAATAACCTTTGAAATGCCTAATTATTTTATATAAGTTGAGCTCAACTTTTTAGTATTATAATTATAATACGCATAAGAGATTTTTTTTATCCCACTAAGAGTACCTTTTGATTTCTCATCCACGAGTAGCTTATTATAAATCATCCACCATGAGTTAGTAATGTCCTATTTTGAATCTTCTAATAAACTTATAAACTATTTGGTCTATAATTGAAGTAGTAGTAAATGGTAATGATGAACACTGATTAAACTTCTGATATATTTGAGACATTTTCCATTGTGTGATTTATATGAATCGTAAAACAATTCCGAGGAACATATTTTTTTTATAATCATCCAGTTTTTGTCGACCTTATCCCAAACACGAGGGTTCAAATATTTTTTTGGATATTGTTTGGCACGAGTTTCTGCTCCTACTTGAAGTTATTATCACTAAATAATACACTTATTTTTTTCTGCATTTTTTATTGAAAACAATTTTATTTTTCAGTGAAAACAATAAATAATGTTAAAAAATGCACTTGAATTTCCTCAGTGCATTTGGTGCATACAAAACTTTGTTTGGATTAAAAAAAAAAAAAAACTAAACCTATTCACATCAAAATGGCGTATAATTTATAAATCAAAATATCGTTTGACAAGTTATGTTTAGGCGGAATTTGAAGGAGTTAAAACGAATAGATTCCAATTTTTTTTTTGACGGAAGAATAGATTCCAAATTTGAAATCCCTACAAGTAATATAAATGAGCTAAATGAATTGCAAATTCATATAAATCCAACAAAAAACCTTTTGATTTGTTATTGTGGATTTTAAATCCATCCCCAAACACTTCCTTCCCTACTCTGCTACACAAGCATTATAAATGATCAAGCTCAACCCAAGTTGTATTATATGCATCCTCAGCATATAATCACGTTAATGAGCATATAAATTTTATTATAATCAGCCAAACTAACACAAGCATAACAAAACTGGAGAAGAGATGAACTCCATATGTCAAACCCCCCAAGCTACAAAGTTCAAAATTAGAGATATAACAACTCAATTTTCAAAACTTACCGTTCCTGAAGATTTAGCTTAGCTCCACCTCCTTCGATCCTCTTCCTCATCAACAGAAGTATACCAGGAAGGCCTACGTTTCAAGTTGCTCAACCTGTAGTTCAAGAAAATTTCTTCATTAGAGACTCCTCGTGTAGCCACGAGAACCAAACTCTTAATAATAGGAACATCCATCGTGTTACTTCTTGATTTCCATGATTTGAACCAAAAGCTACCAAACTTCCTCATTGATACTTCATTTCCATTTCCAAATGGGATATTTGGTATGTAAGCTCTCATATTTTCCTCAGTTAGAGGAAAGTCGTATGGGCAGATCATTACATTGGGAGTCATATCCTTAGCTGGATGGTTCGCATAATGGGCATAAGCCAAAGGATTTCTCCTTTCTAAAACAACTCGTTTATCTCCAACTTTAGACCCGTCTAAAGGTTTACTCAGCAACTTCCACACCCTATCTGAACCATTTCCACCACCTTCACCATTCAATCTGGACCCTTGAACACTCGATCCATCCCAGTTTTCACGAGTTTCACCACCCATACCCCAAGGCTGAGCGTTGATTACAGTTCCATCGTACCTTGTGATTAGATAAGGATTTTGTAGATCAACTCTTGGGTATCCAGGGATATAACGGTAATATGCGGGTGAGTATGTCACACCAGGGTAAATAGCTATTACAGCACCCACATCTGCTTCACCATCCAAGTATAAACCTTGGCCAGCATCCTTGTGTTGAATTTGAGATGGCTTGATTTCAAGAGTGTATCCAAAGAGATCTTTTAGTTTTTTTGATACCTCAGAACGCTTTATTGGCTTTGTTTCCACCACATGTGTACCTGACCATACATGAGACAACGAATGAATATCCAATAAAAAGAACATTTGTTAATTTAAAAAAGTTGCAGAAGCTTGCAACAGTTTAGTGGTACTTGATATACATGACACTAGAAATATTACTCACCGGGATTATCATTCAAAGGAGTAGTCCTTCCGACTGCAAGAACAAGTCCACTAGGTCGAGGAGCAGTCTTTCTTTCTGTAGACGAGTTGAGTTTGCTGGCTGTCTTTGAATCAGGAAGAAGAATGTCATCCATATATGTGCAGAAAGTACTCATCTGTGTATGAATATTTTCTTGAACTTGCTTTTGCTGCTCAGCTAGAGATGCTTTACTAGCCAGGTCTATGATCTCATCTGCATCAGCTTCTTCAGCATTCTTTCCCAAACGGTTGTAGCTGACAATATAGACAATTTGTTACAAAATGAACCGCATTATTGCATCAGTAGATAAACTTATTATAGAACACAATATCCGGCAATATGATAACGTAAAATGACATATCAGATTTCAGGATAAATGATACAATTAACTGGAAGTTGGAAACTCTCATCAGCATAAAAAACAACAACCTTAGAAAAGCTTGAAGCATAACCAAATCGTTCAAGTTCAGATCACTATTTAAACATACTGATACCATTATCACAGCTCAGTCACCATTTCTTTATGTAATTTGTTTCAAAATTCAAACATACTTATACCATTAACACACTCCCGCCCACCCTCAACCCGAAACCAATCCCAAAACTATTCCTCCTAGCATACCAGAATGTTAACAATTAAAGGGATATTGATACCTAGTTAATCACTTGATTGAACATCATATATAACATTCTGATGAGAATAAAAATGAAACAAGAGATCATACAAAATTGCCAGACAAACCACCCTTAAAATTGTTACCTCAGAACTAGAAAGGCGTTCACCTGGTATAAAGAAAAAGTCGGTTGATGTCAGCTTCAAACTGAAGATCCCTTCCATGCTTAGCCAATGTAGGACTTTTCGCAAGCACCTTAACTGCCTAATGAAACAATCAATAACACAGTGAACCAACATACATTTGCAATCACCAACAACAATGATAAAGTATTTGAGCTGAAATAACCCAAAATAAATGATTTAAAGTCCTTCTTTGTGAATATGAATACTCAAATAGACTAGATTGAATGCATGGGATGCTAATCAGAAGCAATTTCACGGACGATATTAATGCCGATTGTAATTGACATTGGTGGTGCTTTCCTTTAGAAAACGAAAATTACCTCTTGAAATTTTTGAAACAGAAATGCCATTACAGAGAAATTGTTGCAGAAATTTGGACTCGTTATTACTTCTGCTGTCGTGATTTTGAAACCTCGCGATTGGGTATGTGGAAAGTCAAAATAAGGGTAAAGTCAGGGGTGCCTTCTGTAAATACAGCAAATATTGGGGGTTTATGCATATTAAATTAAGAGTTGATTTGTATAAGACACTTTTACCAAATTAAAGTCTCTTGTTACGTTTTTTTTTCCCGGAAAATCTACTTTTATATTACTTTTTTATTGTCGAATATTCTCATAATTATCATAATCAAAGTGATATATATATATATATATATATATTTTTTTTTTTTTTTTAGGAGAATTGATTAGTATTACTATTTTAAAAATTAATATATAATTTAGATGTTAGGTGTATAGTAGCACCTAAACAATGGCTTAATATCATTTAAAAATTAATAATATATATTATTTGATGGAAAGAAAACAAAGCTAGAAATGAAAATTTACAATTAAAATAAATTATGAAAATTGTGAATCTCGAGGTGACAACCTTTTTAGCATGATCTAAGATAACAAGTTATACGAGTTTGGCTATGTACATAAACCAAATGAACTAAAAGTCGAGTCAAGGTTAGATCCTTTCCCGCAAAATGAATATATCTCGTTTAGAGCTCTTTGATTTAATATGACATTTTTAAAAGTAAAATGATTTTCGTTTTTAGATGGACAACAGCGCGACATTTAAAAATCAGATAAATTGAACTAAAAGAGAGATTGAAAAGCTTCACATATTGAACTGACATGGAAACTGAAAAGTTTCACTACGTGCTAACATGATTTTTGTATGTGGTATGTTTTATGGAGTGTTTCTGCATGTAATTTTTAGGTGAAAATTAATGAATACATGGAATGTTAGTGAAATGTCATTCACTTCAAATGAGGAGCATTTCATTAAAGATAAGCGGACTCCGAAACTCAAAGCCTAAATATGCTCAATCTTACTAAGTGAGTATTTGCAAACTCAAATTCATGGTGAAAATCACTTTTATTTTGAAAAAAAAATTATATAATATTTACAATCACTTTTTTAATCACTTAGTCTATTTTGACTTAACTAGCTTTATTTGTTTCTAAATTCTCTAAAAGTCAATCTCATTTGAGAAAGGAGAAAAATAATAATTACTCCTACTATTAATAAAAATATTTTTTTTTGCAAACATACCACTTCTTCAATTAGATTTAAAATCACTTTAATCTCAAACATTCCTTACTTTTAATTTAACAAAAAAAATTAATTAATATGAATTTTTAAAAGTGTAGTTTTTTTATAAAAAAAAAAACACCCTAAGTTTAGCCGATAGTGAATTGTATGTATTTAGGTAATTTTATTTCTACAATTAGGGCCTATATGTTTGGGCTGTTTTAAGTTTGCTGGCCTGCTATATTTGAGCTATTGGGCTTTCAGATTAGTTTCACTCTTTTGTAGGACTTTTTGGGCTTGTTCAGTTGGGCTTTATCTATGGCCTTTTTCATTTGGTGGTTTTTTCTTTTTGGCTTTTGTTTTTTTTAATTTAAGGCTCCATTTGGATAAAGTAGATTGAAATCAAGAGAATTTGAGTGATTATATCATTCATTTACACAAATTAAAATGGAGAAAAGTTAAATGAATGGATTTGATTCACTCAAATATTAAGCACAAGTGAGAGAAATGAGAGGATTTCAAATGACTATGTTTTGTTGGGTATTTGAAATCCACTAAAATGGAGAAAAGTTAAATGAATGGATTTGATTCACTCAAATATTAAGCACAAGTGGGAGAAATGAAAGAATTTCAAATGATTAGGTTTTGTTGGATATTTGAAATCCTCTCACTTATAAGTAATATTTGTGTGAACCAAATCCATTTATTTAGTTTTTTTCTATTTTTATTTGTAAATGTATGATGTATTATTCTCAAATCTCTTGATTTCAAATGACTCAATCCAAATGGAGCCTAATTATTTTTATAAAATCTTTTCATTTTTAATCGTCAAGAACTAAGATTCTCGTTTCCAGACCGATAGGCTTAGCAGCGGTCGACGGCGCACGTGTGGTCTATACGAGTTCATACTTAGCCACTAAACGTAAATTACACTTATAACGTTCATTTAGTGATACTATTATAATTATAAACATATATCATAATATAAAATATTTATAATATCATTGAATGAAGTCAAAAACTTGTGTGAGACCGTCTCACGGATCTCATTTCGTGAGACGGGTGCACTTTTTAATAAATTGTTATCACTTTTTAAAAAGTGATATAAATTAGTTTAAAAATGATAAAATTTTGAAAAGTGATACACTTTATATTATAAGTGATAATAATATATTAAAAAGTGATAACAATTTATTAAAAAATGAATCCGTCTCACGAAATGAGATTCATGAGACGATCTCACACAAAACTTACTCTTAAATGAATGTAATGATTTCAGTGAATGATTGTAATAGTATCAGTTTCATACTATAAATATTAAGGTATCAACTATTTAATAAAAGTAATAATATTATTTAGTAAAAATACACATCAATTAAACGATACAACTTGCGCATGCAAGATTTGCCATCAAATATTTACATGTGGAATAAATGTTCGAAATTAGTGGTGGCCGCCTTTACACAATATTTAATCATTTAATTACTTGAAGAAGTCCAGCTAAACTTTCCTTTTTTTTACCATAAAACTTCATTTAATGTACCTGGCAACAATATACCATGAACTTTTCTTTTTCACATCTCTTCACTTTCATTCCCGCGTAATCTTATCATATCCCACATCCAGAATCACACGTCAATTAATCCATAATCCACCATCACACGCTTTTATTCATAATAAATCTCTATAAATACTACACAATTGCACTACATATCCTCAATCAATAACCACATAATTTTTTTTTCTAAGTCTGAAAATTTCAAGCTAGAATCAATCATGCAAACTACTTCCCTCCAATCCCTACACCTCCAACCTCCCTTTTCGGGCTCGAAAAGACTCTCGAATCGAAAAAATGGAGCTTCAACACGGATTCTGGCAATCAGAAGAGACGGAAAGGGTGAAAAAGACCGACATGATCATCATAAACTTGTAGATGAAAACATGATTGTTCTTAAAATGAGGATTCGAGAAATGACGACGAAGGAGCAAGAAAATGGAGCGACGTCGCCCCCGAGCATTGGATGGGGTGGGAGAAGGAATGGTACAAGTAGTTATGATAATGATGTGTATGAATTAGTAGGGTTGTTGCAGAATTTGTTGATGGATACAAGGCCAAGCTTGGCCGTAGGAGTGATTGCTCTTTTGATATTGAGTGTATCAACACCTTTGGCAGTAGTTTTAACCTATTTTCTAAACATTGTTATGTAAATTAGCTTGTGTTAATAAACAAGCGCCCACCTAGCCACCGGGTTCTTCAATTTAGTGGGAGACCTGAGTTCGATTTCATTTATGAATTTACCAATAAAAAAATTAGCTTGTGTTAATTAAGTATATATGGAATTAATATAGTTTGATCATTTTGTACATAGACTTATTCCAATTTTGTGTTACGTGCCAATTAGTATATGATGTATATATGCATGAAATTAGTAGATATGCGGTATATATATCACCTCAGTTTGATTTTTTTTAATTAGCAAATTGTAATATATCATGACATCATGTTACCACGTAGCTATGTCATGAGAAACGTTAATAGGATTAATAAGGTTATATCATGATCACCCATTCCACATTGGATATTTCTTATACCTTGTTCTGTTTCTTAATAAATTATTAAAATTTCTTTCATGTAAATTAAAAAAAAAAAAAAATTGCATGCATAATAGAAGCTGTACTATTAAAGTGCTTCATCCACCTCGAGTCGAAATCAAGCAGTCAATCCATATGAATCAATAAGATAATTGAGTAGATAATGGGTGAATTAATAAGCGAGTAAAATTATACAGTATGTAATTTTAAATTCATTTCATGATTCGTCTCACATGACCCTATCACTCATCTAATCTGATTAATCTCATGATAAATGAGTAAGAATAATGGGTGAATTACTGAACAAGTAAAATTATATATTAAATTTAAGGGGGAATTACATTTAGGTGTAAATTCTAGGCTCAAATTCAATTAGGTGTAAATTTTTTTAGCTGGGGCCCAGCAGCTAACCTAATTTCCTGATTTAATGAATAAGCTCCGTCTTCTCTCTTTCTCGTCTCTCTTTCATTTCTCTCTCCCTTTCTCTCTCATCCTTACCGCCGCTCTACTCTTCTCTCTGTCACATCAAGCTGTGAGACGTCATTCATGGATTTTTCAAAAATTCAAATTGTTATTGTTAACATACGATGCTGTGGGTTTTCTCATTTTTTTTCCCATTTCATTTTCTTTCCTTCGTCCCTCATATCGAATATTTACACTATAGACGATCAATATATGGGCGATCAACATTTCGTTTTCGCTGTGAAATTCCAAGGGATATGTAAGTTAATATCTTTATGTGTTGACAATACATTTCAACATTTACAGGAACAGATATTAAGCAAGTGGCCTGAACTCGTTTTAGGTTGTACATTACATCTGCTGCTTAAACTTCATGAAATGCACATTACATCTGCTGCTTAAACTTCAACTCAATTAATTGCACACACCCTGAACAGCAACCTTGACGTTACCTCCGATTGTAATTGCTTGTTTCATTGTATTTTCTTTTCCGTCGCTTCCGAATTCTCTCAATTATTACACCATCACTATCAGACTCTACAAAATAAAAACAGAGGGCTTTTACGTTTGTCCAATGTATTGAAGAAGAACAAATCTGATTAAGTGATTATGATGTAAAAACCTGTCTCAGACGATGAGTACACGTATCTAACAACCCGTTTACCTGTATAAAAAACAGTTATTTATGAATAATTAGCTAAAATTATCAATAACATTACAGGTACATTTCAAACCTTTCTTCTTAGTCTGCCTATCTTCAAATCGTTTTCTGGATTTCCTTTTATATTTGTCACGTGCATCTCTTTCGTAGATCACTGTCTTTTTCGTGCGAGCCATTATCAACTGGTTCAAAAAATTAAAAACACTCAGATACAATTGCTTTTGAAAATACACGAAATAATCTCGCATTGCGTCATTTACCTGAGTTGTTTATGATCGACGAAGAATGAAATTTCAAGAACCTGAGTTTGAAATTTCCGCTCTCAAAGCTACAGTGAATGAAATTTAAAAAACGTAACTAAAATGAGGGCAAAACCAATTCAAGAGGTATAATATGGCGGAAATCTGTCACTACGCCTCGGTAAATACGCATATGTCAAATCTCAAGCTATTAGTCTGCGGAATTGAGTAAATAAATTCGATTAATTGAGCTAGGGTATTATAGTCATTTACACAGGTTTTTTTTACACCTGCTTGCAATATTTGAAGCCTGCTTTTTGGGCCTACACCTCATTATAAGAGGCCTTGCCTCTTTCCACCTATATGTTATGAGCCCTAAATTTAAATTTATCTCATGATTCATTTCACACGACTCTATCACTCATTTAATATAATTTATTTCTCTACAAATAATGTAATGAAGGCAAAGTATATTATGATTCAGTTTCACCGTAAGATTTTATATTTATGTGTATTTTAATAGTATTAATTATTTTATTAAAATAAATTAGTTTAATAGTAATATTGTAATACCATTAAAATTTTACGACTAGACATATTACAAGATACTTACCCTTTACACGTGAATGAAATTTATCCTATATGTATGATTTTGGTATAAGATCTCCAAATTACTAGTTAGTCATTTGACTTTTGTTATTATGTTAATGAGATTTTAACGTGTGAAAATCTTATTGCTAATATCAGGTTGTCTCACAATATTAGTAAAATACCAAAAATATGCATTGGAGGTGATAAAAAAAATACCAGTGGACCCTACCTAAGGAAACTTTCTAAAGAAACAAAGTAATCATGCAGATTTTATTATATATATTACATTACTGTAATATAATACAACTAACTATATAACAATTTCTTGAATTGACGATTTTATGGATATTTTAAAATATATTAAATTTGATTTAAGAATGGCAACAAAAATACAGAGGTATAGAGACAGGATCTCAGATTAAACAATTTGCCCATCAAAATAAAGTCCAAAATCCAAACCGCCCTCTACCTTCCATCAACTGAAAATTGACATATTGCGTCACATGCTAATTTTCAAGATTCAGATGCACCAGAGAAAAATAAACCGTCTAGTAGAGAAGACATTTATAATATTTCAATTTAAGAAATAATACACCCATGGCAAAGTTTTATTTTCCGTATTTGATCAATCGTATTAAAAATTTTATTGGTTAGGTAGGAGTATAAAAAATTAGGATGGGTGATATTGTTCATGAGTATTGACAACAATAAAAAAATTTAGTATTTAAATTATTCATATTTAATATAAAAATTACAATATTAAAATTTTTAAGTTTTTAAAAAAATTAAAATATCGAATATTTAACCAAAAGTATTAAAATTTAGATATATAGTCATTTATATCATGAACTATGTTCATATAAAACCTACACTATACACGTATTCCTTCTAACAATCCAACATAATGAAAGGATATCATCAGAAATAATTTTGATGTTCCACTATAAACTTTAATTTTAGATTTATCATGCATTGACACGTGAATGAACTAAAAATATATGAACAAATATATATATATATATATAGTACAAAATGAATCGAAGTGTAACATAATAATAGCATAATATATCGACAGATTAATCAAGCTATGAAGTATTACTTGTTACAATTATTTGTCTTCTTTGCTGTTTTTTCTTCCACTTTCAAGGGGCGTTGGCGCTCTTTATGTCTCTTATTTTATTGAATACCCTCTGTTATTGTGTATATTTTTTTGTTCTTATTTCATTTGCGATCTCATATCTTTCTTTCGTTGAGAGTCTATAATTCTCTCTCCTGAGTTGAGAGCTCATAATGTCTCCTGAATTGAGAGCCTTTGTTTTTTCTCATGTATGGAGCATTCATTTATATTTCTTCGATTTGTCTTGTAAAATCATAATTTATTGATGTTGACAAATAAAGATTTTTCCTACTTAGGAGAGAGATAGACAAACAGGTGCCGTTAGTCAATAGTGTAGAAGGTGAAGATTTCAATGAACATTATCATTCTATTACTAAGGCACCCAAAAGAAGAAGAAAGTCAAAATAGCAGAATGTTTTTATGTCAATGATTTGTAAAACTAAATTACAAGTGTTTCAAGGTTATATTTTTTATCTTGTTTATGGAAATGCCAATGTTTTGGCTAATCATTTTGTTAGGATGTTTATTTCACAATTTTTATTGGGTCAAGTTTTTAACTATTATCGATGACCTTCTTGATATCTCTTATTTTTATGTTTAAGTAATAAAATTTTTTTTCCGTAAAAAAAATGTAATTTGTAATGAATTTGAGTTCCGTAAATTGATACTCAATATTAAATTGAGTATCAATTCGCTGTAATTTGAGTTAACTATACACTTTTTGTTGTTATTTAAGAAAAAAAAAATGAGCTAGATAACACTTGGGCCCCTATTTTATAATGATGTTTCATCTACTGTATATTTCACTCTCTAAATTTCGTTCATGTGCATGTATTATTTACAGTTCTATCACTATCAACATTACGTAGTGGATAGACTTTGTCTCTATGAGGAAAAAGATTTGATTTACCGGATCAATGTAGATTCTAGATTATGAATAATTAAGCGCATGGAAGAAATTAAACATGCAGAATAATACCGATAAAAAAAAAAAAACGTGCAGAAGTAGAAGGGTTCTTAGTTCTTACGGGTCCTATAAACTATATAAACTATTTAAGATGATATTAGTTATTTTTATTATGCAGTATTAAGATTTAACTAATAAATTTTTATTAAACAATTAATATTATTAAAAAATACAAACATGCAATGTATTATATATAAACATGATTTATCATATGTTACCATGAAATTGTTTGGTAAAATTTAAAGTATTTTGAACAAATGTATTAAGAAAGAGTCACGTCAAAATTATTAGAATTGGATTAACCACATTAATATAAAATATACTCATACAAATGTTTAGAATAAAATTAATTCACGATATACTTTAACTAAAGCAGGATGCTATTATGGAATCGAGAAGCAGTCACTTTTGTTCAAAATAAAGCAATCATTTCTTCATTTCTAACCGACAAATTAAAGCAACCATTTCTTCCCTTTCTAACCAACAAACTAAGCAACCATTTTAAATAAAATAATTACAAAATTACCATAAAATATTCTGTTTTTGGATCATACTACTAATTAAGTAATTAACAAACGTTGCTTTCAGATGCGAGGGCCGGTTCCTTGCTCCTAAACAATTAATAAAACGCGCTTTTAGCCTGCAGGGGCGGCTCCTTGTCAGAATTTAAAACACGGTTTTTCCTTCGTATCTTTTTGTTTAAGTCATTGGAA
Organism: Paraleonurus japonicus; assembly: GCA_030762865.1. Taxonomy (NCBI): domain Eukaryota; kingdom Viridiplantae; phylum Streptophyta; class Magnoliopsida; order Lamiales; family Lamiaceae; genus Paraleonurus; species Paraleonurus japonicus. The sequence continues at coordinate 971,641 of CM061059.1, forward strand.
AGCCAAACGACTCTTTCATTAATCATTTTACGACACCCGCCTATAAATACCCCCACCCCTGAAATTCCCACATCGATCATTTTAATCATCATTTTCCAAAATTTCTTTAATATCCATAACAAGAATGGCATCAACTGTTTCCCTCTACTCTTCGATACGATCTTACGACTCGTTTCAAAAACCCGCACCGCTAAACCGGTCCGGGTTACGAGCACGAGAATCTACGCAGCCCGGGACCACAAGTTTAGCGGGCGGGTCGTGGACGAGAATTTGATCGTGCTCCGGAAGAGGATCCACGAGATGAAGATGGTGGAGTCGGGTTACGAGTTACCGAGTGAGTGGATGGATTGGGAGAAGCGAGTGTACGCGAGTTATGACTCGGTTATATGCGACGCAATGGGGCACTTGCAGTCGTATTTGATGGAGACTCGGCCGAGTTTGGCGATTGGAATGTTTGTACTCATTGCATTGAGTGTGCCAACTTCGGCTGCTGTGGTGATGTACAATTTGTTGGAGCTCAGCAAAGGCTTAACTGGGATTCATTTAAGCTAAGATGATTTTTTTTTTTTTTATTATAATTAGAATTGTTTTTTTTTCTTTCTTTAGCTAGAGGATACATTGTGATTTTCGTGTAGATGCAACAAATTGTATTCTTTTGATTCATTTTGATATAAATTGATTAACATTTCGAGTAACTTAACTTATAACTTATTCAATGAATCGGAATGTGACTTCTATTCCACTTGAGTGTTTCTGCCGGTGTATCTCAAAAAGTTGAAATACATGCCATTAATTTAATTGTTTAAAAAATATCATAAAATTATTTTTTCCAATAAATATATTAAATTATAAATCACTCGTGCAATTTAAAAGTATACTACTATGGGTGCTTAGTTGACTACTTTAGAAGGTGAATAATGAAAATCAAATTCATAGTGTGTGCTTGAAATGACTCTATGACTTTGATTCCAAAAAATAAATGAATCATCCATAGTTCACCTATTTGAGTGGAATAATTTTGATTTCATACTCTTTTCATTCCTATATTCATTACATTCCTTACAATTTTACAAAACATCCCCTTAATTTTTTTTTTTTTCATTATACATTACTAGTAGTATATTTTAATAAAATAATTAAAAAAATTACACATAAAATACAATTTAAAATTATATTTATTATTTTTATTATACAATATTATTATCAAATTAATAGTATATTTCAATAAAATAATTAAAAACTGTACAAACAAGTTTTATGTTGAAATTGGTACACAATATGCTTTGCTTTGCAACTATAAGATGGCTAGCTTTTGCTGGCTCAAATGCTACGCATATGTATATATATACAATACTCGACGCTATAAAGTTTTTATTCTTTTCGTTGTATACAATCTTCATTCCATTTTAATTGGCGTTTTTCAATTTTTCACACGTATTAAGAAATTTTTTTAATAGGAGTATTAATAATTATTGACAAAGTTTACAATGAACAAGATTTTATGGTAAAATTTGATTAATATACTAAATAATATTCAGTTGTAATAAGAGAAAGATATGACATATATTACTAAAAAATATCGGATAATGAAGAGTATGTCCTATAATCCTAAAGGATACCAGTAGGGATAGCTGAGAGGTATGACTTATATTACTAAAGGGTATAAATCGTGATAGATGAAGTGTATGATCTATATTACAATAAAACAATATTACAAATGTATTAGTGATGATAACAGAATAATATGATCTAAGTTAATACTCCCTCTATCTCACATCAGTTTTCACACTTTCTTTTTGGTTTGTCTCACATTAGTTTTCACATTCCAAAAAAGGAAACCCCTCCTTAAACTTCACCCTCACAATATTCATATATTTACACAAAATGTCATTACTTTTTTACATTCAATCCAACCACCTCCCTTACTTTAATAATAAAAGTTTACAAAATTACCCTTCAATACTCCACTCATTACAATTTTTCTTAAAATACGTGCCCAGAATAGTATGAAAACTAATCTAGGACGGAGGGAGTAAAAGATATTAGTCGGGATAGTTGAAAAATAAATTGATCCATTTTTCAATGTGGATCAAGTTTCACTGTGAAATTTGATTAACAGGAGACACACTCATAATTTTTTGTATAAATAAATTAATATACTAAAAAAAATTTGCCTCATCTAAAACACTCCCCCTCGCTCGTGGGCCGATATAATCTCTACCTTGTGGGAAGGAGGCCCATCGAATGGACAATTTAATATGAGTGGAGTTACTATTAGCGGGAATCAACCCAGGACGTCTGGGTGTGAGCCTTTTGGCTCTAATACTATGAAAGAATTATGTCTCATCTAAAAGTTCAAACTTATAGAGAGGTTGAAAATCAATCCATTTATACAATCACCCTACGATATACCCTCTTAAGATTATTAGTGAATCATTATAATCATTTATTCTACTTATCACAAAAATTTGGTAATGAAAATGATATATTCAAGATATCTTGGAAAACCAAAAGTGACAAATATTTTGGAATATATTTTTTCTCTATGAAACATGGTGCACCTAACTATATCACACTTCATCCCTCTATTATTAAAATTGTAGTAAACAAATTGTATAGAATTTTAAAAGTTCTCTTTTCAAATTCAATATTTTAGTTAAATTAGTACAAGTTTTGTATTATTAAACTTTGGACGATGAAGTTAGGCTGTGATGGACTCTTCTCGATCTGTAAAATTTTCCATCTATTTTAGACCCTCTTTTTTTTTTTTTTTTTTTGTCAGGGACCTATTTTAGACCTTAAAAAAGAAGAAAGATAATAGTTTAATGGGCCATTTTAGGTTGTCACACACTGGAAAATCAGAAGAGGGCCTGTTTCAGGCCCAATATATTTTAATCCGGGCCTATACTAAAAAAGTATAGCTGGGTTGTATCGGGGCCTAATTAATAGATGTTACTCCATTTTAAAATCTAAAAATATAACTCATAAAAACAAGTTTGATACTTTTCATCTAATCTCATGTTTTATTCAAAAAAAAAAAAAAAAATTATATGCTCAATTTGGTAAATAAGTTCTTTCAAAAAAAAAAAAAAGTAAATAAGTTAAATATAAATATATTTAAAAAAAAAAAAAAGAAGTAATTTTATTGATCAAGAAATTAAAGAAAACACCATATCTAAAAAGGTAACTCCTCTAATAAAATCTCATCCAATGTGAAATTCAAGAGAGAGGATCAACTCAAAAAAAAAAAAAAAACACAACGTCAATTTAAAAACAATAATTAAATTGTTTTCAAAGTCCCCTCCAATCTAATTGTCATCGAGGTCTGTCTTACGCCTTATAGTTGTCTCCTCGCACAGTGAAAAAATGTGAAGGGAGAATAAGAATCATAGACTATAACGATTTCTGCCATGCAAATAAAATAGAGTGTTCAACACCGCCGTGCAAATAAAATAGCCTAAAAAAAAATCATGAATATTTAAGAAAAGTGAGTGTATATCATCATGCACACTTATTCTCTATAAACATTATTAAAATGTGATATTAATCAAATAAAGTTCTCATTTCACTTATGAGCACCAATTTTTACACAGGGTAAAGATGCTGCCTACTCTGAATAGTCAAAGAATGGGTTGATTTAACAAAGCATGTATCACAAGGTAGTTTGTACTCTAAGTCTCGTTTGGTTTCCCTCATTAATTATTCGGTTGACACGATTGATTTCATTTTAACACTTGTCAGCCCATGTTAACTCATTTATCATGCCCTAATCATGCAAATCAAACGAGCACTAAAATGACATGTGGTGTATTTGTATTGTACGTTATATTATAATAATAAAAAGAAGGGTTAATTACAAGTCCTATTGATTTCCAGGACTTAAAAATTGACTTAAAGTTATTGAAGTTTAAAAGTCTTAATTCACACAAGTTATATTAATGAAAATTTGTGAAAAAAAGAGACTTGAATTAGACTAATACTATACTTTGGCAGCCTCCTTTGGTCAAAAACAGCCTTTAGATCCCAAATGATCATTCATGTTGTTACCTGTAGTCACCTCTCTTTGAAACTTGTTCACAAATATGAAATTTATATCATTATATTTATTTAATAATATTAATATTATTATAAATAAATAATGTTTTACATTGTCATATTATACCATAGTATTATACAGATATTCATGCATGACTGATGTAATCGAGACTTAAAATGTGTCGTGACTCATACCTATATACATTACTATTTTCATCTTATATGACATAATCAATCAATATTTTTAATATTTAGTGGTTTCATTGATCTTCATTGCCCATTTTAACATGTTGTCTTGCGTGTCATTCTAATCTTATTTATTTTAAGTTTGAAGGATGAATTACTGTATATATTAATATATGTACTCATTTTTCTCAAAAAGTAGGAATGATAATAGATCAAAGTATGTATTTGAAGATTTACACTTATTTCATTCCTTGAATAGGGTGGGGCGTTTTGCAATAAATTGTGAGGCGACTCATTCTAAATTAAATTTTTAAATGATTAATATAAAATTAAGATTTCAATTGAAAAAATAAATATATGATCGAAATATTGAAATCGAAATCACTTCAGAATTATCAAACTCTCCCAAAACATAAAACTACCTACACCAACCTAAAAATGGTTAGATTTAAGGAAAAAGTCAGCAGTCACGATAACAAATAAAATTTTACTGTGATTCTCAGAATCGAAAATGCAATTACGTTATTTGTTCGAATTGTTTTCAATGTTCAATATTTAAGTGTCTTTTAGAGTATTCATGTGATATGTGATGTTTTTGTGTTCTTAGGATTGATCCGTAGATTTCACTTTTTTTTCCTTATGCTGAAATACATCTTTTTGTATTTTCATATAGGGATGGAAGTTACGTAGTTTCCCTTTTGATTTTATCCATTTCATGGGTGAAATTATTAATATTAATTTCATTCAGTAAAGATGCTGCCCACTCTGAATAATCAAAGAAGGGTCGATTTAACAAAGCATGTATCACAACTCACAAGATAGACTTATACTCTAAAATCACATGTGGTGTATTTGTATCATGTGTTACATTATAAAAAGAATGTATATGCAGTTCATTCAGGTCCTATTGATTTACAGGACTTAAAAATTGACTCAAAGTTATTGAAGTTTGAAAGTCTTAATTCACACAAGTTATATTAATGAAAATTTGTGAAAAAAAGAGACTTGAATTAGACTAATACTATACTTTGGCAGCCTCCTTTGGTCAAAAACAGCGTTTAGATCCCAAATGATCATTCATGTTGTTACGTGCAGTCACCTCTCTGTGAAACTTATTCACGTATGAAATTTATATCATTATATTTATTTAATAATATTAATATTCTTATAAAAAATAATATTTTACATTGTGAAATTATACCATGGTATTACTAAATAAATATTATGATAATAGTGAATAAATATAATAATATTAATGGAAGAATTTCATATTAGGGTTCAATTTTTAGGTTGAGTCTCAATTTATATCTTGAATTTTGAAGTGTCTCAAATTAGGGTCTAATTTTTAGTTTTTTCTCAATTTAAGATCCATTTTTTTCTCTTTTTGTCTCAATTCAAGACCCGATTAATTTATCTTTATTTCAATTATTTTTATAAAATACTTAAAGTATAATCAATTTTTTAAAAAAATAATATATTAAATTAAAAAAATTAAAAAACCAATTTTGTTTCATTTTTTTTTTATTTTTTAATCAAGGTGATGAACGTGAGTATTTAGAATAAATGCAATGACAACAATATAAAAAAACTAAAATATAAAAACATATAAAATATATTCCAAAATGTAGATAAGAAAAATTATATATAATAAAAATAATTATTTATAAATGAATTAGCTGTGTATGATTAAAAATGAAAAAATAAAAATTAATTTTGGGCCTTAAATTGAGACATAAGGATTAAAATCGGATCGTAAATTGAGAAAAAACTAAAAATTAGACCCTAATTTGAGACACTTCAAAATTCAAAAATAAAATCGTGATTCTCAACGAAAAAAATCGAGCCCTCGAATTGCTTTGAGATTCAATATTGATATTAATTTTACACAAATATCATGAATATATACAGAATATAACGTGTTCACAAGACCGATAAGATATTCATCGCTGATGTTATCGAAATATCGTGACTCATGCCTATATACATTACTATTTTCATCTTATATGACATAATCCATCAATATTTTTAATATTTAGTGGTTACATTGATCTCCATTGCCCATTTTAACATGTTTCTTGTTTGATACTAAGCTAGCAAGCTTTGCCTTTGTCTTGAGTTCGAAGGATGAATTACTATATATATGTACTAATTTTTCTCATGATCGATGAGTAGGAATAACAATAGACCAGGCCATATATTTTATTCCTTGAAAAGGGTGGGGCGTTTCGCTATAAATCGTGAGGCGACTCATTAACTTTCAATTGAAAAAATAAAATATGATATGAAAAAATGTTTTTTAATTTATTTCCGCCTTTTAAAAATATTATAAAAGTATGTAAAAAATATTCCGTTTTATGCAAATATTTATGTTATACCTAATATATATATATATATATATATATATATATATATATTAATACTACAAAATGGGTCAGTTCTCCAAATGCGAATCAGAAGAATTACCTAAACTTCTTCCAAAACGTCATGTGGCAGGTCAATTGTGTAGCGGGTCAAATTGCCATCTAAGGCTCCCAAGCAGCTAATTGTTTTAATTTATACAATTATAATTTGTTCTATAAGATGCTTCAAAAGTAAAAAAAGGTCTAGAAGAAGATAAGACGTGCTATGTGATCTACAATGCAGAATAAAAAAGAACGGTACAAAGGGGTATTGACTTATTACTTAGAAGAACCTTTATATACAGTCTTCGTTTCTACACTAATTTTTGAGACACACGCACAAAAAAAAAAAAAATGTAAAAATTGGGTATTTTGTAAATCTTTATATATAAAATAACTAAAAGGTTGAATTGTGTATGTAGACTAAAAAATAATGATATTTTGTGTAAAATTGTAAATATTATAAAGATGAAGTTTATATAAGAATTTTCAATTTTTTGGTGTATAAATTATTGGGGGAGTTACTATTAGGTGTAATATGAAGGATGTCTTTACTATTAGGTGTAAAAAAATTTAACAATTACTATCAGGTAGAAATTTAGATGATAAATACCAAATATACCCACACTTTCTAACGGTTGAAAATGAATCAAAAACCAAAATTAATTTCCTCTGAAATGTACTCTCAGTCAATCTTCCTAACGACACATCACTATTTCTTTTCCCTTTTCTTTCCCCGTAAGTAACTCCCCCTTCTCTGATACAATTATACAAAAGACAAACTCATTCCCCCCAATTATTTCCTTCAACTTTTTCTATAAATAAATTTAAATACTTTACTTTTTAGGTTGTTTCTAATTTAAAAATAATTATTTCTATACATTTCTTTTAATATTTAATTTATAATTATAGATTTAATAGTTATTCTATTAAATTTTTATTATTATTATTAATTTCTATTTTTATTAGTTCTAATTAATTTAAGTAGTTATTTAATAGTTATTCTAATTTTAATAGTTCACGCTCTAATTTTTTTTTTTCAAATTTTAGCAGTAAAAAAAAATATGAACAAACATCTTATTAGTGCACACATCCACGTATATGTGCACATACGCACGTCAATGTGCACACTTCCATAAAAATATATACACGTCTATAGTAATATGCATACATGCATAAATATGACAGATGTTCACATCAATGTGCATATATCCATAACAATGTGCGCATATTCACGCAAATATGCACACAAGCATATATATATATATATATACATGTGCACACATCAACATACTTACGCAAACAGAAAATGCATATTCACACCAGAAAATGCAAATTATTATAAGATAGAACGGAATATAATACAAGATAAGGGCCATCAAAAGCAACATAAATAATTGGTGGTTTATACCCATTTCAACATACACCCCACAAGTCTATGATAGGATTATGGGATTTGTACTTTTGGAGCCACAAAATCGTACATACTTAAATGATAATTTCATTTAATACAAACTTTTTTTCCTATCACTAGTTAGTTCTTTGCCACACCTAGGAAGGGCTAGCTATCCTTTAGGCCATGTTCTTTTTCGGCTTGAGGCGGATTTGTCAAATCCGGATGGGGAAATAAAGTGGATTTAGTAAATCCAATGAATAATAAATCGGTGTTTTAGTTTGAGATGGAGAAGAGGGGTGATGGAACTTTATGTCAAATCAATTCTTTTGAGTGTTGATGATGTATTATTTTATTATTATTAGTTAGTGGAGTAATGATTTGATGATTGTGATAGTTGATGATATATTATTTTATTATTATTATTAGTTAGTGGAGAAATGATTGGATGATTGTGATAGTTGATGTATTATTTTATTATTATTAGTTAATTGTGTAATTATTATATTTATTTTTATTCTTAAAAACATATATTTAATTTTGCGATCTTATTAATTGAGATAAAATAACAAACAATGAAAATAAATATATATAGATTGCACGGTCATGACTAATAAAAATAATTTATTTATATATAAGCATAATTTATACACATAAGCATAGTTAAAAATCATTATTTTTTGGCCAAATATATTTAAAAATAATTTTGTGTTATTTGAATGGGTGATGATATATATAGAGATAATACTCCAAAATAAAATACTCCCTCCGTCCTATACTCGTTGTGACATTTGCCAAAAAGGTCCGTTCCGTACTCGTTGCATCATTTTCTTAAATGGTAATAAAACAACTTTTTCACTTTTATTTATCCCCTTCAAACACTACAATATTACACCATATGCCACTACTTTTTCCACACTACCACAATCTAATATTATTAAACAACTCTCTTATTAAAGTTGAAAAGACTACCATATCCCCATCAAAAAATAACTTATATTATTAAACAACTCTTACATTAAAACTTGTGAGAAACAGTAACATTAAAACTTGTGCCAAACAGTAATATCACAACGAGTACGTGACGGAGGGAGTACTAGTTTTTCAATATCACACAATATTAACACCCTCACAATATCATTTAAATTTTAATAATGTCACTCTTATTATATTCTATTTTATTTTCTCTCATACTTTATCTCAATAAATCACTCAAAAAATAACATGAACCAAATGATTTCATAAACAACCAGGGGAATTATATTAAATAATATCAAAAACACAAAAATGTAAGATAATTTCATAAACAACCAAATGATTAAAAAGAAATCGCATAACAATAGTAGTTAAAATATAGCTAGATAATACCCCTGTTCTGCCACATAGCATCTGCGATTGCATCTCTACGCTCATTTTGTTCATCGATGGTTTGTCTTGTTGCATTTCTTGCAACAGAATGTATGGTTGGATCTGCATTAACACCCTCTACAGTTTGATCAAACAATGTGTCTACCATGCCAAACCTTCTAATGAAGTTGTGAATAACACAACATGCAATGACCATATCAACTTGGGTTCGCATGGAGTAACAAGGCATTCCATATCTCAAAATAGGAAATCGCGTCTTCAACACTCCAAAACATCTCTCCACAACATTCCTTAATCTGGAGTGACGAAGATTAAATAATTTATGAGGTGTGGTGGGATGTAGACCAACAGCTCTATACTCTTGTAGGTGATACCGAGTTGACCTGTATGGTGCTAAGAAACACTCGTAATTGCAAAAGCCAGCATCGACCAAATATAATTTTTCTATTACAAAAACAAATATGATAAATAATTAGGTTGTACGCTTCATAATATAATAATAAAATTGAGTGAAATACCTTCTGGGGGCCATGGAAAATGAATGTCCTTATTAATGACATCTGCCAACACCCCAGCATCACAAGCACTCCCTTCCCACCCAGCATAGACATACGTGAATAGTAAGTTGAAATCACAAATTGCTAGCACATTTTGTGATATAGTTCCCTTCCGTGATCGGAATCGTATCTGCTGCTCTTCTGGAACTCACGCAGGGATCAATGATCCATCCATGGCACCAATTACATCCTATGTGTACAATTGAGATACATATTATAAAAAAAATATAACAAATAAATAGTATTTAATATTATTAACAATGGGTTAACCTTGAAGTACGGATAAAAGTCATTTGAATTGAGCACACGTTATGGAGTGTTGACGAAGTCAGGCGGGGTGATATACAAAGGTGATAAAGTCAACAAGGCTCTCAACATTTCATGTACAACACCATTGATGGTACTGAGTGAGTGCTGGAACCGATCACCTAACACACGATGCTTATACTGATGTCCAAAAGTACGCAAGAATATTGCCACTTTTTCTTCTACAGAAACACGTGCTCGTTCACTATTAAAAAGGAGTCCACGTGTCTTGAATTCATCAACAAGTGCTCTAAAGCACGGCTTTGCCATACGTAGTGCATTGTAAAATCGGGTATCAACACCATTGAGGAGTTCTGTGAGATAGTCTTCACCACTTAAATGACTCGTATTTTGTGGTATATGTATTTGGTGCTGGTTTAAAATGAGTGGCCCAATAACATTGAACAAGAAGTGTCCTAAAATTTCATCCTCAGAACCATCGTCATCATTTAGTTGAACTGGAATATCTTCATTTTCATCATCAGAATCCGACATATTACCTTATAATAAATTTAGGAATAAAATATCAACATAGCACATACGTCAATTTAATATGAAAATTATATAGCACATAATTCAATTTAATATGAAATATCAATAAATCTTACATCCATCCATACATAAAAACTAAAATTAATGCATAAATAGTCCAAATAAAACCTAATTAATACATAAAACCTAAAAATTAAACCACATCCATACACGTATTGGCAGAAGATATCTTTTGATCAAAATAATATTGAAATGAATTCAATCCTCTTTTCAACCTTTCTTTGTTCGAATCAGCATCTAAGGAACGTCGCTTACGTGAAGATGATCCACTACCTCCAACAACATCCGATTGTGACATTGGGAAAAATATGTTATCATTAGTAAAAGGATGTGATGCAGGAATTGATTTGTCATCGGGTGTGTCATTGTTAGGAACATTTGATTGTGATAATCGAGTGTACACCCCCGTGACCACAGAGTTCTTGAAGAGCTCAGTGCACATTTCGAAGTTTGGGAGACCATGTTTGAAGATTTATTTAACATCCTGAGATTGTTGTTCAATGTGTAAAAAAAAATCATAATAAGTATTTTTAGAGGCCAATTTAACTAATTAAAGTAAAATTTATTTTTTAAATAATTAATACCGCGTATAATCCTTCCAAAATAGATTGATCTCCTGTGATTGTACCTATATCATTGTCCCACGCGAGGCCTGAACCTAAATCTGTCTTGAACCCGTTCAACATTTTCCATGAAGCTTTCAAATTCTTCCATTTGGTTCTCAAGTTGGATTCATTGAAATAATTGGGTGGTTTTTGGGTTATAACATTCAAGTTTAGTGCTATCTCTTGGAATCGAAGAAAAGGGAGTTGACCATTTATGCGCGCTTGGTTACAAATGTTTATAAAATGCGACTCTATATACCTTGTCCAAATAACTTTGTCCTTGGGCTTCTATATAAGGGGACTTATATCAACATTGTTCACATATAACAATTTTAATAAAAACTGTAATACTAATGATCCTTGATAAAAAAAAGATACTAATGATGCATTTTTTCAATTTAAAAAGACTATTAGCCCATTTACTATATGAAACATAATATAAGAAAAAAATGTTTAATCGGAGTGAATTCAATATAAATGTATTATAAACATGTTTATGAAATAAAAATAGTACCTATTTTATGATTTACTCAACCTATTTATTTTAAAAAGAAAAATAATTTTAATATTTAATTAGCATTTAAATCTAGTTTAGAGATTCAACGTTTCTTTTCTTTCGGTGTTAATCCCAAACTTCGAATTAGACCACAAAATCAAACCAAATCACACTCTGAATCAAAAAAATTAGACCATTATCAAACTCCGAATAATTCCACGAGAAATAGGGCATCAACATCACAAAAAAAAAAATCGAACCAAAAAATGGGCATCAACATCACAAAATAGAGAGCATTAATCATCAAAAATATCTCAAATTTTGAAACAACATAACCACAACTAGACTCAGAAAGGCTATATAAAACATCATATTAGATTAAAGTACCTTTGTCCTATTTTTTTTTGAAACAAATCTCGTCGTTGCTACCTACGGACTCCCAATCATCCAAAACCAGACTTCGGTCCCGTTTTAAGACTTCAACCACAAAGCCTAAACCAGAATCTACAGTGCACCGTGTGAGAGTGAATTTCGAAGGCATGCCTAACAAGACATCCACAACCATATATATAAATAAAGATCACCAAACAACTTACATTAAATTTTAAATAATAATAATGTTCAAAAGATAGACTAGTCAAGTCTCTTCAGAAAAATGCAGAAAAAAAGTACTGAATTGAAGATACACTGTAAATCATTTTATTTAAATTAGAGCAGAGAAGTGAATAAATGATAAAAATGAAGAAAGGGGTTGAAATGCATTTCAGGAATCTAGAGAAAAGGATAGAGAAACATGAATATGGGAGAGAGAATGTGGAATAATGGAGAGAGAGAGAGAGTTTGTTTTTATATATTCACGCCACAAATTCCAATTAATTGGGAGAGAGAATGTAGAATAATGGGGGAGAGAGTGTGAAAGTCACTCTTATTCACACCACAAATTTAAATTAATAGAGAGAGAGAGAGAGAGTAAATTTAATGTACAAGAAGAGAGAAAACATTACACGGAAGACAATGTACAAGAAGAGAGAGAATGAATTTGACTTTTTTAATTAAAAATTGAGAATTGAGAGAAATCTGATGGAATTAGTATTGGTTTGTGTGAAATAGGGATATAGGTGTATAATAGGGGTGGATGTGTATTTGGCTGGAGAATTGGATTTGCAAATCCAAAAGTTAGACTGGCCGGAAAAATCCAAATCCCAAATCCTGACTTCGCAAGCTGAAAAAGAACAGGGCCTTAAAGACTCATTTTAATTAATTGGACTTTAGTTGTCCAATTTGATTAATTGAACTTTAGAAACCCAATTTAATTGATTTGAATTTCGAGGACCAACTTAATCAATTGGACTTTAGAGGTTCAACTTAATTAATTGGACTTTAGAGCCCACAATACCAAAATAAATATATTCATACACAACATCATAATCTTTGAAAATAAAATTGAAGTAGGAATTTATAGGTGTTTGTCCAAATATCAATTCAAACCCATAATTATGAAATGTATTAGTTGTTTTCACTAAAGGGCATTAGTTGAAGGGTATCAGTTATTTCACTAAAGAATATTAGTTAGTTTTTTTTTTTTATCGGTACACTAAAGAGTATTAGTTGTTATACTAAGAGTATCAATTGCAAATTAGTTTCACCCTAATAAAGTTTCACACTATACATACTCAAATTAAAATAACTAAATTACAAATTAGGCGTATACGCGTTGATGCATTTCTGCATTATTATTTTTTCTCGACTTCAAATTGGCTCAATGGCCAAACTGGGGCGAACTTCAGTGGGAGGGAGAGAGGGCCTCCATTCTTTAGCATTGGAATCTGGGGATGATAAACTACTAGTTATGTGTTATCTTGAGGTCTCCCAAAAATCCTATAATTGGTGCAAATCAGAGGGAGTATTTATCACTTATGATCATGAAATTGCAGAAGTATGAACACATAATTCATAAACATAAACCATACATAAACATACACATAAACATAAAATTGTCTTAACAAAAAAAATAAAATTGTCTTGAAAATAAATAAAAATTGTTCATTCTTTCCACTCAACCTTCCACAGACTAAACCTTCTATGTCGGCAACCCCCACCTTCTCTTTCATCCGATCGACTTGGCGAATCAATTGCTAAAATATGAATTAAAAAAATGAGTTATAATAATAATCTACAACATAAGAACTTTAATAATTATCATCATACCTCAATCCTGAGTTTGATGTCCAAGCCCGTCAATTGGCCTTCGATCCTTGTATTCTACCAAAAGAATCATAGAAAGTCAAATGCAAGTTCATAATGCAAGTTCAACATATTCACATGCAAGTTCTTGTATACACACACACAGTCACATGCAAGTTCTTGTAAACACGATCTCTTAAAGTGATAGGTTAGCAAAATTTTAATTAAATAGACCCCGAGATGTACCTCCAGCCTCATTCCCAGTTGATCCCCTTCCAATCTTGCATTATACCAAAAGAATCATAGAAAGTCAAATGCAAGTTCATAATAGGAAAATTTATAAACACATTCTCTTTAAGTGATAGGTTCCTTCCCTTCTATTGTTACGTTCTACCAAAAGAATCATAGAAAGTTAAATGCAAGTTCATAATAGAAGAATATATAAACACGATCTCTTTAAGTGATAGGTTAGCAAAATTTTAATTAAATAGGCCCCGATATGTACCTCTAGTCTCTTCCTCAACTCCTCGGCCACCAGCAAACCTTCGCTTTTCACATTGACCAATTCAGCACGGAGAAGGTCAAGTTTGACATCCTCTTCCTTGGCCAATCTTTTCATTTTAACCTTGAATTTATTAAACTCAAGGGCAGACTGCAAAAAACGGACATCGGATTAGCAGTATATAATTATTTGTGTGCCCCAAAACATTAGGAGCATAAAAAATCACACGACTCTATTGGCCAGATTAGTTACAATTAATGTTATATTCTACCAAGTACTAACTTATCTACATGTTACAAACTTTAGCTGACAATTTTACAACTTGATTGTAGTTTTATCCAGTGTGATACCACCAATAATGAAATCGCTTCTTATACATGAATAACGAATTGCATGCGTTTTTGGGCAAAACCCACCTCACATAATTAATTTAATGTGTTTTGTGAAATATTGTACACGAATTATATTTATTCAGTAGCATATCATCGAATAACAATCACGAGATTTTAAAAAGATTAAATAATAAATCAAACTCCATTAACATAATAATGACAAACCTAATGTCAGATCATATAAAATAAAATTAATGATATGTGTTTCTACCTCAACGTTTTATAAATTAAACCAAAACAAAAAAAATCCCCAAATTTAAATAAAATTATTATTATTTCTCATTTTCGTGTCTTCATCATTCTTTTTTCGAGCACAACTGCTTTAGGCAAGAGCTAAAACAACAACAAAAAAAAAAAAAAAAACAGAAAATCAAACTTTGCTGCCTGCTTCTGGAGCTTGGAGGCTTTAATAAAAGACTTCTTGACTGTTATGGAAAGATTGAAAGTAATACTGTCCAAGTGGTCAATCCGCTGCCCATGGCTTCCGAGAATGGACTGCACCCCTTCCACCTGATACTGCAGATCGGAACACATATCATACACCTCTTTAGAAAAATAATAATACGACAAGGAGTCGCTGCATTGTATTGTGCCATTGTTGGAGTAAGAAGAAACTCCAACAATAGCTTTGGATTTTGATGTTCGGGGGAAAGAAATTTTTTTTTTGGGAACATTTTTTTTTTGTGACACTGCAGATTGAAACTCTTACTCGGCCAGAAATGAGGACTTGAATCTCCATATATCAGTGATTTGATTGAAACAACATTCAAAGAGCATTCAATTGAAATCTTACCCGGCCAGAAATTTTTCAGTGTTGCGTGTGACAGTAGGGTTTGATTCTCACACACCCCGAAGAAATATAATACAATATCGCCCCAAGTGGCCCCACCACCTGAAAAATGGAAAAAACAAACAATGATTAGTAGATGATTTAGGCGATTTAGGCGATGTTCTTTTTCGGCTTGAGGCGGATTTGACAAATCCGGATGGGGAAATAAAGTGGATTTGACAAATCCAATGAATTAAATTTAAAACAACTTAATGATATGTGTTTCTACCTCAACGTTTTATAAATTAAACCAAAACAAAAAAAATCCCCAAATTTAAATAAAATTATTATTATTTCTCATTTTCGCGTCTTCATCATTCTTTTTTCGAGCACAACTGCTTTAGGCATGAGCTAAAACAACACAAAAAAATAGAAAATCAAACCTTTGCTGCCTGCTTCTGGAGCTTGGAGGCCTTCATAAAAGACTTTTCGACTGTTATGGAAAGATTGGAAGTAATACTGTACAAGTGGTCAATCCGCTGCCCATGGCTTCCGAGAATGGACTGCAACCCTTTCACCTGACACTGCAGATCGGAACACATATCATACACCTCTTTATAAAAATAATAATACGACAAGGAGTCGCTGCATTTTACTGTGCCATTGTTGGAGTAAGAAGAAACTCCAACAATAGCTTTGGATTTTGATGTTCTGGGGAAAGGAATTTTTTTTGTGAACATTTTTTTTTTTTTTTGTGACACTGCAGATTGGAACTCTTACCCGGCCAGAAATGAGGACTTGAATCTCCATATATCAGTGATTTGGTTGAAACAACATTCAAAGAGCATTCAATTGAAATCTTACCCGGCCAGAAATTTTTCAGTGTTGCGTGTGGCAGTAGGGTTTGATTCTCACACACCCAAAAGAAATATAATACAATATCGCCCCAAGTGGCCCCACCACCTGAAAAATGAAAAAAAACAAACAACGATTAGCAGACGATTTAGGCGATTTAGGCCATGTTCTTTTTCGGCTTGAGACGAATTTGACAAATCCGGATGGGAAAATAAAGTGGATTTAGTAAATCCAATGAATAGTAAATCTGTGTTTTAGTTTGAGATGGAGAAGTAGGGGTGGCTGGAACTTTATGTCAAATCAATTATTTTGAGTGATAATGATGTATTATTTTATTATTATTAGTTAGTGGAGTAATGATTTGATGATTGTGATAGTTGATGATATATTATTTTATTATTATTATTAGTTAGTGGAGTAATGATTAGATGATTGTGATAGTTGATGTATTATTTTATTATTATTAGTTAATTGTGTAATTATTATATTTATTTTTATTCTTAAAAACATATATTTAATTTTGCGATCTTATTAATTGAGATAAAATAACAAACAATAAAAATAAATATATATAGATTGCACGGTCATGACTAATAAAAATAATTTATTTATATATAAGCATAATTTATACACATAAGCATAGTTAAAAATCATTATTTTTTGGCCAAATATATTTAAAAATAATTTTGTGTTATTTGAATGAGTGATGATATATATAGAGATAATACTCCAAAATAAAATACTCCCTCCGTCCCATACTCGTTGTGACATTTGCCAAAAAGGTCCGTCCCGTACTCGTTGCATCATTTCCTTAATAGTAATAAAGCAACTTTTTCACTTTTATTTATCCCCTTCAAACACTACAATATTACACCATATGACACTACTTTTTCTACACTACCACAATTGAATATTATTAAACAACTCTCTTATTAAAGTTGAAAAGACTACCATATCCCCATCAAAAAACAACTTATATTATTAAACAACTCTTACATTAAAACTTGTGTCAAACAGTAACATTAAAACTTGTGCCAAAAAGAAATATCACAACGAGTACGTGACGGAGGGAGTACTAGTTTTTCAATATCACACAATATTAACACCCTCACAATATCATTTAAATTTCAATAATGTCACTCTTATTATATTCTACTTTATTTTCTCTCATACTTTATCTCAATAAATCACTCAAAAAATAACATGAACCAAATGATTTCGTAAACAACCAGGGGAATTATATTAAATAATATCAAAAACATAAAAAAGTAAGATAATTTCATAAACAACCAAATGATTAAAAAGAAATCTGATAACAATAGTAGTTAAAATATAGCTAGATAATACCCCTGTTCTGCCACATAGCATCTGCGATTGCATCTCTACGCACACTTTGTTCATCGATGGTTTGTCTTGTTGCATTTCTTGCAACAGAATGTATGGTTGGATCTGCATTAACACCCTCTACAGTCTAATCAAACAATGTGTCTGCCATACCAAACCTTCTAATGAAGTTGTGAATAACACAACATGCAATGACCATATCAACTTGGGTTCGCATGGAGTAACAAGGCATTCCATATCTCAAAACAGGAAATCGCATCTTCAACACTCCAAAATATCTCTCCACCACATTCCTTAATCTGGAGTGACGAAGATTAAATAATTGATGAGGTGTGGTGGGATGTAGACCAACAACTCTATACTCTTGTAGGTGATACCGAGTTGACCTGTATGGTTCTAAGAAACACTCGTAATTACAAAATCCAGCATCGACCAAATATAATTTTTCTATTAAAAAAATAAATATGATAAATAATTAGGTTGTACGCTTCATAATATAATGATAAAATTGAGTGAAATAACTTCTGGGGGCCATGGAAAATGAATGTCCTTATTAATGACATCTGCCAACACCCCAGCATCACAAGCACTCCATTCCCACCCAGCATAGACATACGTGAATAGTAAGTTGAAATCACATATTGCTAGCACATTTTGTGATATAGTTCCCTTCCGTGATCGGAATCGTATCTGCTGCTCTTTTGGAACCCACGCAGGGTTCAATGATCCATCCATGGTACCAATTACATCCTATGTGTACAATTGAGATACATATTATAAAAAAATATAACAAATGAATAGTATTTAATATTGTTAACAATGGGTTAACCTTGAAGTACGGATAAAAGTCATTTGAATTGAGCACACGTTGTGGAGTGTTGACGAAGTCAGGCGGGGTAATATACAAAGGTGATAAACACGATCTCTTTAAGTGATAGGTTAGCAAAATTTTAATTAAATAGGCCCCGATATTTACCTCCAGTCTCTTCCTCAACTCCTCGGCCACCAGCAAACCTTCGCTTTTCACATTGACCAACTCAGCACGGAGAAGGTCAAGTTTGACATCCTCTTCCTTGGCCAATCTTTTCATTTTAACCTTGAATTTATTAAACTCAAGGGCAGACTGCAAAAAACGGACATCGGATTAGCAGGTATATAATTATTTGTGTGCCCCAAAACATTAGGAGCATCAAAAATCACACGACTCTATCGCCCAAATTAGTTACAATTAATGTTATATTCTACCAAGTACTAACTTATCTACATGTTACAAACTTTAGCTGGCAATTTTACAACTTGATTGTAGTTTTATCCAGTGTGATACCACCAATAATGAAACTGCTTCTTATACATGAATAACGAATTGCATGCAGTTTTTGGGCAAAACCCACCTCACATAATTAATTTAATGTGTTTTGTGAAATATTGTACACGAATTATATTTATTCAGTAGCATATCATCGAATAACAATCACGTGATTTTAAAAAGATTAAATAATAAATCAAACTCCATTAACATAATAATGATAAACCTAATGTCAGATCATATAAAATAAAATTAATGATATGTGTTTCTACCTCAACGTTTTATAAATTAAACCAAAACAAAAAAAATCCCCAAATTTAAATAAAATTATTATTATTTCTCATTTTCGCGTCTTCATCATTCTTTTTTCGAGCACAACTGCTTTAGGCATGAGCTAAAACAACACAAAAAAATAGAAAATCAAACCTTTCTTTGCACTAGTTCGGAGCTTGGAGGCCTTCATAAAAGACTTCTCGATTGTTATGGAAAGATTGGAAGTAATCTTGTCGCATAAGTGGTCAATCCACGCCCATGGCTTCCGAGAATGGATCGCACCCTTCCAGTTCGACACCATGTTTGAGATGGAACACATATCATACACCTCTTTATAAAAATAATAATACGACAAGGAGTCATTTGCATTTATCTTGTGCCATTGTTGGAGTAAGAAGAAACTCCAACAATAGCTTTGGATTTTGATGTTCTGGGGAAAGTAATTTTTTTTGGGAACATTTTTTTTTTTGTGACACTGCAGATTGGAACTCTTACCCGGCCAGAAATGAGGACTTGAATCTCCATATATCAGTGATTTGATTGAAACAACATTCAAAGAGCATTCAATTGAAATCTTACCCGGCCAGAAATTTTTCAGTGTTGCGTGTGGCAGTAGGGTTTGATTCTCACACACCCAAAAGAAATATAATACAATATCGCCCTAAGTGGCCCCACCACCTGAAAAATGAAAAAAAACAAACAACGATTAGCAGACGATTTAAGCGATTTAGGCCATGTTCTTTTTCGGCTTGAGACGAATTTGACAAATCCGGATGGGGAAATAAAGTGGATTTGGTAAATCCAATGAATAGTAAATCTGTGTTTTAGTTTGAGATGGAGAAGTAGGGATGGCTGGAACTTTATGTCAAATCAATTCTTTTGAGTGATAATGATGTATTATTTTATTATTATTAGTTAGTGGAGTAATGATTTGATGATTGTGATAGTTGATGATATATTATTTTATTATTATTATTAGTTAGTGGAGTAATGATTAGATGATTGTGATAGTTGATGTATTATTTTATTATTATTAGTTAATTGTGTAATTATTATATTTATTTTTATTCTTAAAAACATATATTTAATTTTGCGATCTTATTAATTGAGATAAAATAACAAACAATAAAAATAAATATATATAGATTGCACGGTCATGACTAATAAAAATAATTTATTTATATATAAGCATAATTTATACACATAAGCATAGTTAAAAATCATTATTTTTTGGCCAAATATATTTAAAAATAATTTTGTGTTATTTGAATGAGTGATGATATATATAGAGATAATACTCCAAAATAAAATACTCCCTCCGTCCCATACTCGTTGTGACATTTGCCAAAAAGGTCCGTCCCGTACTCGTTGCATCATTTCCTTAATAGTAATAAAGCAACTTTTTCACTTTTATTTATCCCCTTCAAACACTACAATATTACACCATATGCCACTACTTTTTCTACACTACCACAATTGAATATTATTAAACAACTCTCTTATTAAAGTTGAAAAGACTACCATATCCCCATCAAAAAGCAACTTATATTATTAAACAACTTTTACATTAAAACGTGTACCAAACGGTAACATTAAAACTTGTGCCAAAAAGAAATATCACAACGAGTACGTGACGGAGGGAGTACTAGTTTTTCAATATCACACAATATTAACACCCTCACAATATCATTTAAATTTCAATAATGTCACTCTTATTATATTCTACTTTATTTTCTCTCATACTTTATCTCAATAAATCACTCAAAAAATAACATGAACCAAATGATTTCGTAAACAACCAGGGGAATTATATTAAATAATATCAAAAACACAAAAAAGTAAGATAATTTCATAAACAACCAAATGATTAAAAAGAAATCTGATAACAATAGTAGTTAAAATATAGCTAGATAATACCCCTGTTCTGCCACATAGCATTTGCGATTGCATCTCTACGCACACTTTGTTCATCGATGGTTTGTCTTGTTGCATTTCTTGCAACAGAATGTATGGTTGGATCTGCATTAACACCCTCTACAGTCTAATCAAACAATGTGTCTGCCATACCAAACCTTCTAATGAAGTTGTGAATAACACAACATGCAATGACCATATCAACTTGGGTTCGCATGGAGTAACAAGGCATTTCATATCTCAAAAGAGGAAATCGCATCTTCAACACTCCAAAATATCTCTCCACCACATTCCTTAATCTGGAGTGACGAAGATTAAATAATTGATGAGGTGTGGTGGGATGTAGACCAACAACTCTATACTCTTGTAGGTGATACCGAGTTGACCTGTATGGTGCTAAGAAACACTCGTAATTGCAAAATCCAGCATCGACTAAATATAATTTTTCTATTAAAAAAATAAATATGATAAATAATTAGGTTGTACGCTTCATAATATAATGATAAAATTGAGTGAAATAACTTCTGGGGGCCATGGAAAATGAATGTCCTTATTAATGACATCTGCCAACACCCCAGCATCACAAGCACTCCATTCCTACCTAGCATAGACATACGTGAATAGTAAGTTGAAATCACATATTGCTAGCACATTTTGTGATATAGTTCCCTTCCGTGATCGGAATCGTAAACACGCTTCTCTTTTGGAACCCACGCAGGGTTCAATGATCCATCCATGGTACCAATTACATCCTATGTGTACAATTGAGATACATATTATAAAAAAATATAACAAATGAATAGTATTTAATATTGTTAACAATGGGTTAACCTTGAAGTACGGATAAAAGTCATTTGAATTGAGCACACGTTGTGGAATGTTGACGAAGTCAGACGGGGTGATATACAAAGGTGATAAACACGATCTCTTTAAGTGATAGGTTAGCAAAATTTTAATTAAATAGGCACCGATATGTACCTCCAGTCTCTTCCTCAACTCCTCGGCCACCAAAGAACCTTCACTTTCACATTGACCAACTCAAGACGGAGAAGGTCAAGTTTGACATCCTCTTCCTTGCCAATCTTTTCATTTTAACCTTGAATTTATTAAACTCAAGGCATCGCAAAAAAACGGACATCGGATTAGCAGGTATATAATTATTTGTGTGCCCCAAAACATTAGGAGCATCAAAAATCACACGACTCTATCGGCCAGATTAGTTACAATTAATGTTATATTCTACCAAGTACTAACTTATCTACATGTTACAAACTTTAGCTGACAATTTTACAACTTGATTGTAGTTTTATCCAGTGTGATACCACCAATAATGAAACTGCTTCTTATACATGAATAACGAATTGCATGCAGTTTTTGGGCAAAACCCACCTCACATAATTAATTTAATGTGTTTTGTGAAATATTGTACACGAATTATATTTATTCAGTAGCATATCATCGAATAACAATCACGAGATTTTAAAAAGATTAAATAATAAATCAAACTCCATTAACATAATAATGACAAACCTAATGTCAGATCATATAAAATAAAATTAATGATATGTGTTTCTACCTCAACGTTTTATAAATTAAACCAAAACAAAAAAAAATCCCCAAATTTAAATAAAATTATTATTATTTCTCATTTTCGCGTCTTCATCATTCTTTTTTCGAGCACAACTGCTTTAGGCATGAGCTAAAACAACACAAAAAAATAGAAAATCAAACCTTTGCTGCCTGCTTCTGGAGCTTGGAGGCCTTCATAAAAGACTTCGACTGTTATGGAAAGATTGGAAGTAATACTGTACAAGTGGTCAATCCGCTGCCCATGGCTTCCGAGAATGGACTGCACCCCTTCCACCTGACACTGCAGATCGGAACACATATCATACACCTCTTTATAAAAATAATAATACGACAAGGAGTATTTGCATTTATCTTGTGCCATTGTTGGAGTAAGAAGAAACTCCAACAATAGCTTTGGATTTTGATGTTCGGGGAAAAGAATTTTTTTGTGAACATTTTTTTTTTTTTTTGTGACACTGCAGATTGGAACTCTTACCCGCGAGAAATGAGGACTTGAATCTCCATATATCGGTGATTTGATTGAAACAACATTCAAAGAGCATTCAATTGAAATCTTACCCGGCCAGAAATTTTTCAGTGTTGCGTGTGGCAGTAGGGTTTGATTCTCACACCCCAAAGAAATATAATACAATATCGCCCCAAGTGGCCCCACCACCTGAAAAATGAAAAAAACAAACAACGATTAGCAGACGATTTAGGCGATTTAGGCCATGTTCTTTTTCGGCTTAAGACAAATTTTTCAAATCCGGATGGGAAAATAAAGTGGATTTGGTAAATCCAATGAATAGTAAATCTGTGTTTTAGTTTGAGATGGAGAAGTAGGGGTGGCTGGAACTTTATGTCAAATCAATTCTTTTGAGTGATAATGATGTATTATTTTATTATTATTAGTTAGTGGAGTAATGATTTGATGATTGTGATAGTTGATGATATATTATTTTATTATTATTATTAGTTAGTGGAGTAATGATTAGATGATTGTGATAGTTGATGTATTATTTTATTATTATTAGTTAATTGTGTAATTATTATATTTATTTTTATTTTTAAAAACATATATTTAATTTTGCGATCTTATTAATTGAGATAAAATAACAAACAATAAAAATAAATATATATAGATTGCACGGTCATGACTAATAAAAATAATTTATTTATATATAAGCATAATTTATACACATAAGCATAGTTAAAAATCATTTTTTTTGGCCAAATATATTTAAAAATAATTTTGTGTTATTTGAATGAGTGATGATATATATAGAGATAATACTCCAAAATAAAATACTCCCTCCGTCCCATACTCGTTGTGACATTTGCCAAAAAGGTCCGTCCCGTACTCGTTGCATCATTTCCTTAATAGTAATAAAGCAACTTTTTCACTTTTATTTATCCCCTTCAAACACTACAATATTACACCATATGCCACTACTTTTTCTACACTACCACAATTGAATATTATTAAACAACTCTCTTATTAAAGTTGAAAAGACTACCATATCCCCATCAAAAAGCAACTTATATTATTAAACAACTTTTACATTAAAACTTGTGCCAAACAGTAACATTAAAACTTGTGCCAAAAAGAAATATCACAACGAGTACGTGACGGAGGGAGTACTAGTTTTTCAATATCACACAATATTAACACCCTCACAATATCATTTAAATTTCAATAATGTCACTCTTATTATATTCTATTTTATTTTCTCTCATACTTTATCTCAATAAATCACTCAAAAAATAACATGAACCAAATGATTTCGTAAACAACCAGGGGAATTATATTAAATAATATCAAAAACACAAAAAAGTAAGATAATTTCATAAACAACCAAATGATTAAAAAGAAATCTGATAACAATAGTAGTTAAAATATAGCTAGATAATACCCCTGTTCTGCCACATAGCATCTGCGATTGCATCTCTACGCACACTTTGTTCATCGATGGTTTGTCTTGTTGCATTTCTTGCAACAGAATGTATGGTTGGATCTGCATTAACACCCTCTACAGTCTGATCAAACAATGTGTCTGCCATATTAAACCTTCTAATGAAGTTGTGAATAACACAACATGCAATGACCATATCAACTTGGGTTCGCATGGAGTAATAAGGCATTCCATATCTCAAAACAGGAAATCACATCTTCAACATTCCAAAACATCTCTCCACAACATTCCTTAATCTGGAGTGACGAAGATTAAATAATTGATGAGGTGTGGTGGGATGTAGACCAACAACTATATACTCTTGTAGGTGATACCGAGTTGACCTGTATGGTGCTAAGAAACACTCGTAATTGCAAAATCCAGCATCGACCAAATATAATTTTTCTATTACAAAAATAAATATGATAAATAATTAGGTTGTACGCTTCATAATATAATGATAAAATTGAGTAAAATACCTTCTGGGGTCATGGAAAATGAATGTCCTTATTAATGACATCTGCCAACACCCCAGCATCACAAGCACTCCATTCCCACCCAGCATAGACATACATGAATAGTAAGTTGAAGTCACATATTGCTAGTACATTTTGTGATATAGTTCCCTTCCATGATCGGAATCGTATCTGCTGCTCTTTTGGAACCCACGCAGGGATAGATGATCCATCCATGACACCAATTACATCCTATGTGTACAATTGAGATACATATTATAAAAAAATATAACAAATGAATAGTATTTAATATTGTTAACAATGGGTTAACCTTGAAGTACGGATAAAAGTCATTTGAATTGAGCACACGTTGTGGAGTGTTAACGAAGTCAGGCGGGGTGATATACAAAGGTGATAAACACGATCTCTTTAAGTGATAGGTTAGCAAAATTTTAATTAAATAGGCCCCGATATGTACCTCCAGTCTCTTCCTCAACTCCTCGGCCACCAGCAAACCTTCGCTTTTCACATTGACCAACTCAGCACGGAGAAGGTCAAGTTTGACATCCTCTTCCTTGGCCAATCTTTTCATTTTAACCTTGAATTTATTAAACTCAAGGGCAGACTGCAAAAAACGGACATCGGATTAGCAGGTATATAATTATTTGTGTGCCCCAAAACATTAGGAGCATCAAAAATCACACGACTCTATCGGCCAGATTAGTTACAATTAATGTTATATTCTACCAAGTACTAACTTATCTACATGTTATAAACTTTAGCTGACAATTTTACAATTTGATTGTAGTTTTATCCAGTGTGATACCACCAATAATGAAACTGCTTCTTATACATGAATAACGAATTGCATGCAGTTTTTGGGCAAAACCCACCTCACATAATTAATTTAATGTGTTTTGTGAAATATTGTACATGAATTATATTTATTCAGTAGCATATCATCGAATAACAATCACGAGATTTTAAAAAGATTAAATAATAAATCAAACTCCATTAACATAATAATGACAAACCTAATGTTAGATCATATAAAATAAAATTAATGATATGTGTTTCTACCTCAACGTTTTATAAATTAAACCAAAAAAAAAAAAATCCCCAAATTTAAATAAAATTATTATTATTTCTCATTTTCGCGTCTTCATCATTCTTTTTTCGAGCACAACTGCTTTAGGCATGAGCTAAAACAACACAAAAAAATAGAAAATCAAACCTTTGCTACCTGCTTCTGGAGCTTGGAGGCCTTCATAAAAGACTTCTCGACTGTTATGGAAAGATTGGAAGTAATACTGTACAAGTGGTCAATCCGCTGCCCATGGCTTCCGAGAATGGACTGCACCCCTTCCACCTGACATTGCAGATTGGAACACATATCATACACCTCTTTAGAAAAATAATAATACGACAAGGAGTCGATGCATTGTACTGTGCCATTGTTGGAGTAAGAAGAAACTCCAACAATAGCTTTGGATTTTGATGTTCTGGGGAAAGAAATTTTTTTTGTGAACATTTTTTTTTTGTGACACTGCAGATTGGAACTCTTACCCGGCCAGAAATGAGGACTTGAATATCTATATATCAGTGATTTGATTGAAACAACATTCAAAGAGCATTCAATTGAAATCTTACCCGGCCAGAAATTTTTCAGTGTTGCGTGTGGCAGTAGGGTTTGATTCTCACACACCCCGTAGAAATATAATACAATATCGCCCCAAGTGGCCCCATCACCTGAAAAATGGAAAAAACAAACAACGATTAGCAGACGATTTAGGCGATTTAGGCGATGTTCTTTTTCGGCTTGAGGCGGATTTGACAAATCCGGATGGGGAAATAAAGTGGATTTGGCAAATCCAATGAATAGTAAATATGTGTTTTAATTTGAGATGGAGAAGTAGGGGTGGCTGGAACTTTATGTCAAATCAATTCTTTTGAGTGATGATAATGTATTATCTTATTATTATTAGTTAGTGGAGTAATGATTTGATGATTGTGATAGTTGTTGATATATTATTTTATTATTATTATTAGTTAGTGGATTAATGATTGGATGATTGTGATAGTTGATGTATTATTTTATTATTATTAGTTAATTGTGTAATTATTATATTTATTTTTATTCTTAAAAACATATATTTAATTTTGCGATCTTATTAATTGAGATAAAATAACAAACAATGAAAATAAATATATATAGATTGCACGGTCATGACTAATAAAAATAATTTATTTATATATAAGCATAATTTATATACATAAGCATAGTTAAAAATAATTATTTTTTGGCCAAATATATTTAAAAATAATTTTGTGTTATTTGAATGGGTGATGATATATATAGAGATAATACTCCAAAATAAAATACTCCCTCCGTCCCATACTCGTTGTGACATTTGCCAAAAAGGTTCGTCCCGTACTCGTTGCATCATTTTCTTAAATGGTAATAAGCAATTTTTTCACTTTTATTTATCCCCTTCAAACACTTCAATATTACACCATATGCCACTACTTTTTCCACACTACCACAGTCTAATATTATTAAACAACTATCTTATTAAAGTTGAAAAGACTATCTCATCCCCATCAAAAAACAACTTATATTATTAAACAACTCTTACATTAAAACTTGTGCCAAACAGTAATATTAAAACTTGTGCCAAACAGTAATATCACAACGAGTACGGGACGGAGGGAGTACTAGTTTTTCAATATCACACAATATTAACACCCTCACAATATTATTTAAATTTCAATAATGTCACTCTTATTATATTCTACTTTATTTTATCTCAATAAATCACTAAAAAAATAACATGAACCAAATGATTTCGTAAACAACCAGGGGAATTATATTAAATAATATCAAAAACACAAAAAAGTAAGATAATTTCATAAACAACCAAATGATTAAAAAGAAACCTTATAAAAATAGTAGTTAAAATATAGCTAGATAATACCCCTGTTCTGCCACATAGCATCTGCGATTGCATCTCTACGCGCACTTTGTTCATCGATGGTTTGTCTTGTTTCATTTCTTGCAAGAGAATGTATGGTTGGATCTGCATTAACACCCTCTACAGTCTAATCAAACAATGTGTCTGCCATGCCAAACCTTCTAATGAAGTTGTGAATAACACAACATGCAATGACCATATCAACTTGGGTTCGCATGGAGTAACAAGGCATTCCATATCTCAAAACAGGAAATCGCATCTTCAACACTCCAAAACATCTCTCCACAACATTCCTTAATCTGGAGTGACGAAGATTAAATAATTGATGAGGTGTGGTGGGATTTAGACCAACAGGTCTATACTCTTGTAGGTGATACCGAGTTGACCTGTATGGTGCTAAGAAACACTCGTAATTGCAAAAGCCAGCATCGACCAAATATAATTTTTCTATTACAAAAACAAATATGATAAATAATTAGGTTGTACGCTTCATAATATAATGATAAAATTTAGTGAAATACCTTCTGGGGGCCATGGAAAATGAATGTCCTTATTAATGACATCTGTCATCACCCCAGCATCACAAGCACTCCCTTCCCACCCAGCATAGACATACGTGAAGAGTAAATTGAAATCACATATTGCTAGCATATTTTGTGATATAGTTCCCTTCCGTGATCGGAATCGTATCTGCTGCTCTTTTGGAACCCACGCAGGGTTCAATGATCCATCCATGGCACAAATTACATCCTATGTGTACAATTGAGATACATATTATAAAAAAATATAACAAATGAATAGTATTTAATATTGTTAACAATGGGTTAACCTTGAAGTACGGATAAAAGTCATTTGAATTGAACACACGTTGTGGAGTGTTGACGAAGTCAGACGGGGTGATATACAAAGGTTATAAAGTCAACAAGGCTCTCAACACTTCATGTACAGCACCATTAATGATACTGAGTGAGTGCTGGAACCGATCACCTAACACACGATGCTTATGCTGATGTCCAACAGTACGTAAGAATATTGTCACTTTTTCTTCTACAGAAACACGTGCTCGTTGACTATTAAAAAGGAGTCCACGTGTCTTGAATTCATCAACAAGTGCTCTAAAGCACGGCTTTGTCATACGTAGTGCATAGTAAAATCGGGTATCAGCACCATTGAGGATTTCTGTGAGATAGTCTTCACCACTTAAACGACTCGTATTTTGTGGTATACGTATTTGGTGCTGGTTTAAAATGAGTGGCCCAATAACAATGAACAAGAAGTGTCCTAAAATTTCATCCTCAGAACCATCGTCATCATTTAGTTGAACTGGAATATCTTCGTTTTCATCATCAAAATCCGACATATTACCTTAGAATAAATTTAGGAATAAAACATCAACATAGCACATATGTCAATTTAATATAAAAATTATATAGCACATAAATCAATTTAATATGAAATATCAATAAATCTTACATACATCCATACATAAAAACTATAATTAATGCATAAATAGTCCATATAAAACCTAATTAATACGAAAAACCTAAAAATTAATGATGATTAGCCAAATCCCACACCCAAGCAACTCTATTTGCATCACTAAGACTAAGAAACACATTTTGTACTTCGATATTTTCAAAACGACTTGCAGCCTTCAGTACCAGACTGGTTGGGATCCCTTCAATATTTTGAACCACATCCATACACATATTGACAGAAGATATCTTTTGATCCAAATAATATTGAAACGAATTCAATCTTTTTTCAACCTTTCTTTGTTCGAATCAGCATCTAAGGAACGTCGCTTACGTGAAGATGATCCAATACCTCCAACAGCATCCGATTGTCACATTGGGAAAGATATGTTATCATTAGTAAAAGGATGTGATGCAGGAATTGAATTATCATCGGGTGTGTCATTATTAGGAACATTTGATTGTGATGATCGAGTGTACACCCCCGTGGCCACAGAGTTCTTGAAGAGCTCAGTGCACATTTCGAAGTTTGGGAGACCATGTTTGAGGATTTGTTTAACATCCCGAGATTGCTGTTCAATGTGTAAAAAAAATCATAATAAGTATTTTTGAAGGCCAATTTAACTAATTAAAGTAGAATTTATTTTTTAAATAAATAATACCGCGTATAATCCTTCCAAAATAGATTGATCTCCTGTGATTGTCCCTATATCATTGTCCCACGCGAGGCCTGAAACTAAATTTGTCTTGAACCCGTTCAACATTTTCCATGAAGCTTTCAAATTCTTCCATTTGGTTCTCAAGTTGGATTCATTGAAATAATTGGGTGGTTTTTGGGTTATAACATTCAAGTTTAGTGTTATCTCTTGGAATCGAAGAAAAGGTAGATGTTAGGAGTTGGTCATTTATGCGCGCTTGGTTATAAAGGTTTATAAAATGCGACTCTATATCCCTTGTCCAAACAACTTTGCCCTTGGGCATCTATACAAGGGGACTTATATTAGCATTGTTCACATATAACAATTTTAATAAAAACTGTAATACTAATGATCCTTGATAAAAAAAAAATACTAATGATCCATTTTTTCAATTTAAAAAAACTATTAGCCCATTTACTATATCATACATAACATAAGAAAAAAATGTTGAATAGGAGTGAATTCAATATAAATGTATTATAAATATGTTTATGAAATAAAAACAGTACCTATTTTATGATTTACTCAGCCTATTTATTTTTAAAAGAAAAATAATTTTAATATTTAATTATAATTTAAATCTAGTTTAGAGATTCAACGTTTCTTTTTCTTCTTTCGGTGTTAATCCCAAACTTCGAATTAGACTACAAAATCAAACCAAATCACACTCTGAATCAAAAAAATTAGACCATTATCAAACTCCGAATCAATCCACGAGAAATAAGACATCAACATCACAAAAAAGAAAAAATCGAACCAAAAAATGGGCATCAACATCACAAAATAGAGTGCATTAATCATCAAAACGTATCTAAAATTTTGAAACAACATAACCACAACTAGACTCAGAAAGGCTATATAAAACATCATATTAGTCTAAAGTACCTTTGTCCTATTTTTTTTTTAAACAAATCTCGTCGTTGCTACCTACGTACTCCCAATCAACCAAAACCAGACTCCGGTCCCATTTTAAGACTCCAACCACAAAGCCTAAACCAGAATCTACAGTGCACCGTGTGAGAGTGAATTTTGAAGGCATGCCTTACAAGACATCCACAACCATATATATAAATAAAGATCACCAAACAACTTACATTCACCTTTAAATAAAAATATTGTTCAAAAGATAGACTAGTCAAGTCTCTTTAGAAAAATGCAGAAAAAAAGTATTGAATTGAAGATACACTATAAATTGTTTTATTTAAATTAGAGCAGAGAAGTGAATAAATTATAAAAATGAAGAAAGGGGTTGAAATGCTTTTCAGGAATCTAGAGAAAAGGAGAGAGAAACATGAATATGGCGAGAGAGAATGTGGAATAATGGAGAGAGAGAGAGAGAGAGAGAGAGAGAGAGAGAGTTTGTTTTTATATATTCACGCCACAAATTCCAATTAATTAGGAGAGAGAATGTGGAATAATGGGGGAGAGAGAGTGTGAAAGTCACTCTTATTCACGCCAGAAATTTAAATTAATAGGGAGAGAGAGAGAGAGTAAATTTAATGTACAAGAAGAGAGAGAACATTACACGACAGACAATGTACAAGAAGAGAGAGAATGAATTTGACTTTTTTAATTAAAGATTGAGAAGTGAGAGAAATCTGATGGAATTAGTATTTGTTTGTGTGAAATAGGGATATAGGTGTATAATAAGGGTGGATGTGTATTTTGGCTGGAGAATTGGATTTGTAAATCCAAAAGTTAGACTGGCCGGAAAAATCCAAATCCCAAATCCTGACTTCGCAGGCTGAAAAGGAACAGGGCCTTAGAGACTCATTTCAATTAATTGGACTTTAGTTGTCCAATTTGATTAATTGAACTTTAGAAACCCAATTTAATTGATTGGAATTTCGAGGACCAACTTAATCAATTGGACTTTAGAGGCTCAACTTAATTAATTGGACTTTAGAGCCCACAATACCAAAATAAATATATTCATACACAACATCATAATCTTTGAAAATAAAATTGAAGTAGGAATTTATAGGTGTTTGTCCAAATATCAATTCAAACACATAATTATGAAATGTATTAGTTGTTTTCACTAAAGGGCATTAGTTGAAGGGTATCAGTTATTTCACTAAAGAGTATTAGTTTTTTTTTTTTTATCGGTGCACTAAAGAGTATTAGTTGTTATACTAAGAGTATCAATTGCAAATTAGTTTCACCCTAAACAAGTTTCACACTATACATACTCAAATTAAAATAACTAAATTACAAATTAGGCGTATACGCGTTGATGCATTTCTGTATTATTATTTTTTCTCGACTTCAAATTGGCTCAATGGCCAAACTGGGGCGAACTTCAGTGGGAGGGAGGGAGGGCCTCCATTCTTTAGCATTGGAATCTGGGGATAATAAACTACTAGTTATGTATTATCTTGAGGTCTCCCAAAAATCCTATAATTGGTGCAAATCAGAGGGAGTATTTCATTCTTTCCGCTCAACCTTCCACAGACTAAACCTTCTATGTCGGCAACCCCCACCTTCTCTTTCATCCGATCGACTTGGCGAATCAATTGCTAAAATATGAATTAAAAAAATAAGTTATAATAATAATCCACAACATAAGAACTTCAATAATAATCATCATACCTGAATCCTGAGTTTGATGTCCAAGTCCGTTAATTGGCCTTCGGTCCTTGTACTCTACCAAAAGAATCATAGAAAGTCAAATGCAAGTTCATAATGCAAGTTCAACATATTCACATGCAAGTTCTTGTATACACACACACAGTCACATGCAAGTTCTTGTAAACACGATCTCTTTAAGTGATAGGTTAGCAAAATTTTAATTAAATAGACCCCGAGATGTACCTACAGCCTCATTCTCAGTTGATCCCCTTCCAATCTTGCATTCTACCAAAAGAATCATAGAAAGTCAAATGCAAGTTCATAATAGGAAAATTTATAAACACGTTCTCTTTAAGTGATAGGTTTCTTCCCTTCTATTGTTACGTTCTACCAAAAGAATCATATAAAGTCAAATGCAAGTTCATAATAGAAGAATTTATAAACACGATCTCTTTAAGTGATAGGTTAGAAAATTTTTAATTAAATAGGCCCCGATATGTACCTCCAGTCTCTTCCTCAACTCCTCGGCCACCAGCAAACTTTCGCTTTTCACATTGACCAACTCAGCACGGAGAAGGTCAAGTTTGACATCCTCTTCCTTGGCCAATCTTTTCATTTTAACCTTGAATTTATTAAACTCAAGGGCAGACTGCAAAAAACGGACATCGGATTAGCAGGTATATAATTGTTTGTGTGCCCCAAAATATTAGGAGCATCAAAAATCACACGACTTTATCGGCCAGATTAGTTACAATTAATGTTATATTCTACCAAGTACTAACTTATCTACATGTTACAAACTTTAGCTGACAATTTTACAACTTGATTGTAGTTTTATCCAGTGTGATACCACCTATAATGAAACTGCTTCTTATACATGAATAACGAATTGCATGCAGTTTTTGGGCAAAACCCACCTCACATAACTAATTTAATGTGTTTTGTGAAATATTGTACACGAATTATGTTTATTCAGTAGCATATCATCGAATAACAATCACGAGATTTTAAAAAGATTAAATAATAAATCAAACTCCATTAACATAATAATGACAAACCTAACGCCAGATCATATAAAATAAAATTAATGATGTGTGTTTCTACCTCAACATTTTATAAATTAATCCAAAACAAAAAAAAATCCCCAAATTAAATAAATTATTATTATTTCTCATTTTCGCGTCTTCATCATTCTTTTTTCGAGCATAACTTCTTTAGGCATGAGCTAAAACAACAAAAAAAAAAAAATAGAAAATCAAACATTTGATGCCTGCTTCTGGAGCTTGGAGGCCTTCATAAAAGACTTCTTGACTGTTATTGAAAGATTGGAAGTAATATTGTCCAAAAGGTCAATCCGCTGCCCATGGCTTCCGAGAATGGACTGCACCCCTCCACCTGACACTGCAAATCGGAACACATATCTTACACCTCTTTAGAAAAATAATAATACGATAAGGAGTCGCTGCATTGTACTGTGCCATTGTTGGAGTAAGAAGAAACTCCAACAATAGCTTTGGATTTTGATGTTTTGGGGAAAGAAATTTTTTTTGTGAACATTTTTTTTTGTGACACTGCAGATTGAAACTCTTAGCCGGCCAGAAATGAGGACTTGAATCTCCATATATCAGTGATTTGATTGAAACAGCATTCAAAGAGCATTCAATTGAAATCTTACCCGGCCAGAAATTTTTCAGTGTTGCGTGTGGCAGTAGGGTTTGATTCTCACACACCCCGAAGAAATATAATACAATATCGCCCCAAGTGGCCCCACCACCTGAAAAATGGAAAAAACAAACAACGATTAGCAGACGATTTAGGCAATTTGCGCCATGTTCTTTTTCGGCTTGATGCGGATTTGACAAATCCGAATGGGGAAATAAAGTGGATTTGGTAAATCCAATGAATAGTAAATCTGTGTTTTAGTTTGAGATGGAGAAGTAGGGGTGGCTAGAACTTTATGTCTAATCAATTCTTTTGAGTGATGATGATGTATTATTTTAGAGTGATACTATATGCACACTGCTTTGACAGCCACTTGTATCACTCGTCACGCGGGTATGGGTTATATGCACGCACACTGATTTGACAGCCACTTGTATCACTCCGCAGGTATGGGCTATATGCACACTGATGTCACGGTCCAATCATGGAAAAATAAATTAATAAATAAATATACTTACTAATGTCACATATACGAACACAAATGTTTGGTTTATTTTCAATTTTTTTATTTTTAATTAAATTAAAATACTCATAATTTTCATATTACACTGATATATAAAAAATATTCTATTAATCGTCTCCTTTTTTTATTAATTTTAAAATAAAATTGAAACAAATCTTATAGTAAATTCTTTCACATAATTATAATAATTATAATCCATATCATGAATTGACATACAATTAATATTACCATTATTTAAATTTAATATTATAATTACAATTTTTTATACATATACATTATTTTAATATATATATTATTATTTAAAAATGGAATTATTACTAGGAGATACAATTTATGTGAAAAAATTACTAATAGGTACAACACACAAAAATTAATACTACCAACTACAAAGAGGTAATGCCAAAATACTAATATACCCTCACACCACCAACAGATATACGTTGCTTGCTTCATTGTTTCTTTTCATTTTAATAATGAAACTTCTCTCTAACCCACATCCTTCTCTCTAAAAACCCTAAAATGCACAACCTACCGTCCACTGCCGCCGCCCACCGCCGCCGCCTCCGTTTCTCGCTCTTTTCAAAACTCTGTTGCTCGTCCATCGATCGGTGACACCCGACGAAGAAGAACACGATGCGCGACGGTAGTGCCCCTCTGATGTCACTCTCGGTCGCCGCCCGACGACGAACACCACCACGACGAGGACGGCGACTCACCGTGGACGAAGACGAAGGTGCTGCTGTTCCAGCGATGACATGCGGCGGGTGATGCGGCGGAGGGGTTGAGCCCAAGCGCCGGAGGAGGATCGCGATTTGCGGTGACGGCGTACCCAAACGAACCAACGACGAAGGCCCGAGACGGCGACGACGGTGCGACGGCTCCCTCTCTCTCCCGACGACGGCGCCTTTGAAGCCGCCAACATCGATGGCGGAGATCGGTGAGTTGTTTGATTTTGGGATTTTGTTTGGGATTTTGTTTTCGTAATTTAAACTCTTCTTGATCGGTGAGTTGTTTGATCTGTGAAACGTTTGTTTGGGATTTTGTTTGGAATTTTGTTTCGTAATTTTGATCAGTGAGTTGTTTGATCTGATCTGTGAAACGTTTGTTTGGGGATTTTATTTTCGTAATTTAAACTCTTCTTCTTTTCTGTTTTCAGAAGTTCGATTAATGCTTTTGGGGCTCGGTGAGAAATTAAGTGCCTATCGATTAAGCACGAATTTGGCTGTTTGAATGAGGTATTTTTGTGATTTGGGTCTGTGAATGTGTGCCTATCGATTTAGTTTTTTTAACTTTTTTCTGCACATGTGCAGTGAACTACAAATGTGCAATAAATTTGCACATGTGCAAAGCTCGTTAGATCAGCAAGAAAATGCAAAAATTGAAGAAGAAAGACTGGACATATGAACACTACAAATGTGCAATAAATTTACACATGTGCAATAAATCTGCACATGTGCAGAACACAAGAGGATCAACAAGAAAATGCAAAAACTGAAGAAGAAAGACGGGACATATGAACTATTTTTGTTGCTGCAAAAACCGAAAAATACAAAGGAAATTAATTAAAGAATATAAAAATTGAACCTTGAAAATTGTGTCAATCAATTAATAAATGAGAGACTGAGAAAGGTTCAATCAAAAAAACAAAAAAACGTCTAATCAACTCTTCAGTTGGGGGTAATTTTGGCATTTCATACACTATTTTTTGTAGCTAGTTGTAATTAGTTTATAAATTGTACCTACTAGTAATAGGAAGGTACAAATTATACCTGATAGTAATTGGCCCTTTAAAAATATTATATATAATATATTATATTGTAAAGTTTATTTAACAAAAATACCGCGTAATACGCGGGAGCTCATCTAGTCCCCTGTATACATGTCGAATTTGAAAATGGGAAAAAGAAAAAAAATTAAATAGAAATAAAAAAAATAGAATATGGGTTGAAAGATTCGTTTTCAAAATCATGAAGTATGGTGATAGTCATGGGTTCCCACTGTCCGAAACCTTTTGTTTTCATTCTCTCTATATATAGAGAGAAAGAGAAATGATAATGCAGAGGTAAATGTAATTGGAAATGAGTAGCAAATTTTAATGTCTTACTAGTAATTTTTTTTTTTATAACTTCTCAAGTAGCAAATTTCTTTTACGTTTTCAATTTGAAATGAGTTCTTATTATGATGTTGGCTATATATCCGAGGATGTCACGAAAGATTTTTTAACTCCTGCCGGGGGTATAAAAGGAAAAGAAGCAGTGAAGTCATATGTTAAGTGGATTGCAGGTATGCGAAATATCACTTTAGTCATTCGTGATTCTAAACCACATAAGTTAAGGTATGTATGTAGTCAAGGGGGACAGTATAGGCCTTCTTCAAAAACCAAAAATGAAAGAAACACGAAAATACAAAGAAATTCGTGTGAATTTTGTTTAGTTGCTAGGGAATATGATACAGATCAAGATCTTCGACGCATTGATGTTTTGAGCGGGACACACAATCATCCCTTCACGGAATTTGCAGAGGGTTCGAGACTAGGTACCTTAACACCCAACCAATTTAAAGAGATACAGCGGCAAGAAATGCTTCATATAAGTCCACGCAACATGTTGGCAGATATAAAGAGGCGTGATCCAACCAATGTTACGAATATTAAGAGGGTGAACAATGTCATCAACAACATAAGGAGTCAAAACCGGGAAGGGCGTACCCCCATGCAAAACTACTTCCACCTACTGCAAATGTGAAATTACAGGTAAAAATATTATTACACTTTATATTTTAAAATATTATTTCACACATAGAAGAGATTGAGTAAGGGAATGGTGGGGTGGGATGCCAGGTTTAAATTTTTTACTTTTTTTTAATCTTGATGTGAGAGATCTTGCCATTTTCCGTGATTTGATAGTAAAAAATTGTGTTTTTATTGTGGCTTTGATTGTCATGTTGTCATCAATTTTATTATGCATGAAAAAGTCTTGTATGTATTAGCTTGATGAAAGAGTTAATAATGTTTAATTAAAATAATTAATTTATTTTAATGTCATATTATTTAATAGGTAATCTATATTATATATTATATATATGTATAAAGAGAATAGGGTTCTAAAATTAAAATTTCATTTTTTCCTCCTATTTTATTAGGTATGATTTTGAACACGGTGGATGGCAAGAATCTAACTACAAGATGTTGTTTTCAGCCACCCGCAGTCTTATGCAATGGTGAACACATATCCGCAAATATTGATTATCGATAACACGTACAAAACGACCGCGGTACGATATGCCTTTACTTGAAGTTGTTGGGGCAACAAGCACAAACAAGACGTTCACCATCGCATACGCATTTATGCAAAGATGAAACACGGGAACACTTGAATTTGTCTTGCAATTTATTCTTGGGACAGATGAGAGTGTTGAACCGAATGTTGTTCTTACAGATAGGGATCTCGCGTTGATGAAAGCGGTGGATAAAATATTTCCAAATTCCCAGAAACAGTTATGTAGGCGCCACATAGAGCAATGTGTTCTAACCAGGGCTCTCAAAGAGCTGTGTTTCAATAAAGAATTATTTGAATGTTTTAAACATCGGTGAAATATAAGGCAATTGAAGCGGCCACACCTGAAGAATTTTTGCATAGCTGGGAGCGGGTAAAGAAAAAGTACGAGCA
Organism: Paraleonurus japonicus; assembly: GCA_030762865.1. NCBI lineage: Eukaryota > Viridiplantae > Streptophyta > Magnoliopsida > Lamiales > Lamiaceae > Paraleonurus > Paraleonurus japonicus. The sequence continues at coordinate 1,010,622 of CM061059.1, forward strand.
CTATCCTGGACTAATTCGTTATTGCGAAGAAACATGGCTTTCGAAGCATGTACACAGAGTTTTAAGTGCGTTTATCGATCATCGGCTGCACTATGAAAACTACACGACAAATAGGTAATCGTACAGTCTATTTAAATATATTCATTTAAAAAGTTATAAATACTTACGTTTTACTTGTATCTGCTTTAATTGTAGGGTTGAACAAGAGCATCACAGGGTGAAAGTCAACCTCAACGGAAGCAATCACACATTTGACTATGTGTTCGACCAGATTCATCAGGTTATGGAGTTGCAAATAGGGGAGATAAAAAAACAATCGATGATTAACGCCTACAAGACAAGGACCGATATGTTAAACTGCAAATTGTTCAAGAATCTAGTTCGCAAGATCACGTTTAAGGTGTTCGAACTAATTATCGCAGAAGGGACAAGAGATATAGGTCAAAATAAATGCGGGTGTTATTTGTGGAGAACACACGGTCTTCCGTGCAATTGCAGGATTCTCCAGTATATGTCTTACGGACAGAGTATCCCTTTAGACATTATTGATTTGTACTGGAGAACAATGAATATAGATTTTTCACGTGGTACTACCACGAGGAGAAAATTATTCGAAGACACGGAAGACGTTAGTGCACCTCCAGCAGTTGAAAAAAATAAGAAGCCTCTAAGCACTAACCGTGAACCTTCAAATTGGGAGAAATGGTGTAAAGCGGTCGCACTAAAGAGTTCCCAAAAATCAAAGGGTAAGGGGAGAGTGGCGGCCACTAATAAATATCAGGATATTCCACCCGAAACTCATCATAGAAATAGCACATCAGAAGGGTGTCGGATGAGCTTTCCTAAAGAAAGTCAGGGCAGGGTGAGCTTTTCGCACGGTCCGAGACCACCCTCCCTAGATTCCCCACGCAATAGTAGCGCTCGCCAAATTGAGTCACGTGTATCATTACGAGGCTCTAAGATGGAGAAATATTTTCCTCCCTACATCAGAGAATATATTGAATCGTACACGGATGTGGTCGGAGACGGTAATTGCGGTTTTAGAGTTGTTGCGCTTGCAGTCCTCGGAACCGAAGACCACTAGCATACGGTAAGAGGTGATATGCTACATGATCTCCGCGGAAGAACAGAATTATACGATAACGTAATAGGTGGTCTTACAACCATGTCAGCCTTGGACCTAACTATTAATCACTTCAATGGTCCATGCGGTCCGGCTAACTATTTTTCAGTACCTGACTGTGGATACGTGGCTGCAACCACATATAATATCTTCTTAATGACATTCGGTGAAACTGACGGATTTTTATGTCCTCCCGTAGCTTTGGAACCCTATCGAGCACTTCCGAGCGCAAGGGTGGTGTTGGGGCATGTGAACAATTATTCTCATTGGATATTGGTAAGAAAATATTTGTGATTTTATTATATTTTTTATAATGTATTTTAGTTATGTGGATAGTAACTACTACTTTTATTTCAGTTGCACATGAGATCCGACTATCATCCAGTGCCATGGCTATCAGAATACTGGATCAAAAGAAGACATCCATCCGCATTTGGTTTAGAATTACAATTTAAAGATCAGATAGATCTATATAATTATCTGCACAACGATCATGCACAATGACGTAAAAATATACGTGAGGCTAACAAAGAAGCCAAAAATCAGGCCCAAAAAAATCAGTTTTTCTTTTTTTAGTGAAGAATATGTAATCAGTGTATTTTTTTTTCTAATTCAAATGGATATTAAACTTTCTTTTCATGTTAGAATTGTGTATATATTCGTCCTTCTTCACAACTAATACTTTTGGATGAAATAACTAATATTTTTATAATATTAAATAAAATAGTTACTCTAAACAATTAATATTTTGAATGAAACAACCAAAATCTTTTATAAAATAATTCGTGTAAATAAATATTATAAATTGTTCAAAAATCATTTTCAAAAAATATACTAGTAATGTTTAAAATATTAAAATATTCAAAAAATGCTTAAAATCGTTTTCTCACATTGAGACAGCCAATCATATTCAACTCATTTATTTCTTTAACAGTATTGCTTAAATGAAGCACCATCGCACAAATTTCTTCCATTCACAATTTTTTTGTCTAAATACAATAGGTGTATTTATTTATATATTGTATTTTTTAAACTTGGTTGCAAAAATATAGTATGGCTTTCAATTTTTTTTATAATAATAATATTTTATCTTAAATAGAGAATTAAATAGTTTAATTTGATTTTCAGTGTATTTTTTTTATGTAGATTTTTTAGTGTATTTGATTATGTGGGTGTTTGCAAACCCAATTGTATGGGGATAGTCACTTTTAATTTTTAAAAAAATCACTTATATAGTGTTTGCAACTATTTTTTTAAAACAAGTTTACAAACCCAACTCTTTTCTCATTTTTATTTTGAAATAAAATTACTTATACAGTGTTTGCAACCATTTTTTTAAGCATTTTAAATCAATTCTGATAAAATAAATTTTACTTACTTTTGAATTCTCTAAAAGCCATTCTCATTGAGAGAAAAGAAAAATACTTACTTATGCATATATAATTAAACTCACTATTAGTAAAAATAATTTTTTTGCACACTCTATACTTTTTTTTATCAGCAAAAAAGAAAATCAATTAATTTTACTTTTTACTCTTTACTTTAAATTTTACAATAAAAACTAATTAATATTATTTTTTAAAGTTAATAGAATTTCAACAACACACTCTAACTTTTGAATTTTTTAAAAAGAAAAAAAAATAATTACCCTCGCATATTTATTTATATGATTGCTTCCGGTATATAATTATGTGAAAATATACTATAAGATTTGTTTCAAATTTGTTTTACAATTAATAAAAAAATAATTAATAGAAAAAAATCTTTTATAATCGATGCATAAATATTACTCCGAATAGTATATATATATATATATATATATATATATATATATATATATATATATCTTATTAGCAATAAATATCAAATATGATTATATTAATTTTTTTTAATAATACTTATATTTATACATATATTCATTAGGATGAAATCATATACGTACTGAACAAAATCAAATGATATAAATTTAATACATTTTTTTATTAAAAATCATTCCGCATAATTTTATTAGAAAATAAAATTTCATACTGCAGATTTAATTCATAGGTACACAATTTGCGCGTAAATACATAAAATGCCTAAAGGAGTAAAGCAGTCGGCGCCGTCAACAGACCTGCAGGGTTGGGATGGGAGTATAATTTATCTCTCAATTGTCATTTCAAACGGTTAAATGTGCAAATAGCATTTATGTTATTTTATTATTATTAGTTAGTGGAATAATGATTTGATGATTGTGATAGTTGATGATATATTATTTTATTATTATTATTAGTTAGTGGAGTAATGATTGGATGATTGTGATAGTTGATTTATTATTTTATTATTATTAGTTAATTGTGTAATTATTATATTTATTTTTATTCTTAAAAACATATATTTAATTTTGCGATCTTATTAATTGAGATAAAATAACAAACAATGAAAATAAATATATATAGATTGCACGGTCATGACTAATAAAAATAATTTATTTAAATATAAGCATAATTTATACACATAAGTATAGTTAAAAATCATTATTTTTTGGTCAAATATATTTAAAAATAATTTTGTGTTATTTGAATGGGTGATGATATATATAGAGATAATACTCCAAAATAAAATACTCCCTCCGTCCCATACTCGTTGTGACATTTGCCAAAAAGGTCCGTCCCGTACTCGTTGCATCATTTCCTTAAATGGTAATAAAGTAACTTTTTCACTTTTATTTATCTCCTTCAAACACTACAATATTACACCATATGTCACTACTTTTTCCACACTACCACAATCTAATATTATTAAACAACTCTCTTATTAAAGTTGAAAAGACTACCCTATCCCCATCAAAAAGCAACTTATATTATTAAATAACTCTTACATTAAAACTTGTGTCAAACAGTAACATTAAAACTTGTGCCAAACAATAATATCACAACGAGTACGGGACGGAGGGAGTACTAGTTTTCCAATATCACACAATATTAACACCCTCACAATATCATTTAAATTTCAATAATGTCACTCTTATTATATTCTACTTTATTTTCTCTCATACTTTATCTCAATAAATCACTCAAAAAATAACATGAACCAAATGATTTCATAAACAACCAGGGGAATTATATTAAATAATATCAAAAACACAAAAAACTAAGATAATTTCATAAACAGCCAAATGATTAAAAAGAAATCTCATAACAATAGTAGTTAAAATATAGCTAGATAATACCCCTGTTCTTTCACATAGCATCTGCGATTGCATCTCTACGCTCACTTTGTTCATCGATGGTTTGTCTTGTTGCATTTCTTGCAACAGAATGTATGGTTGGATCTGCATTAACACCCTCTACAGTCTGATCAAACAATGTGTCTGCCATGTCAAACCTTCTAATGAAGTTGTGAATAACACAACATGCAATGACCATATCAACTTGGGTTCGCATGGAGTAACAAGGCATTTCATATCTCAAAACAGGAAATCGCATCTTCAACACTCCAAAACATCTCTCCACAACATTCTTTAATCTGGAGTGACGAAGATTAAATAATTCATGAGGTGTGGTGGGATGTAGACCAACAGCTCTATACTCTTGTAGGTGATACCGAGTTGACCTGTATGGTGCTAAGAAACACTCGTAATTGCAAAAGCCAGCATCGATCAAATATAATTTTCCTATTACAAAAACAAATATGATAAATAATTAGGTTGTACGCTTCATAATATAATGATAAATAATTAGGTTGTACTTGCATCTATTGTTAGATTGATTTTTTTAATGATTCGAACCATAATTTTACGGTATATGCAATAAAACTCTAACCACTTGAACTATACTATTTGTCATTTATCTTTGGATTAAATATGTTAATACTAAGGCAAAAACTTGTATGAGACGGTCTCATGCATGAGACCGAGTTAATTTTTAATAAATTGTTATCACTTTTTAAAAAAGTGATACAAATTAGTATAAAAGTGATAACAAATTGAAAAGTGATAACTATTTATTAAAAAGTGACCCTGTCGCATGTCCGTCTCATGCATAAGACGGTCCCACACAAGAGTGTCTCTAATACTAATTATTATTTTTAGATTATCATATATCATACATAATATAATACATTACAGAACTATAAGTTATATACATATTATTATACACAATATAATATTTATAGAACTATAAATATTTCCTCTATCCTATAAATATATTTTTTTATTTTTGTCTCCCACAAATATAGATCAATTATTATATTTAATATTACCTTTGTCCCCTTTAAAATTTACGTTTTGTCTTTTTGAATGTCCTCTTTAAAATTTGACAAAGTCTACTATGAACAAAGGTTCACAGTGAAATTTGATCCATTTGAAAGAGTATCAGTTGTAATAACTGGAGAGTATTATCTATATTAACTAAAGGGTATCAGTCGTAATAACTGAAGAGTATGTCCTATATTGCTAAAGAGTATCGGCCGTGATAATTAAAGAATATTACATATATTACTAAAGGGTATCATTCATAAAAACTGAATGATATTACCTATATTACCAAAGAGTTTTAGTTGGAATAATTGAAAGATAAATTGATTTGTTTTTCAATATGGATCAAATTTCACCATGAAACTTGATTCACAAGAGACACACTCTTAAAACTTTTATGTTTCTTGTTTTTGGAAGTTGTGGCCCCACATGTATCAATAACTATATCTAATCCTACATAATATTATACTAATTGTCACTTACTTTTACACACTTTTATCTTTACAATTTTTTTTTCTTACACTTTCACCTAACAACTTTACATAAAATATTATATTTAAAAAAAATATATCCATTAAAATGGACATCATCCTCCAAATGTATAATTTAAAAGAGGAAGGAAGAAATATATCATTAATGTTTCATTCCCATTTTTTGCCACTATTTAAGTACCTTATTTTATTTTAAATCAATATCCAGTATTAATATTGTCTTAAAAATAAGTACATATAAGGATAAAATGAGAAAACCATGTCACTATAATAACTTCTAATTATTATTTTATATAAAAATAATTATAGATCTGTCTCTTTAAAACTAAAAATATAAATTAAACTCTTTAAATACATTAGAGCGGGCAGGGCAGAAAATGCTAAACTTGTGGTGGGGCCATGAAGTAAGACATGACGCAGGAACTTGAACACGATGTCTGAAGACGACTTATATATCATATTCCTACAACACCACCTATACAAATATCGATTTGGATCCTCTCCATTTTTTTATTGTAATTTTTTTGTAAATTTCGAAGTAGACACAATAATAAAATAATATGTGAAATATTAAAAGTAGAACTTACATATTATTTTATTATTGTGTTTATCTCTCTTCGAAATTTACAAGAAATTTACAATAAAGAAATGGAGATATTCAATTTCCATACAAATATACACCGCATAAATGTATGTGTGAATTTTTATTAGATTTGTACCCCATACATTGTATATTGCAATTATCATATAAATGAGGAAACATCAATGGCCCATCGCGTAATCAAAATCTTGCTTTTGTTGTCTATTGATGGACCTCATTCATTTGCATAAAATGTCTCCTTTGACCTAAAAAGATTGAATATTTTATACATATCTAAATCCATTTTTAATACAAATCTGATTCTTAGTTTTGACCTTTTTAATTTCTTTCTTCAAGAATAAACTTTTCTGTAATGGGGTAGGACCCAAATTAAGAACACATATATCATAAATTTATAAGTAACTCTTTTTTTATAAACATACAAATCAAAATGATATTGGTTGTTTTCATTATACAATATTAATATCAAAATTAATATATTTTAATAAACGACTAATATGTTTAAAAGTATACATACAATGCAATCAGCCTTTACGGTTAAATTAACACACATTTTATTTTGCCTAATATTAATCTTAGCTATGTTTAATACTCCATAGTGATAAAAAAAAATGAATATAAATGAAATTAAAAGTCATTTCAATCCCAGAATCTTATGCTCACTTGGCATGAAATTCATTACCCACCACCACTGCTCTCACTCCATCTATGTATGGATTCTCTAAGAATATTATAATGCAGCATTAAAATTACACCCGCCCATCAAAATGAGTGTGATTTGTAAATCCATAAATTCGCTACTACTCGGCGAATCAGTAAATTAATAAAATAAAAAAGACTAACGGACTCGCAAATTCAGCTAGATGATCGGACATGGACCACTTGATCATATTATTAAGCATTAAATATAGTATTTAAATGAAATTGAATACCAATTCATAATAAGTTTATCATAAATCATATTCATATAAAACAAACTCATATTTATATACTCTTTCCATAAACTATTTATTTTTTTGCCAAAACTGGTGTTCCAACATAAGTTGTTCATTTATTTTTCCCCACACCTCTCTCTAACTTTATCTATCTAGCTATCTATCTCTATTTTTACCTTCTCACCATAACTCAACACTCACCAATTACTCCCTCTGTCTCATATCAATTTTCACACTTTCCTTTTTGGTGTGTCCCACATTAGTTTTCACATTCCAAAAAAGAAAATCACTCCTTAAATTGCACCCTCACAATATTCATATATTTACACAAAATATTATTACTTTTAAAATCACTCTCTTACTTTAATAATAAAAGTTTAAATTTCAATACTACACAATATTCATATATTTAAACAAAATACTACGGAAGGAGTATTATTTTTCTTTAAAAATTTTAATCATTTTTTTAACTTATAGATGGATAAAGAAAAATTTTTTCCCAAAATATTTGTATATTTTGCAATAATCTATAAGAAATAAATGCATTTAATTTTTCAAATTATTTATATTTTATATATTTTTAGATTTTAATTTTATTTATTTAATTTTATTTCACTTTTAAATTTACTTCCATAAAAAGGTTAAAATTTATATTTATTTTAAACATATTTATTATTTTTTTGAGATGGATGATTATGAATAAAGAAAAATTAGGACCATTTAAAAGAACTTGATTAAAATTTGACTTTTTATTTATTGTTCTTATTTTATTTGTATTGTTATTTTTACTTCCTGCAATCCAATATAATAAATTTTGAATAAATAAATATCTTTATCAAATCAAACTCATTTTTAAAAATCTATATTTCTACTTCATATTATATCCTGCTGCACTCGCATCCCGGACCCATGCACTGAACTTTCGCCCCTTCCCCATTGAAAAAAGCAACCCTCTATTCCGAGTATTTAACGAATATAAAATATTTTTTACAATTTAAATATATGGGGTGCAGAATGCAGAGCATCTAATTATTTTTTTCCTTAAAAATTTTAATCATTTTAAAATGGGTAACTTATAGATGGATAAAGAAAATATATATATTATGTGATGGAGATAAGATTGCATTTAATTGTTTCTTATTATTTATATTTTATATATTTTTAGATTTTAATTTTATTTATTTAATTATTAGTTGGGTGGGACTTTTAGAATATACGAGCCTTAAAATTTAGGTCAAGATTTATATTTGTATTTAAACCTTTGTATTCTTTATTTTGAGATGGATGATTATGAATAAAGAAAAATGTTAAAGAAAAAATTGGCCCATTTTGGGATTTGAGGGCAAATATGTGTATTAAACTTGTGCAAAGATAAAAATAAATCACTTGATTATTATTAGGTCAAACACGTTTTATTTTTATATTTTATTTATTTTTCTTATTTTATTTGTGTTGATCGTTTGAAGTTGGACGCTTGCCTGCATTATTATGTGTGCTATATATAATAAAATTTGAATAAATAAATATCTTTATCAAATCACACACTCACTTTTAAAAAATCTATATTTCTACACCCATATTATCCCGGGCCCATGCACTGAACTTTCGCCCCTTCCCATGCCATGAAATTACCAAGCAACCCTCTATTCCGAGTATTTAACGAAGATAAAATATTTTTTACAATTACCATAAATATATATGGGGTGCAGACTATGCAGAATACCACGCAACTAATTATTTTATCAATTTCCTTAAAATTATTGAATGAAATAAAATTAATAAAATAACGAAATTCTATTGGGCCTAAATTGCCAATTCCCGTATAAGATTTAATTCAATATCTCTGTTGATTTATATAGTAGCGTGTTAATTAGAGATTCGTCAAACCCCAGACCTCACCCCCCCCTACCCCACACCCCAGCCAAAATCACGCTTCAGCTGCAGCGCCTTCCCACCGCGTTTTCCCCCTTCCTCACAAACCCCATCCCCTCCCTATAAATTCACCGCAAACCCTAATTGCATTCTCTCACAGACATTTTAACAAACACATTATCTCTTCTCCACTCATCTTTCACCACACAATCATAGCCTCTCCCCGTAGATAACGTTTCTCTTTTGGAAGCTTTCTCCTCAATTGAACATCAACATCCTTTCCCTGACAAAGTTCTTTTCGTGCTTCATATCCTTCTCAGATCATCATGTTATAGCCATTCAATTTCCTTATCCTCCCCCCTCCTAATTTTGCTAACCTAGATATTTTTTCCTTTTTAATATTTTTTATATAAATATATACTAGCCATGGCCGTCGCCTACCCGCTTTACTTGGTGTCCGAAGCCCACGCCGCGGTGGAGCAACCAAACCTGATGGGCTCCTCAGCCGCGCCTCCCTGCCCTTCTGTGAACCTTACACAGGATGATTTGAAGAAGATCGCTGCTTATAAAGCTGTGGAGCATGTGAAATCCGGTATGGTTGTCGGCCTCGGCACAGGGTCCACGGCTAAGCACGCCGTGGATCGTATTGCGCAGCTTTTGCGGCAGGGAAAGCTCAAAGACATCGTCGGCATACCCACATCGACGATAACCCATGAGCAGGCCCTTTCGTTAGACATTCCTTTATCAGATCTCGATTCCCACCCTGTTATTGACTTAGCCATTGATGGCGCGGATGAGGTCGATCCTGGGTTGAATTTGGTTAAAGGTCGTGGGGGTTCTTTGCTGAGGGAGAAAATGGTTGAATCTGTTGCCAAAAAGTTCATTGTGATTGTTGATGAATCCAAGTTGGTGAAATTTATTGGGGGTAGTAGATTGGCAATGCCGGTTGAAGTTATCCCATTTTGTTCGATGCATTCATTGAAGAGGCTTGAAGATATGTTTGCTTATGCAGGCTGCGTGGCGAAGCTGAGAAAGTGCGCTGAGGGTAAGAAAACATATGTAACTGATAATGGAAACTATATTATTGATTTGTATTTAGATAAGGATATTGGGGATTTGAACAAGGCAAGTGATGCCATTTTGAGGCTTCCCGGTATAGTCGAGCACGGGATGTTCATCGGATTAGCCACCTCGTTGATTGTTGCCGGTGTTGATGGTATCACGGTGAAGACTAAAGTAGGGAATGAATTGGAGGTTGATTCTTTCTGCTACAGTGATTTAAGGAAGGGGTTTTGATGGGACTGTTATATTAGAATTAACCTAGTTCTATTGAATAATTGAATTAGGGGGAGTCTTTATTGATTTCTTGATGTTTTAGGGCAGAATTTTAGGTGTTCCTTTTGGTTTAATCCATAGAAATGGTTATCATCTATGGCATTTGTTGAATTTTGACATTGGCTTGATGCCTATTTAGTGATTTATTAGCTGGAAAGTTCTTGGAATTCCATTTGCCTTTTGTTAATTGTCTTGTTATTAGAACTCAAAAAATTACCAGTTATGTTGTTTAGAATGTTGGAGCTGGTTTAGGTCTACTGATATATAATTTACAGGGGAGATTTATAGGTGGTCAGTTTGAATTATTTCGTAGAATTGATTGGATGAAGACTTATCTCAAGTTATAAATTTAAAATTTCCTTTATTATTTGGTAATTGTCTTCCTGAATTGGTTTTTGAGAAGTTCTCGTTCTCAATCGTAGTTATTTGCAATGTTTGAGTTTGTTTCTCTGAGTTCATTCAAGCAATTATGCAGGCTCTAATTTGTGAATCTTTAGTTTTTCCATTGTTTGACTTTGTGTTGTTACTAGATGAAGCTAAGCATTTCTTTGTCTATGATATCTGCCTGAAGATGTTTGTGACTCCAATTCGGCATTCTGCAGTTTGCTATTTTGTCTTAATTTTTTTATTTTGTTTCAGCTTTGTTAAAACTAAATGCTCTGCAATTGCTAATGTTCATCTACCGTGCTAGCGTTGAAACTCTTTATTTTACCTGTATTATCAATTGGATTCTGCTCTTTGTGGCTCAAAATATGGTTTGGCATGACATGAAAATTGAATTTGCTCGAGTTTTATCCAGTATCATCCATATTGATGCGAGTATTCTTTAATGGCCAAGGCTTGATTTGAAGATGGGCATGGCTGAATTTGCTCTAAATACAGCGTGAAAGAATGAAAAAAACTACACCTTTTTACTTTTTTCTTGGATTACTCTGAATTGTTCTGTAATTTACGGCATGAAAGTGGGTAAAGCTGATAGGTATAGGTATGTATAATTAAAGTCATTTTTATGAGTTTGCCATTTTACCTTCTCTTCTGAGTTTCTACTCCCTCCGTACCAATAATGCAATTTCGCTATATTTGTTTTAATAATGCTCTTAATAAATTGTTAGTAATAATCATTTTATAAGTATAAATTTAATTGTATTAAATAAGAATATAAGTGTTTTTTTATATTATTGATTTGTGTGAATGAATAAGATGAAATATTTATTTTGGGACGGAGGGAGGGAGTATTAGATATTGTTGGGAACAGACAACACTTTGATCCTGCTAATACTGGTGCCAGTTCTGCCATTTTCATTCATTTCAGAACAAGTTGAAGCTTTTTGGTAAATCAAGTTGAGTCCGTAATATTTTCATTCATTTCCAGAACAAGTTGAAGCTTTTGGTAAATCAACTTGAGTCCATAATAAATTTTTGGAAAAATTACTACTAGATACAATATGTAGTAGAAAATTACTAATAGATACAATGTTTTTTTAAAATTACTATCAACTACAATTTATTCATATAATACCCCTGATTGTTATTTTTGGAATTTAAAAATTAAAAAAATCTGCTATATTTTTACAAACATAATCAGATCTCCTCAAAATTGATACCTCTCTCTCTCCCCTCCTCAAAACCGATTTGAGAAGGAAAGTAATCAAAGGACCACAGATCTGTCATAGATCGTCGGCGCCGCCTCGTCGTGGAGGTTGTGACGGTTGGAGCTGGTTCACGCCCGAGATTGGCGCTCGACGCTCGTCCACCGACAAAGACGAAGGCGACATCGGGCGGATCTGTGCGCGTAGGCGCTTCGCGGATCTGTTCGCGTCGTGGACTTCAGAGCACTGTTATTTTCAAAAGTCGGCGTCGAAGATCTTATGTTGTGGGAAGTCGACATGCTGTGTCTGCCCTGCTACCTCCTACCCTTCGGTTCCGGCAAAGGCGCCACCGTTCGATCTGGGTTTGTTTTTATGGTTTTGTGTTGTATTTTTCTTTAATTTTTTATTCTGAGAATTTGTCAAGGTTCCAGTATTTGATTTGTAGTATTTTAGTTTAGGTTTTGAATTTCTAATTCTTGTTTGATTTTCTTGTTCTTGTGTTATTCTTACTGGATATTGTTGTATACAACGATAGTGATAATGTGCAGATTTTTTTTTCAGCATATGTGCAACAACATTTGCATATGTGCAGAATTTTTTTTGTGGGAATAATTCTGGAACTATATTTTTTATTGTTGTGTGATGATTTTTGCGTTTTTTTTTAATTTTGAATCAAAATGTAACGAAAAAAATAACCAACTGTAAATATATATTTGTCAATAAAAATGATGATGTGATTGTATATGATTAAATAAAAATTGGTGTGTAGATTTAATATAAGGGTGAATGAATATTTTGATAAAGATTTGGATGTGTAAATTAAAAATAGAATGAGATGATGATGTGTCATTTCCATTTAGATGACACTATCCCTAGCCAAACACAATCTTAAACTATTTTTTTGGGGTCATTCACAACCTGTCATGACTAAACGACAAAAATAAAAAAAAAATAAAAACGACAAAAATAAAAAAAAAATAAAAAAAATAAAACCAAAAAAGATATTTAGAAGCACGGCCGATAGGTTAGACAACTTAGGTCATGACGATATATCTGCATTATTAACATGTGTCACTTGGTTAGCCAACCCAGTGTTTTATTTTTATATTTGCATTATTAACATGTGTCACTTGGTTAGTCAAGCCATTGTTTTATTTTTTATTTTAATGATATTATTAAAATGATTTACCAAAAAATATATATATAAAGATATAAAAAATATATATATATATATATATTCTATAGAATCAATATTGATACATTTGAATCATAGTTTCATATTCGTTCTTTTTTCTTCTAGTTTTTATTGTCTCTTTTAATTTTAAATATATTGTATTTTTTTATTATAATTATAAAAAATATAATAAAAAAATCAATCAAAATATTGTTTAATTCCTACATAATTTCAACAAGGACAATATTTACTCTCTCTCTCCAACAAAAAAACCCTCTCCCTTCTCTCTAAAAAAATTTTCTCCCTCTAGAACTCTTCTTCCCCTTTTTTTTCTTTTCTCTCTTCCACTCTCCAAGATTGAACTATGTCCACCAGACAAAGAGTCCGCCTCTTGGGGCAAAAAATTAGTAGGGAGAATGACAAATGCCTTTGACCTTTTTTTTTGGTGTTTTGATTTTTTTGGTTTTTAGTTTTTGGATTTTTTATTGTTTTTGTAAAAGTTTTGTTTACCTCCATTCTCAGAATGACAATTGTACCTCCAGAATATGAAACTATGATTCAAATGTTGCTTTTGGGTCTCTAACCCGTGTGGATTCGCCTCTTGATGGATCTTTGCCTTTATTTTGTCTTTGACTTCTTGGAATGAGATTGTCTGAGGTGTAGAGATTTTTCTTTTTCTGAGAATGGAGACCGGTATTTCTTGGCAGGCGGAGATTGCACTAGTCTCTCCTTTCCTCTCGATTGGTTTGGAGCAAATGTTCAAGCCCAGGAAATAGCTTAATTGTGTTTGTAATTGTTATTTTGTATAAACTATTTCTTTTTTTGACCAAAAAATGTAAATTGTTTAAGTAGAAGAGAGAAAAATAAATTATTTATTAAGAAGTTATGTCGTGAATGGTTATTGATAAATATATTCTTAGTTGTTGATGTTTGTGCCAAAATTTAGAATGACAAATGTTACATTTATTATCCATTAATTGAACCGATTCAGTTTTTTTTAATATTCAAATTTTTATTAGGGTTTTGGGTATAGTGAGGAGGATCCAAATTAACGTAGTTACTACTATTGGGGTATTCTTTGTGTTTTCATAATGTTTTAAAAAATCTTACGAATTCCACAAATATTGAGATTTTGTGGTGTATATATGATAAACAAAATTTGTATAAGATGTCTCAGACATAAAACGGGCCACATAATATTAAATATATTTGAAGGGATCAAATATATATATAGGAGTATCAAATGTTTGAAAATGAGAATTTAAAAAAAAAATTATGTGAGCGGACATATTAAATATGTGATATGTAAGGGGTGAGATCCGTCTCATGTATAAGATCGTCTCACCAAGAGTGTCAGACCCATTTATAAAAACAAGTTTTGTGTGAGACTATCCTACCTAGTTTTACAAAAAAGTCAATTGCCATTTTGAGTTTTTCATTCTAATACATGTTTTGGAAGGTAAAGTCATTTTTGTCCCTATTTTCATTTTACAATTAGATACAATTGCACAGTACCACAAATATTAAACATTGACCCATTGATATAAGTTTTTTCCCAGTTTGATTTTCAAATTTGTAGTCCATCGAAACTTGAAGTTTTGGTGAATGAGAGGCGGTCTTTGGAAAATGGATCCTACCATAAAATTAATATTTACTTTTTAATAAAAGTATTATAAATTTTAAAATCAATTCTATCCCTTTTTAAAAAAATGTATTTAAAGTGCATCATTTTAAATAAAAAATTTGAAAAGTGTATCATTTAAAAATGATCTCAAGCTCGCACAAATTTTCGCCATTTAATAATATCTCAATTCTACATATATGGTATAGATGATTTATATAAAATTATATACTAAAAAATTAATTTTGATTAAGAATTTAAAGTTATACATACAAAATTTTAATTTGAAACTCAAATTTTTATTATAAATCTATATTTGTCAAGTTGATGATTGCCTTAATTTTCTACGTTTTCTTAAATTTTAAGGTCTTGGGTACAATATGATTTTTTTCACTTTTTGGACATGAAATTTCGAATTTTATTGGGTTGTAAAAATGAATAGTAATTTGTACCAAATAGTAGCCCTCCCAATTAATATTTACTTTTTAATAAAAGTATTATAAATTTTAAAATCAATTCTATCACTTTTTTAAAAAATGTATTTAAAGTGCATCATTTTAAATAAAAAAAAAAGTGTATCACATCTTATACTATTTAATAATATTATTCAAAACATGATTTATATAAAATTATATACTAAAAAATTAATTTTGATTAAGAATTTAAAGTTGCGAGTAGAATTTTAATTTTGAAACTCTTTATTCTATCTATATTGTCAATTGGATTCTACTCTTAAGTTTTGTTTGCAGAAATTAATCTCTTTGTGACTGAAAATATGGTTGGGACATAAAAATCGAATTTACTCGAAATTTTATCATGGCTGCCCTCAAATATATATAAAATAAAATTCAAATACATCTTATACTATTATATTATTCAAAACATAAATTTATCAAGAATGAGTTTCAAATAACTCAAATTCGAGATTTATCAATTTGGGAGCTAATATAAATAATATATATCTGGTTATGATTCAATTTGTCTCATTTATTATTTATATATAACAATAATATTTATGTTATAAAATAAATATTAAAATATTTCAAACTCCATAAAACTAACAAACTATTAAAAAAGTTTGAACTTTAAATTGATACTATATATAAATTGGGTCAGCAAAATATTTTAAACCAATATTTCATAAACAAACAGTATTTTTTTAAAAATTTAATTTTTTATCTCTTTTTTCTTTTTTCATTTTTTATGTATTTTTTTAAATAAAAATATCTCATTAACTTATTATATATTATACGGTAAATATACTAAAACAACTAATTAAAGAATAAATGGGTTACTAATTAATTTCCAAAACCAGACAAAATTTTTAATAAAATAAAGTCTTTTCATCTATGACATTTAATAAAATGTATTATGTGTTCGAGAACGCTCCCTCATTGTTTACAACACCAAGTTAACTCATATTTTTCGTGAATATATAACAGTTCCACTTTTATATGATTATTGGGAATAATATAATATTTTTATTCTTTTACAATAAATTCGAGTATTTATATATATATATATATATATATATATATTAAAAGATAGCTGAACGATAAGGCTCGTGATCTGTTTATTAGCTTAGATCTATCTCATAATTCTTTTATTAATTTAATGGTGATTTTTCATTAATATTGATATATTAAATTTTAAAAGTTTTTATGAATTCACATCATATTTTTAAATTCAATCTTTAAATTTTTAAAAATATAAATTTATATTTTTATATTTTTAAATATCATTTTTAATGATCTGACAACATTTTTATATAGATAAAATAACAATAATTTATATAAAATAGAGATTTGCGAATCTTTATGGTGAACTAATTTTTATTGATTAATACAAGTACAATATATACATCAAAATTTCTTATCTAATGGAAGATCATATCTTTATAGAATATTCTGGAAAGTACAATGTTTACAAAAGATTTTCTAATTACTGTAACATATTCCAGAGAATACATACAAGAAAATATAAGAATTTGTGTAAGACGATATCATATATCAAACGTAATATTTTTGTCATTTTCATAACACTCATATTTTAAAAAATATTATAAAAATATAAAAATATAAAAATCACGTTTCATCATGTATGAGACGTCTCAAACAAAATTTTCCATTGTGTAGATCTTTAACATGCAAGATTGAGGATTCATTGGATCATCAATCTTGAAACTATATAGACTAAATTTATTATTGGAGAGGTATTTGGTGAGAATATGAGAAAGCTGATCATGAGTAGATATGTAAGAGACAGGAAAAAACCATGCATATCTCTAACATAATCATGAGTTCTTAATTATAAGTAGTGTGATGCTTTGTGGTTTATTGTTGTGTTTTTTTTTTTTTTTTTTTAATTGTTGATTTGCTGCTTTAAGTGGCTGTTTTTATTTTCAGAAATGTTATGTTTTGTGTTGCTATTTGGCTATGTAGAGTTGTTTTTCTGTCATTGGAATTTATGCACTTCTACCTTTTCTTTTTTTTTTTTTTTTAAATTATAAATATGAGGTTTTTCTTTTACCTAATGAGATTGAAACTTACAATGTATGACTTTCTTTCTATTCTTCTTATTTTTGTTTACATGTTAAAAACGAAATCAATTCCAGTTCAGATAATTTACTCCTCAATCTGTGAATAGTATTGTTTCCCTGCTGAATAGAAATTAGATTTTGCATCATGTAAGATTTTATTCTTAATGAGTGTCTTACTGAAACGGTTAAATTTTGATGGATTTATGGGAATGGGAAAAAATTTAAGTGGATAATTTATAATTTTGTTATACTTGTATCAATCAGTTACATTGTAAAATTAGTTTATGAGAAATATGATCATTCAATAAAACGAGTAATATTATTCAGTGAAATGAATGATATTATTCAATTGGCGCGCACAGTACAAATGATTTTTTAGTAATACTTCTTTCGTCTATCAAAAATATTTTCACTTGCCTTATATGTCCATCTATTAAAAATATGTTCATTCCATATATATATAAAAAAATCACTTTATTATCGCTCTTTAATTATTTCTTAATTACTCATAATGTCATTGACTTTATATTCATAAATAATTATTTTATTTATAAATGAATCCTACAATAACTTCATAATATCCTTACTTTATCTACTTTATTTTTAAGGAAAAAAAAAACTTATGAGCATCTTATGAAAAGAGTATTATTTAAATAAATAATTAATATCGTAAATAAAAGTAAACGGTGTAAATGGTGTGTATAATATTTGTTATTATATTTTATCATACAGCTGAAAGGTTAATTCTTATGCATCAAGTCTTTGCAAAATAGATCCGAGTTTGCATCATCATGTATTGATGTATAACGATTCATATTTGTTTGTACTAATGGCATATGGTATAATTGGTCAATTTTAATTAATTTTAATTTATTCCTAAATAGATCAAATCATATTTAAAATTAAAATTGAAATTAAGTCAAAATTCAATTTCACTGTGTGCACCAATTGCACACAAAATTTTATCTTATACTCCCATGGACCCGGATTAAACTTGCACCATTTGGTGAACACACAAAAATAAGAAAGTTATGTAATGATTTGAGTTTGAGGGTAATTTCGTAAACCTTTTATGTATGAAATAAGAAATGTGTTGGATTTTATATATGTGTGAATACAAAAGTAATGATATTTTGATGGGTGTATATTAATAATTGCAATTATTAAGGGTAGTATAGTCTTTTTATTTGTAATTTATTTTTGTTAAATTTTTTATGGGTGTGCATATAACTTGGGCCCTAGTCTATTACCATTCTTATGACAGCTTAGGACCATACTTCCAAATGTGGGGTTGGGGGTGGGCAAAATGTCCAGCCCAAATCAATCAGGCCCACTTTAAACTAATTGAACAAATAGTTTGATATGCCCTCCCTCTCATAAAAATCACACTTTCTTTTTTCATTCGTTTCATTATAAGTTTTATCCCCTTAAAATGGAATTATAAACTTTACCCTCACAATTTTCACTAATTTACATAAATATCATTACTTTTTACTCTTACATATACATATTTACTTTTCACCTTTATTGAAATGGTCCTCTAATTATCTATTTTATCAATTTAGTCCACTATGTTTACATATTTGGTCAACTATTTACCTTTATTGAAATGATCCTCTAATTTTTTATTTTATACGTTTAATATTTTTCCAAAATTATTTTATATTATTTTCAAAATCTCAATCGTTATTCTTTTTCTTCAATAAAGTTTTTTTATTTTATGTGTTCTCCTACATACTCTTTTTTTCTGAAAGCTTTCCTACGGGAAGGAGGAGGGAGTATTAGATATTTTAATATTTATTTTTTAACAAATATATTATCTTTATATATAAATAATAAGATGTGGCATTTTCAACAAATTTGACGGTAGCTTCTACGTATTCTGAGAGAGGCCGGTGGCTTTAGGGTTTATGTCATTGCTTAGTTAATTAGGTAAACAATTGTGTATCTTTTGTTGTTTTCAATTTTATTTTATCGATTACTGCAAAATTTTCTAACATATAGATGATTGTTTGTGAGAATATATTTTACATGCATGAGAGAATTAATGATCAAGTGTATATAATTTGCCATGCATTTTAAAAGTGATTTTAAGTTTATTTCTTAAAAAAAAAAAAAAAAAAAAAAACAGCTTTAAAGAATTTACCAGTCAAGAAAGAGAGAAAGAGGTAGATTCAAGAATGGTCGAGTATCATGAACCAACTACTACTAGCCATGCGTAATGCATTGCAATCCTCTTGAACATCATTTAAAATAAATTATGACCTAATTATTAAAATAATATGTAGTTGAAGACGTACTAGCTCAACCACTTGAAAATTTGAATAAAAACTTTAAAGATGTCAATAAATGTAAATTAATAGACAAAAACTCGTGAGTAGAAACAGTTCAACACAAATTAACATTAATTTTTTTAATAGTATTAAAATATTATTTTCAAATTATACTTGGTACTAGCGTGGAATGCTCTCACATGAAACCTAATCCAATAAATGTCTAAATCTTAGAAAATGTAATTACATCAAAGTGAAGTCTGCCTCTCTTGCTAAGTTGCAATCAATCAGGACAACATAACCATGTGAAAACTCAAATAAATGTAATATTAGGTTGTGTATTTGTAGCAAGAATATAATTAAAGTCAACGAAATCTGCACATGTTGTGTTTCCGAATTTGGGTCCCTAAAATTATTTTCAAAACACTTTTAATTAGTACCTATACTTTAAAATTATCATGTTTTACAAATTTGATCTCATGGTTATTACCTTACAACATACGTAAAATTGCTAATTGTTTTAAAAATAATATTAAGATAGATTATTATATAATCAAATGAATTCAGAAATTATAAATTAATTGCAAAATTGTAAATAGAATTTGGATATAATTTGAAAATGTAAAAAAAAAAAATTCCAACCAAATAAAAATTTATGTAAAAATTTAAGTATATAGAATTTGGATATAATTGAAAACATAAAAATTGAAAATTTTCAAACCAAATACATTTTATGTAAATTCTGAAAATAAAATATAATTTGAAAATACCAAAAATAATCTTTCAAACCAAATAAAAATTTATGTATGAAAAATGCACAATTCTTATATCATGTTCCTATAAATATACCAAAAAGAAATTCTATTAAAATATTTTAACCAAACGTACTTACTCTTACTTTAAATCCATCTCACGCTGTAATATTATTTTATTTCTTAAAAGGACGTGTGTTATACTTTAGGTGATATTCACGAAATGCATAATTACTTTTTATAGAAGATATGTGTGTAATGAACAAATACTTTTCTTGATCATAAATTAATGAAAATGTATAGGCCGAGATTAAAGGCAAAAAGAGCGAAAGCATGAAAAAAGCAACCCTTGCTTTCGGTCGTGAAAATGAAAGCATTGATAAAAAAATAAATAATTAAGGGTTCAACTTTTCAGACGTTGAGTACAATCTTAAATTCTATTTCTTTAATTCATTTCGATTTCAATACTTCTAATGCAAATAGTTTCATACCCAAAAAAAAAAAAAAAAATCACATTTATTCATATTTGATGTTTTGTTGATTTAGGCAGCTTTCATGTTAATCCTACTTTAAATTTAGGGGTGGTGAGATTTGTGCCCTTCTATCATAGTAAAAAGAGTTTTCTACCCATTTCATAAAAAAATAAGTTTTATACCCAATTTTGACATAAAAAGACCAAAGTACCCTGTATACTTATTTTTTACTAAAGCTGTCAAAATCCTAAAATTACCTAAACCTAATTATATCCCAACGAGACACCAACAGAGACACCCAACGAGAAGAAATCATGGTTGATAGCGGGGGAGTGGAAGAGGCGCCGCCGCAGCTACGACGGGCGTAGCGAACGAAGGATCTACAACAGCGGCGGAGGGCAGCGGTTCTTCAGCGTCGGAGGGCGGCGGTTCTGCAGCAGCGACAACGGGCGACTGGAAGGAGGGCCGTGCGACGTCGGGTGATGGGAGGCCGGCGGCGCAACGATGAACAAAAACGAATAGGTGTGAATTTTTTTAGATTGAAATCTATTTACAATGATGGACAAATTAATTGTTTGAGTATGAATTTTTGCGACAAATTTTAATTTTTTTTATGATGGACAAATCTGTTTGCCACAAATTCTGTTTGCGATGATGGTTGATAATTTTAGTTTTTTTTATGTATTTTTGATTGAGAATGAATATATTAAAGTAGACCGTAGATTGATTATAGATTAGATTTGATTTTGTAATTCAAATTTGATTTTCAAATTAGGATTTGAGTTTATGCAATTTTTTGTTTAATTCTAGAACCGATGTGATTCTGGCTTTGTCCATCGAGACAAAATTTATCAAGTGAGACAGAGTTTTGTCTATCGAGACAAGTTTTTGTCTAGCGAGACAAAACTTAGTCCAGCGAGACAAACCCCAGCGAGACAAAGTTTTGTTTAGTGAGACAAACCCCAGCGAGACAAAACTTTGTCTAGCGAGACAAACCCTAGTGAGACAAAACTTTGCCTAGCGAGACAACCCCTAGCGAGACAAAGTTTTGCCTAGCGAGACAAGTACAAAATTTAGGAAAAAATAAATATTTATGGATTCCCGATGGTCTTATAGGGTCATATGTTTTATAACTATTTTTATCATTTTTAACATATCATCCCGCCAGTCATTAATAATTTTCAACTTTTAATGTAGGTCTGGGCGTACGAATGCATTCCTAGTATAGGCCGACAGGTGGGACATAGACTGGATAAACTCATAAAAGAAATCCATTATACAATGGTTTACCTAGGAGTGTTCGTTGGTATAGTCCAAAGAATGTAAGTGCGAAAACTATTTCAACGATGCTCGGTGCAAACAATGTAAGTAAATTTTAAAATATGCGTTTCTTCTGTTATATTTATTATTTGAAACGTGTAATTAATTTTTGAATTATTTTACTACTTGATATATAGCTTCAGGTCCAACGCATTACACCTACTTTGGAGGAGACGGAACAATCCTATATGGAAACAATTATAGGAAGCAAATGACACTACAGATTTATGCATCTAGTGATGCAGCTAGTTAGATTTTTTGAACATATTGCTTGATGTAGTAAATTATTTCGGTTGGTTTAATATTTCTTGTATATTGATGTAGTTTTGAGCACGATGTGTCATAAGTGATAATTGTGATATGAGCAAGTATGTATTTTTATTCAATATGCAAATATTACACAATTGTGATATGAGCAAGTATGTGTCATAAGTGCTGCAAATACACCCGCAACTCGTTGTATATCTCTCTCGGATCGTATTTGAAATTTTATTATTCCACAACCTTTTGTTTCCATCAAACAATGCAACTCATAATTACAACATCTAAGATCAACTCTCACAATATTATGAACAACATCCATAAACTCTCCAAATAATATTATTCGCAATGATGTATATATCAAATCATCTTTCTCATTTTTATACACCATTCCATCCCAATATCCACGATGAACTGGTACAACTTCATCCTCTTTCATCTGCAAAAAAATAGATAAATAAATAAATACAAAAATAAATATCAAATAAAATAATATAATAAATAAAAGAAATTTGTATAGTGGATGTATAGTGGTTTTAAAAAAAATTGAAAGTCTAAAAAATCAAAAAAAATAAACTTGTCTCGCAGGGAAAAAAATATGTCTCGATAGCGAAATACTTGTGTCGATGGTGATATTGTATGTCTCGATAGCAAAATATTTATCTCGCAGTGTTTGTCTCGATGGTAAGATATTTATCTCGCAGTACTTGTCTCGATGGAAAAATATTTGTCTCGCAGTATTTGTCTCGATGACAATATGTTGTCTCGCTGGGTTTGTCTCGATGGTGAAAATATTTTGTCTCAATGGTCTTGTCTCGTTGGTAAAAAATATATGTCTCGCTAGTGAAAATGTTTATCTCGCGATGGAACCTCGAGACAATATTCAAAACTTCAAATCTTCAAGTTATGAAGATTTGAATACTGTAATAGACCCAGCGAGACAAGCATTTTCACTAGCGAGATATGTATTTTCACTAGCGAGACAACCAATATCACCATCGAGACAAGCATTTTCACAAGCGAGACAACTTTCCATTTTACGTGTATATCAAAAAATATAAGATGAAGAGACTATCGAGACAAGCAAAATCGCCATCGAGACAAGCAATTTCACCATCCATTTTTTTATTTTAAAAGAGAAGAGAAGAAGAGAAAAAGTAGAAATAAAATACTAAGATGAATTACTTACCATGATCTTGAATGGAGATGATGAAGATGTGAAGAGAAAGTGGCAGTGGCGCCAATGAACGTGAATGAAGATGAAAACATAAATGTGTAGGAGAATATACTTAAGTTAAGGGCATTTGAGTCTTTTTATGTCAAATTTGGGTAAAAAAACTCATTTTTTTATAAAATGGGTAGAAAATTATTTTGATTATGCATATTGGATAAAAATATCTATTTGGCCTTAAATTTAACATATAATAGATTAATGTTTATCTAATGACCGGACCTAAAATCATGGATATAATAAGATCGATGGGTTTGATTTTGTATTCCCTGGATCCATTTTATATTTATTGTTGTTTTAAAATTTTAATTTGATCTCAATTTAATTTTAATTAGGTCTAGTGTTTTAATTTGATATTTGTTCCTAATTTAATGAAGAAGACAAAATTTTGACCCATGAATTATTAATTAGGTCTCATTTCAATCATATTTTTATAAAAGTTGTCTCATGTATATGAATATCTCACACAAAATTTTGTCAATGTAGAATGTTATTTTCCTCACATTTAATTCTTACACTCTCTTATTATTAACTTGAAGAATATGAAACAACGAATCTACTATGAAATGGAGGTGATAATTAATAATGTTGAAATCTATATCTCGATTTGATGTGGACTTGAAACAACTGCATTAAAGATGGGCATGCAAGTTAAGCTGATTTATTGAATCACGGTAACGTACGCATGTGTTTAGGTATCTTTGTCAATCCATAATTGTTTTATACCAATCTTTAATCAATTTCCTTTTCTTGAGAGTGATTTTAAAATACTTTATTAATTTGGTACATTCAGAAAAATGAATTTAGAGATTACTTGTTAAATATTTTATTGACAATAAAATTTGTCGACATCATGGAGGATGATCACACTTTATCGACTTGCCGATCAATTTCAAGAGTTAGTTCTTTTTTTTTTTTTTTTGGAAAACAATTCCAAGAGTTAGTTTGTTTTATAGAACATGACTAAATAATCGATTATGATAAACATGACTAAATAATCGATTTGGTATTATAATGTTTGAATGGTTGTTTTGAAATTAGATTGTGTGTTTCGATTGATGTGTTAGAAATTTTATTGTTATGTAATTATTTATTTTTTTAAGTTTAAAGAGACATTTTGAATTTTTTTTTATGTTTAAGGAATAATTATCACATTCGTTCCTCAAAATATATAAATCACATCATTGGCTTGACAAGCTTAATCTCATTTTTGTCCCAAATCTCGAAACCATTCCGAGCTCTTGTCAAGTGAATCAAATGTTAGAATAATAATCCTACTAACCAAACTAGCACTAAATTATTTATTTTTTACTAACTTTCAAGTGAATCAAGCTTAATTATTTATTTTTTACTAACTTTCATAATCCTACTAACCAAACTAGCACTAAAAAAGTAACGATTACATTTAGTATAGTTAAAAAACGAACAGCTCGTGAACTTGACTCGACTCATAGTGTTAAACAAGTTTGCGACATACTCGTTTATTTAATAGTCGGTCGAGCTTGACTTGTTGACCCGTTTACAAAAATAAGAATTTTCTTATAATTCTATTTGGCTCGACTCGACTCATTTGACCCGTATGCAAAGCGAGTCGAGCTCAGCTCGATAATGCTCGAGTCGGTTCGAATGTAAAATACTTGACTTGAATAACAACTCTACAACTCTAATCTGCATTGTTCTAACAAAAACTAAAAAAAATATTTTATTGCTAATTCAGAGTTTGAAAGATAGTAAAATTATTAATTAGGATTTATATTTTTTCCCTATCAATTCAGTACTTGAAAGATACAAAATATCGATTTAAAACCTGAAAGATACAACCTATAAATTTATATAGGACTCAAAAATATTAAAATCATATTTAACATCTTATAGTTTATATCCTCATTTATTTATTAACATTATTATTCATTAAACTTTCTATTCTTATTTTTTTTTCTCTCGCGTGAAATTATATTTTTTTATTTTTTTAGAATTATGATTTATAAAAATATAAACGGATAACTACTAATTATAAGATGTCAAATATAATTTTAAAATGTGTGAGATCGAAATTAATAATTTTTTATTTTTTAATCCCGAATTGATAATCTTCCATCTTTCAAATGAAAAAAATATTAGATACTAAATTGATAAGTTTACTACCTTTCATCTCGTAAATTGATAAAACTTAACATGTCTCACATATATGTATATAACCTTGTATTTCGGCAAAAAAATTATATTATAAGGTGATTATACATATAACCTTGCATTATATTAGTTTATTTTACTTTGCTCATAGAGTATGGCCCGCCATAGATTTGGCCTTTAGCCTTTTGCAATAAGTCCAAATTAATCAAGTGCTTAGTGACACAATAAGATATTGTGATGATGACACTATACAATAATATGACAAAGACCATGCCCCTTTTCATCCTCTCCTTTTCATCCTGTCTAATTATATACTATGCATAAAATATAATCTAAATAATTCATTTAACTTACATTTACATTTGTAATTAATTATAATTTTAATAAACATATTAATTGTACTATTCAATAAAATCATTTTTGGCAAAAAATTGCACTCCAATATAATATAATATTAGTGCATGATAAAATAGCAAAACGGATAGAAATTTACACATTCATCTAAAAAAAAAAGGCTTATTTGATTAAAGATAAAGTTATTAATTAACAGAGAAAAATAAATAGTCTTAAAAGATGAGATTGATTCAGAAGCACTCTTTTATTAAATCATATATATTGTGTAATTTGAAATGATCGTAATAATTATTTCAGTAAATTTTTATATAAATTAGTTTCGTTTTAAAATGTAATAATAGTTATTTTTATTATGTAATTATTTTTAAATTAATACTACATCCGTCCCAAAATATCTCTACAATTTTTTTTGTTCATTCCATAATACCTTCTATATCTTTAAAATGAAAATTTCTCCATAAATTTTACTTTTACAATATTCACAAAAAAAAAAAAAAAAAATCATTAATTTTGGGTTCATATATACACAAAATTTAACTTTGCTTTTGTGTAGAAAAATTTATAAATTTATCTCTCAAAACCCCATCATTACTACTCTTTCTTATTATGTATGTTATGTATTCGTGTGAAACATATTTCGATCCGAACCTTAGAATTTCTCAATTCTGATACAAGGTACTTATTAGATCGAATAAGTACATTCGATCTAATAGAATTATTTTGTTGTATCCAGAGTAATACCAATCTAAGCCATTTCAAGAATAAAATATGATCAATTAACCAACCAACAAAACTACCTTGTTACAAATAAACATCTTGTTGTTGCATATAAATGTTGACTAATCTATATCTTTTAATGAATTAATATTTTTATATTAATATCTCTTAATAAATAACTAATAAAGTATTATTTAGACATACACAAAATATAATTAAGTTAATTCAGGTAATAAAACAACTTACTATTAGGCATAATATAAATAAGTTATTTTTATTTGTGCGCATTGAAAGTTGGAAAACCTCTATGTCAAACTATAGTGGCCAAATTTTCAATATTTTCGGCTGCTCTTTTGACCATTCATTTGGGTCGGCAATCTTTAGCCTACATTATCACATATCTAAAGAAAAATTGTTTAATTTATAATTAAATAAATGCCTCAAATCTTATGTTACGTAGTAGGATAGGTTTCGTGTGAATTACGTGTAGGGTATTATATTTTTTTATTCGTCATTCTTCAGATGATATTTTAATATTAAAAAAATATTATTTCATAGGTTAAAATATATTATGCCACTTAAACTTCTTATTTTAAAATATACATTCAAATTAAAGCTTTTTATTTTTTTTATATTTCTCTCTTTTTACATTTATTTATTTCTATCTCTATTTTTTACAATTTTTCCTTCTCATCACATGTCAACATCACTACATATATAATAATTTTTTTAAAAAAATGTATAATTTTTAAATGAGAAGTTTATGAGGTGCATAAGAAATATTATCGAATTTATTATAAAATTTATGTAAAACTTATCTCGTATCTTACAAGAATTTTTTGTAATATACAATGCATTGTGAAATTGAGACATCCAAATATTACCTTTTGTTATAATTTTTTTTTAAAGTCGTGGGCAATACAGTTTGTAAGAATGTTTCACACAAATTTAACAATATTTTTAAATTATTCTGATTTCTTGAAAAAAATTGAATTTTAAAAGAAAAATAAATATTTTAGTAGTAAAATACACAATTTAAAAAGTTTTATATTATGTGAACAAGTTTCAATATAAAATTAATTTATAACTAATTTTTTTAATAAAATAATTAATATTATTTAAAATTAATTTATAGTAAAATATTAAATATTTTTTAGTAAAATAATTAATACTCTTAAAATAAATTTTATGTTTGTAATTTGTTCCAATCAAGGAATAGTTAAATCCAGTAAATTTTGTTGATAAAAGAACTTAAGTTGGTCTTTAATTAATTTTTCTTAGAAGTTGTTTTGTAAAAAGAAAAACGAAGTAAAGTTTCCATAAATTTATAGTTCTCAGGTAAAATTGGAGATCCTGTAGAACGCGGCGCACAACTTTTTACGCTGGTCCTGTCGCCTCCACTTGAGTTGCAAGTCCCAACGAGGTAAGTGTTTGTCTTTTATACAAATGCTCTCTCCCTTCATCTTCATCTTTAATATTGTGAAATTTAATAAATATAATATTTTATAAATTTGTTGATAAAAAGTGTAAGAAAAAATACTTCTTCCCAAAAATTTCTGCACATTTTCTTTATCGATATGTTTCAATTCTTTCTGTACACTCCTAAAATAGAAATATCACATAATATTAATTTACAATATCATTTAAATTTAAAAAAATATCATTCTTATTCTACTATATTTTATTCTCTCTCCTACTTTATCTCATTAAATAACCTAAAATATTCTTACATTTTATTCTCTCTCATATCCTTTAGTCTCATAAAAGTCAATAAATTTTTTTTTTTTTTTGTGCCTCCACAAGTGTGCAACACTTCTTGAGATGAAGGGAATACAAAAGTAGAGAGAATGACAAAATGTTAAACTAAAAAAAACACTTAAAATGACAAAATGTTAAACTTATAGTAAATGTGAGGCTAATTTTTTTTTTAAAGAAATATTAACCATTAAAAGGAACATTAAAAATGACAAAATGTTAACTTAAAAAAGGATGAAGAGAATATAAATTATGCCCGATGTTAACCTAGTAGTGAGCAATTAAGGCTTAGAATTGTACTCATTTTTAAGTTTTAAATTCGAAACTCACAATATCCGCTCAATTTCTAAAATTAATTAGTTTATTCAATTGGGATCCCGATAGTGGACGGTGAGATTGATATGTATATTAGGGTTTCGATTTGAAACTAACAATGTGCGATCAATTTTTGAGATGAACTAGTTTATTCAGTTAGGATTTTTGCTAGTTAACAATGAGATTAGTCTCTAAATTAGTCGGTTATAGAGCCGGATATCTTAAGGTATCCACTAATTCGATTAAATTTTGTTTCTAAACTAATAAATGAATTTTGTTGAGATAAAACACAAATTTAAATGTATCTTAAGGTATCCACTAATTCGATTAAATTTTATTTCTAAACTAATAAACAAAATTTATTTTGTCTCATGCAAAAGAAATACATATCCAATTTTGATATTTAGAATTTTTTTAATTATGGATTAGGCCATATCTTCGTTGGAATTAGGATTATTACATCACGATTAGATACCATCAAAACCGTTGAAAACAAAAATAACAACTTGAGATTAGGTATGGTGGCCCACAATTGATCTATCTTGACTGTTACGGTGCACCTAACTCACATTTGATTATTTTCTCTTTTCATCTTTTCCCTTAAAAAATAAGCGGGTTGAATTTTGCATCATTCTTTTTAAAAGATAAATTAAATAAGTAAAATATTTATTAAAAGGTTAATTACAATTTGCAACCTCTACTATATCACATTTTCCGGTAATAATTAATGCATTGAGTTAGTACCTCAAAAAAATTTTATTTTTTCGGGCCAAAATAAGTCGATTCTTTGTTAAAAAATAAACATTTGGTAAATAAATAATTAATAAACCTAAAAGGACAAATATAACCTTATTCTAACATAATTTGGTCAGAAAAAAAGATTGTTTAATTTTACAAAATATAATATAAGTTGCAAATTGTAAAATATGATATAGTAGAGGTTGCAAATTGTAATTAACCCTTTATTAAAGATTCTATTTAACGAGTGTATATATTCCAGTATAATTAATGCATTGAGTTAAGAAAAAATATTCAATATGAAAATAAGTCTATATAATTTGGATATTTACAAAAAATTACTTTCCCATAAAATTTGTTTATTTATATAATAAAATTGATACTATTACAATTATTATTTACTGATATCATTACATTCATTTATTTATACCATAAATATTTTATATTGTGATATTAATTTATAAGTGTAATAATATCACTAAATGAGTGTTATGGTAACAGTAAATAAATATACTATTAAAGTGCTTCAAACTAAATTTTGTGATTCATAAAAAAATTATATACTATGACCAATAAATTTATTCTTACTTTATTTTATAATCTGTTCAGAAAATTTATTCTTATTCCATTTTTAAAAATAAATATATCTTACACTATTTTATCATCACCCTCTAAACATCACATATATACCACATGTTTCTACTTTATACATAAACGACTAATATTTATTATAAATCTTGTAAAAAAAATTAAATTTATTTGATGGAGGAGTAATTACAATAGAGGGAGTATATTAAAGGCTACCTAACAACTTAAATTAATAATTACATAGTTAAGTTAATTAATAAATATTAGTGGGTTTCCTAAAATATGAAAAATATATATTAGTGGTACTAAACAATTTTATTAGACCCATAAAACTTGCTCCTCTTTTTCCTAAGATACTTGAGTAAACAAACATTGCTTTTTCTATTGCGGGGACCATGGCAAAGTGATGAATCCTAAAAGTGGCCAATTAAATTTATTTACTTTTTGCATTGGCCTGATAAATATCTTATACTCAATGTTATTTTGTCTGTTTATTATATTGCACGCAAATAAAATGACATGATGGCATAAGTGAGATAAAAAAAATTATTAATTCATAATTCCGAACTAATTTCGAAAAATAATTAGTAATTTGTTAAACGAATTTTGAAAGTGTTAAATTCCAGTTTCTTTTTTCTTTAAGCCTTCTTACATTGTTTTTAAATATTTTCAAGAATATAAAATTGCATGATGCATATAATTTCAAGGTTAGTTTTTTTTTTCCTACTAGATGCACAATTACTACTTGATGATGCACATTAAATCAATTTGTGAAGTTTTGAATAAAATATAAATATAATAGTTTTTCCTCTTGAGGTTGAGCCAAAACGTGCTCAACTTAACTGACTTTAAAAGCGCAAAGTATTATATGAACATTAATTATGGTATTAGCATATATGGAATAAGTATTCATTTCTATAATATGCGGCTAAAAAAATGTGGTATTCATTGTTCACGGTATTAATAAATTAGATATGTAAAGATATGAATAGTTGTTCACTGTAAAGATATTTTCAATATGTAATTTTAGTATCTCTTTTATACTATAATAGAAAAATATGATCATTTATTTTAAAAATTAAATTACAGATTACGGTGATATTCACAAAAAATTGAGATTTTTGAAATCACTATACATCATATGCAACAGGTGCATGGATTTTAGATTCGTACACTTATCATATTTAACTTATATTAGCCTCCATGTTTAATTTATATTTATCCACTTATTTTAATTATTTTTATTTATATGTTCTTGTTATATTAATTTACGCATTTAACCAGGTGACTTAGCCCACCTGACCATTGAGTTTCATATTTTAGTGGACCCAGATTCAATTTTCTTTGGAAACGAATTATGGAATTATAAAATGGATTAGATAAATTTTAGAGTGTTTGTATTTGATTAATTAACTACTTACAACTAATTTTTACGATAAAAAAAATATTAGTTGAATTTTACGAATGACACACAAGAAAGTGACTCTTTTGAAATAATATTAAAAATACTACTTATATAGGAAATACCAACATTTATCAGCCCTACTAAGTTGTCAATTCCATGCCTCGAATTGTTAATTTCTTAATTCATGACCAAATTTTAGATACCAAATCCATTAAATTAAACACTACCCCATTCAATCTTATATTAAATAACATTCCAATTAAATCGAATAAATAAATAACAAAAAGTGACCTGAAGATGACGAGTATCCAAAAGCAACTGGTTTCTGCAGTGATTCAGCAGCGTCCTTCATTTGCATCCCCACCATTAACCACCCCATGTGAACCCCCCCCCCACACCGCGTCGTATATATACAGATGTATGTATGAATGTGATTAAGGGAGATCTTTGATAATCTGGGCCTCAGTTGGATTCTCATACTTTCATCAAATAGAAGAAAAAAATAATGTGACTGAAATAAATGATGAAATGGCCTTCTCATTTGTTCATCATAAACAAGAAATAGATGATATGATTATGATCAGGAGGAGTGTCTCCTAATTCTGCAGTGGCTTTACCTGCAATTCTTGCAGTTAGATTCGCCGCTGCAAGATGATCGGAAAGAGGGCTCTTATGTGTTCTCCTCTTACCTTCGTTGCTCTCTCCGTTTTCTTGAGCTACAGTTTCGTGCTTTGCCACCCCAGAGATCCCTTCAAATCCATTTTAGGTTGGTTTTTTCATTGATCCGTTTGCATATTCTGGAGAATTCTGTGTTGTGATACTATTCTTTGTGGTGTTTGCTGCTGGGATTCTTGATTCTTCACTAAAATTCTTATTATACGTTTTTTTTTTCTCATTCTTACTGGAAAATGTTGAAATCCTGATGTACATTTATTTCGGTTAATTTTGCCGGTAAATTTTTTTAGCTGCGTGTATATGTTTATTAAAGTTGATTTACGGTATACAGTGTTAAGTGTTCATCAAATAGAGCTGGGGCTTAATTTGGCAATTTCATTTTTGAATTACATTTCAACAGAGATCATAATTTCAATTCGTTAATTCAATCACTGAATTTCATGTCTTAGCGATCTTGAATTTTGGGAGTTTTTGGATTTTTACAGTGCAAGTGCTCTTCATCAAATGGAGTACTTAGAATGGTTTTCCTCTCTATAATATTGTACAGGGGCTTAATTTGGAAATTTCATTTTGTGAATTCCATGTAACAGAGGTCATAATTTCAATTTGATAATTCAATCGTTGAATTTCATGTCTTAGCGATCTTGCATTTTGTGATTTTTAGATCACAGACTATCCCGATTAGATGCAGCATTGGGTAATTTCATGTTGTTTGTTCATGGTGACTCGTCTTTCGTTAGTTTGAATCCGAATGTTGAATGTGTGTAGGTGAAGAGAGTATGGGGTCTTGGAAGGATGAAATAGTGAGTTCTGATTCTAATGGAGAAGCGCCAGGGCCTACCATTGATGTGAGCACACTTGTATTGGTTGAGAATAGGACAAAGAGGCCTGACATTCTTGCTAAGTTTCATAAATACAGAGGTGGATGGGATATTGCCAATAAACATTACTGGACTGTAAGCTTTATTCTCCTTATTTCCTGTAATTAATCTCCATAAGAAGTTGTCTCTTTATTGCTTGGTTTTATTCTCTTGTCAAGAATATGGTTGACATTTATTTATGCCCAAAATAATGAATATTGCTATGTTTCATCATGATGTGTACCCTGAATTTATACTTGTTTATTGTCGAAATTTGTTGTGACATCCATATGATCCATACTATGTTGTATAGCTAAAATAGAGTGAACTTATGAAACCGAGCAAGAATGTAGAGGTAGCGAAAAATTGTAGCATCAACCGTTGCTGGGAATCTGTCGAACTAACAATGGATTAACGGGTGGAATCTTCAATATTAATTACTTCGATATAAATCGTATTTCGCGGCTGTATCTATTTGAATAATCCTACAATTAATAATTCTTTTTATGATCAGTGTTCTTTACTGTCATGTTTTTGACAATGTCTATACAGTCTGTTGGATTTACAGGTGCTGCAGCTTTTGTTCTTGCTCTTCTATGGTTTATTTCGTTTGGTTTGGCTCTTCTGGTGCATTACTTTTGTGGATGGAAAATAAACATCAATGGGAATGAATCAAGCTGGTTCCTGAGGATATGCCTTTTGCTTCTGATTGTCTTTACATCGACTGCAGCGTAATAATCTCGACTCTCACACCTTCGATCTTCTAATGTCTCTAAAGTTCCATTAGCTGTCAATGCTTTAATAGTTTTGATATAGATTCTCTAGCTATTTTAGTCAACCCAATTTCCACTTCTTTTTTTTATGTGTTTATTTTGCTCAGTTGGTGGCTTTGCTCGTAGAGTAGCACTTGGGTGCACCGTGCAATTAGTGCACACTAATACTGTTCGATAAAAATAACTGAAATTGTTCAGTGAAAACCACTAAAACTGACTTAACTAATACCTTTTAGTAAAACAACTAATACCATTTTAACTGGTGCATAGAAGTATTTGCCAAGGTTCTTTATTTATCTCGGTTGACTTGGACTAAGTGGTTTTGTATTTTATTTCACCAGGATTGGGTGTATTCTGCTTTCAGTAGGGCAAGTTGAATTCCACGAAGAAGCACTGCATACTCTGAATTACGTGGTGAATCAGTCAGAATACACCGTGCAGACACTGAGAAATGTCACGGGATATTTATCACTGGCAAAAACCGTTAGCGTGGCCCAAATTTTCCTTCCATCAGATGTCAAGGATGATATTGACAGATTAAATGTGGACTTAAATGACGCAGCTGATACATTGGAGCTGAAGACCAGCGAAAACTCAAGCAAAATACGGAATGTCTTTAATAAAGTGTATGATTTCTGCCAAAATAGTTTTTTAGACTGATCCTTTTCTTGCATGCTTAATCTTAAATAGCCCATTGCTTCTTGTAGGAAATCTGCACTGACCACTGTTGCAGCTGTGATGCTTCTCGTATCTATTTTAGGTCTCGGTACGTATTTGTAGAACGACTTCTCCCTTAATGAACTTCTTGCCTTAACTTTTAGCTAACAGATATGATGCGTTCTTTAATTGCAGTACTGTCTATCTTTGGCCATCAGCATGTGATACACATGTGAGTCAATTTTCAGTATCCTTTTTTCAAGAACTCTTGATTATCGAGGCTTGTTTCTCAAAATTTCCACTGAATCATATCCTTGCAGATTCATAATCAGCGGATGGCTACTCGTAGTTGTTACTTTCATCCTTTGTGGAGTTTTCGTGATTCTCAACAAGTAAAGTCCTAGTTTTTGCGTGTTCTCTCACAGTTGGATAGTTTTGCATAGTTTTCGTCATCTCAAAATTGCGTCTTTGTGTGTTTCAGTGCAATTTCTGACACCTGTTTGGCGATGGGAGAATGGGTCGAAAATCCTCATGCAGAAACTGCACTGAGTAACATCCTACCCTGTGTTGATCAGAGAACAACAAACCAAACTCTGTACAAGAGCAAACAAGTCATCAACGATATTGCAAATATGGTTAACGGATTTGTGGGCTCCGTTGCCAACTCAAACCCCGCTCCCCAAGCTACTTCAAATTACTACAATCAATCAGGTCCATTGATTCCTCCGCTCTGTTATCCCTACGACGCCCAGCTGCAAGATCGCACGTGTTCCGCCCAAGAACTTTCTATGCAAAATGCTTCCTTGGTAAGCACTCTATGATGACAAAACCTTAGATGTGTAGTTTAAAAAATGATTTATTGTTCCACTAAAAAATAGTATTGATTGTTTTACATGTTAATATCTTTTTTCGTCCCTAAAATTATCTTTTTTCAGTTTTGGTCCCCTTTTTCACTCACTATTTAATTTGGTTCAGAGAGTACAGTTTTACTCTCACATTTGCTCCGTTGACGGGCAAAATCAACTATTTAGGATGCTAAATGTATTATTTAGAAGTTTTGTAATTATCAAAAAAAAAAAGTAAATTCTATAAATATTCTATTTAACACCTCTAAATAGTTGATTCAGTCAGTCAACAGATGGTGGGACCACATGTGAGAGTAATAATGGTGGGACCACATGTGATAAGACAAAAAGTTCAACGTTTTACTAAAAGTGATAATTTGATTGCTATCTACAAGGAGATAAATTTGTGTTATCCGTATTTGGAGGCGTATATCAGTATTTTTCTTGGTGGACGCAGGTTTGGCAGAATTATACGTGTACCGTATCAGAATACGGGCTTTGCAACAGCATCGGAAGGTTGACTCCTAGCATGTACTCGGAACTTGTAGCTGCAGTAGATGTAAGCTATGCTCTCGAGCACTACGCTCCGCCATTGTTGAATCTTGAAAACTGTAACTTTGTACGTGACACATTCCGGAATATCACCTCAAGCTACTGCTCCCCATTAGAGGGGCATCTTAGGACAGTGAATGCAGGATTAGGTTTGATCTCAGTAGGAGTGATGCTCAGCCTTGCTCTTTGGATATTGTACGCGAACCGCCCCCGAAGGGAGGAGGTGTTTGCGAAGCTCTCGTCTCGGATACGAAGCAGCTGCCGTGGTAAGAGTAATGGCACTACTTCTGCAAATGCAACTCCAGGATATGGAGCTTAGGTTTTGATTGTTGTATAGAGATGTTAGAATGTTAGAGCCGAATTTGGAATGGGGCGAAGCGTCATTTCATGTTATGTGCTTATACTTATAGAGATGTAATTGCCAATATATTGAAGTTTGATAGTTTTACAAAGCTTATTTGTTTAAATCATAGGGCCATTTACAATAAGGTAGAAAGAGGTAAGCCTTATTACAATTAGGTATAAAAAATTTGCACAGAAGCACAAATTTTTTTTGCACAGAAGCACAAAAATTTGCACTTTTACACCTGTTTGTAATTTTGCTAATTTTTTACACCTATTTGTAATTTTCCCTAAATCATATATTGATATCTCATTTCTAATGAGTTCATCCTCATAATTATCTTTTCTCACAAAAGTTCTTTTAATTTCTCATTAATTAATTTTTACAAATCTTTTATTTACATCACATGACACTCAATTATCCACTATAATTAAATCTTTCCTACTCAATTATTTACTCCAATAAAATTGAAAAAAAAATCATTTACTCTCACTTTACACCTTAATACTAATAAACATTTTATTAAATTCCATTTCATTTGATTTTGATTACTTTAAATTGTAGCGAAAGGAATATAATAATATGTAATTTAAGTTGGAATGTTTATTTTAACGAAATGAGTAATTTATAAAAGACAGGAGGGAATATAAATTAAATGTGAGATATAGGCCTCTCAAAAAAAAAAAGAAGTGAGATATAGGTGCATTTAATAGAGTTCGTATGATATGCAACTCTCTGCTTTTTTAAAGGGAATAAGTGATATAGATGCAATCTCTAATACGAATATATAAATGCAATATACGTCGAAATATTGAGCCATTAAATTGCTATTCCATATTAATTTTAGTAAATGCTAAATTTATTAAATAAATAAAAAAAGGAAACAGGAAAAGGTTAAAACCAAAAGGAAAAATTGCAGGTTACTTAAACTGTAGAAAAAGTAAAAAAATATTAATATTTCTATGTACGTATTGCACAAATGCAACTAAATATATTTTTAAATATTATTAATTATTTTATTAAAAAATATTAATTAATTGATATTAATTCGTTTTACTAAAAAAAGTATTTTAAAAAAATTGGGTTGAGTTAGAGTATAAATTGATTTGCGGGGATATAATAAATTTGTACAAAGTATTTGTTATAAATTAATATATACATTTCTTTCGAAAAAATAAATAAATTAATATATACATGAGTTGCAATCCATCTGATAAATGAGTTGGTTTTAAGTAAAATAATGGTATACTTCATCTCGATTATCACTTACAGTAAAATAATTAATTCTTTTTAATTAAATAATTAATACTATCTTAGTCTCAAACCAGTGTGAATAGATCAGTTTCCATATGATCTAAACACATAAATTAAAAAAAAAAAATTTTTTTGCTTTATTGAAGTGATGAAACATCAACATTAAAGACCTTTCTATTTATTTTTTTTGATAATAATTGTGTTGTGAAAGAAAAAATAATGAAATATGCTTTAGAGGAAGAGACTGATTAGTTAAGATAAATATATAATAAATTAGTTACCCCGAAGAATCCCATGAAGCAAACAAGATTTTTGTGAGTAATTTTTTATTTGTTTATGTGAACACTAACATGAAATGCAAACTAAAAGAAAAGTATAAAATTGATTTGGAATAAATGAGGTATTTCTTAATAAAATAACTAATATTATTTATAAAAATATACACAAAATACAAATTAATTATATAATAAAATTGATTTATATAAAAGTTTCAATTGACAAAAAGTCTAGATTTAGCGTTTCCTATTATAATAATGTTGACTAATTAATGGAATCTCATGTAATAATGTTGTAACGATTAAACCCAAGTAAATAAATGGGAAATGCCATTCATTTTTACTGGGCGTACAATCATGAATGCCGAAGGTACAACAAACAGAAGCATAAAGCGAGAAATGGCTGTATTTTATATATGGGTCATTCTTGTGCGAGACCGTCTCATGCATGAGACGGAAATGAGACGGAATCACTCTTTAATAAATTATTATCACTTTTTCATAATTTGTTATCACTTTTTCATAAATTGTTATCACTTTTCATAAATTGTTATCACTTTTTAATTTGTTATCACTTTTATACTAATTTATATTACTTTTTAAAAAAGTGATAACAATTTATTAAAAAGTGATTCGATCTCATGCATGAGACGGTCTCGTAAGTTTTTGCCTTTATATATACTCTATGCAGTCTAGGGTCTCGAAAATTCAACTCTGCAGTTTCCCCTTCGCCATCGCCAAACGGCGATCGCCGATTTATAAAAAGGCGGCGTTTCTCCTCCACTGCAACATATATACGTACACATTTTTGTATCTATATTATACATCGGCATTAATTCCATGTCTTTTGTAACCATTATTTCTTTGTTAATCCCAACGCTTTGTTTCTATAGCAACGAAGCAGCGCCCTTGGCTGCGATTTCAGTTTCAGCTCCTTTTGCGGTTGGATCTCGCTCGCTATTGCGATCTATCGATGATAAATCAGAAAAGCCAGACTATGTGGTGGATTTAAATGCTACGAATTTTGATTCTGTGCTTAGCGAAACCCCCGCAACTTATGCTATTGTTGAATTCTTCGCTCACTGGTTCGTTTGTCATCCAATTTCTTATTCTTTACGGTTTTCGCGGAATGGTGTTGCTGGGTTCTGGCAATTTAAATTTTTATTGCTTATTGAAGGTAGAATTTTACACAAGTTATGGCTTTTGTCCTCTTCTATTAACAGTTAATTGGCCTTAAATAAGCAATACCAAATTATCATATGATGGTTTTAGATGAGCTTTACAGATCCTCTTCAACTTTATCTGTGCAGTCACCAGTCGTCCATCCCCGACCCACCCTGCTCTAATTTGAACTAACCACTGCTTGCCCTAAAATTTCTAAATCAATAAGCAATACAGCTGTAGATTTTATTTGGTTAGTTGAGTCTTTGCTTCCGATGCCTTTATTAGAGTTTCTTCTACAAATCTTCCTTGTAATTCTTTTTTTTGCGAGCCATTTTTAACCCCATTTGAATTTGTTATAGGTTCAGCGTTAGATCATACACAAAATATAATTAAGTTAATTCAGGTAATAAAACAACTTACTA
This sequence comes from Paraleonurus japonicus, assembly GCA_030762865.1. NCBI lineage: Eukaryota > Viridiplantae > Streptophyta > Magnoliopsida > Lamiales > Lamiaceae > Paraleonurus > Paraleonurus japonicus. Next base: position 1,050,274 of record CM061059.1, read on the forward strand.
TTACGCATAACTAGATGAGCTCCCGCGTATTACGCGGTATTTTCGTTAAAAAAACTTTACAATATAATATATTATATATAATATTTTCAAATAATAATATATATAGTAAAATAATGTATATGTATAAAAAAATTGTAATTATAATATTAAATTTAAATAATGGTAATATTAATTGTATGACAATTTATGCTAGGGATTAGAATTATTATAATTATGTGAAACAATTTACTATAAGATTTGTTTCAAATTTATTTTACAATTTATAAAAAAAAAGACGATTAATAGAATTTTTTTTATATAATTGATGCATAAATATTATTCCGAATAATATATATATATATATATATATATATATATATATATATATATATATATATCGTATATTTATAATAAATATCATATATGATTATATTAATTTTTTTTTTTTTTTGTAAAAGTTGATACAACCACAATTTTTCTTACATACATTTATAGACTTAAGTTAAATATAATTTTATGTTTAAAATTTGTCATGATAACAATTTTTAGATATAAAATAGATATTTAAAATATTTACAGATTTATATGTTAACTTATTTATTAAAAAATATACATATTGTGCAAGAGGTCTAAGTTTCAAACCTCCTTAGAAACATATTTTTTAATTAATTCCTATATTAAAATGCCACATAGATGTCATATATTAATTATAAATTAATAGGAAAATGACACATAGATATATGTATTTAATAAGAATGTGACATATCATTCAAATTAACCTCATAACGATACCTAAGAAAAACAAACTCCCTATTAGTAATATATATATATATATATATATATATATATATATATATATATATATATATATATATATAAATAAGTTGTGTTTTATTTGTGCGCATTGAAAGTTGAAAACCCCTATGTCAAACTTATAGTGGCCAAATTTTCAATATTTTCGGCTGCTCTTTTGACCATTCATTTGGGTCGGCAATCTTTAGCCTACATTACCACATATCTAAAGAAAAATTGTTTAATTTATAAACAAATAAATGCCTCAAATCTTATGTTACATAGTAGGATAGATTTCGTGTGAATTACGTGTGGGGTATTATATTTTTTTTATACGTCATTCTTCAGATGATATTTTATACTATATTAAAAAAAATATTATTTCATAGGTTAAAATATACTTATTATGTTTGTCTCCCCTTAAACTTCTTATTTTAAAATATAAATTCAAATTAAAGGTTTTTATTTTTTTATATTTTTCTCTTTCTACATTTATTTATTTCTATCTCTCTTTTTTACAATTTTCCCTTTTCATCACATGTCAACATCACTACATATATAATAATTTTTTTTAAAAAAATGTATAATTTTTAAATGAGAAGTTTATTAGGGGCATAAGAAATAATATCGAGTTTATTATAAAATTTATTATCTCGTATTTTACAAGAAATTTTTGTAATATACAATGCATTGCACAATTGAGACACTCAAATATTACCTTGTGTTAAAAATAAGACATTTTTTTTAATGTCGTGGGCAATACAATTTGTAAGAATGTTTCACACAAATTTAACAATACTTTTAATTATTCTGATTTCTTGAAAAAAAAATTGAATTTCAAAAGAAAAATAAATATTTTACACAATTTAAAAGGTTTGTATTGTGTGAACAAGTTTCACCATAAAATTAATTTACAACTAATTTTTTTAATAAAATAATTAATAGGATTAATTAATATTTTATAATAAAATATTAAATACTTTTTAATAAAATAATTAATATTCTTAAAATAAATTTTATGTTAGTAATTTGTTCCAATCAAGGTATAGTTAAACTCCAGTAAATTTTGTTGATAAAAGAACTTAAGTTGGTCATTAATTAATTTTTCTTAGAAGTTGTTTTGTAAAAAGAAAAACGAAGTAAAGTTTCCTTAAATTTATAGTTCTCTGGTAAAATTGGAGATCCTGTAGAACGCGGCGCACAACTTTCTACGCTGGTCCTGTCGCCTCCACTTGAGTTGCAAGTCCCAACGAGGTAAGTGCTTGTCTTTTTTACATATATATATATGCTCTCTCCCTTCATCTTCAACTTTAATATTTGTGAATTTTAATAAATATAATATTTTATAAATTTATTGATAAAAAGTGTAAGAAAAATATTGTTCGTCCCAAAAATTTCTGCACACTTTCTTTATGGATCTGTTTCAATTCTTTATGTACACTCCTAAAATAGAAATATCACATAATATTAATTCATAATATCATTTAAATTTAAAAAATGTCATTCTTATTCTACTATATTTTATTCTCTGTCCCACTTTATCTCATTAAATAACCTAAAATATTCTTACACTTTATTCTTTTTCATACCCTTTATTCTCATAAAAGTCAATAAAATTAATTTTTCTTAGTTTTTGTGCCTCCACAAGTGTGCAATACTTCTTGAGATGAAGGGAATATAAAAGTAGAGAGAATGACAAAATGTTAAACTAAAAAAAACATTCAAAATGACAAAATGTTAAACTTATAGTAATGTGAGGCCAATTTTTTTTTTTTAAGAAATATTAACCATTAAAAGGAACATTAAAAATGACAAAATGTTAACTTAAAAAAGGATGGAGGGAATATAAAATATGTCCGATGTTAACCTAGTAGTGAGCAATTGATGCTTAGAATTGTCATTTTTAAGTTTTAAATTCGAAACTCACAATATGTGCTCAATTTCTAAAATTAATTAGTTTATTCAATTGGGATCCTGATAGTGGACGGTGATATTGATATGTATATTAGGGTTTAGATTTAAAACTAACAATGTGCGATCAATTTCTGAGATGAACTAGTTTATTCAGTTAGGATTTTCGCTAGTAAACAGTGATATTAGTCTCTAAATTAGCCGGTCATTGAGCCGAATATCAAAACATAAAAATATATATTATTCCATCCATCACATACACAATTGAATTGTTCATTGACTTTTGACATAAATTTTAATATAGAGTTTGTTTATTAGTTTTGAAAAGATAAAATTAATGTCATTTTGATTGATGATATTTTAATTATTGCTATTTTACAATTAAACTATTTTTTTTTATTATATTTGAGAATATTTTAGTATTTGAAGTAATAAAAAGTATGATTATTTTTTAAGAAAAATGTAGTGTGACTGTGTTAGACGAACCTTTTGATAAACGGACAACTGAATGTTTTAAGAGAAGAAAAAATCATTGCAACAATTAGGCAAGAAGCAGAGAGAGATAATTCGGATGATAACAGTCCAAAAATATAAACAATTTCATATCAACTTTTTTTTTTTAAGTATGCTTGATAAGTTGGAATCATTTTGACTTTAACTAAAAGATGTTTATGCGAACGAATTATTACATACAAATTGAAGAATGTAATGATAGGATGGAGTTTTTATTTTTTTCCCACAATTTTTTATTTTTTTAAAAAACGTCCTAAAAAAGTTAATTGTTTTTTATTACATTCCTATTTTTGACCAAGTATATAATTTACGTCCCAAAGTTACCAAATAAAACGAAACACAGTCGTTTTACCTCATGTGTTTGCTAACTCACATCTGATTATTTTCTCTCTTCATCTTTTTCCTTAAAAAATAAGCGGGTCGAATTTTGCAAAATTTCTTTTTAAAAGATAAATTAAATAAGTAAAATATTTATTAAAGATTATATTTAACAAGTTTATATATTCCAGTATAATTAATGCATTGAGTTAAGAAAAATATATTCAATATGAAAATAAGTCTATATCATTTGGATATTCACAAAATTACTTTCCCATAAAACTTGTTTATTTTATATAATAAAACTGATACTATTACAATTAATTACTGGTATCATTATATTCGTTCATTTATACCATAAATATTTTATATTGTGATATTAATTTATAAGTGTAATAATATCACTAAATGAGTGTTATGGTAACAGTAAATAAATATAATGATATTAATTTCATACTATTAAAGTGCTTCAAACTAAATTTTGTGATTCATAAAAAAAATTATATACTATGTCCAATAAATTTATTCTTACTTTATTTTATAGTCTGTTCAGAAAATTTATTCTTATTCCATTTTTAAAAATAAATCTATCTCACACTATTTTATCATCACTCCCTAAATATTACATATGTACCCCATGTTTCTACTTTATATATAAACTACTAATATTTATTAAAATTCGTATAAAAAAAAGAAATAAATTTATTGGAGGGAAGGGGTAATTACTATAAAGGGCAACTTAAATTAATAACTACATAATTAAGTTAATTAATAGTAGTAAATATTAGTGGGTTTCCTAAAAAATGTAAAATATATATTAGTGGTACTAAACAATTTTATTAGACCCATAAAACTTGCTCCTCTTTTTCCTAAGATACTTGAGTAAACAAACATTGCTTTTTCTTTGCGGGGACCATGGCAAAGTGATGAATCCTAAAAGTGACCAATTAAATTTATTTACTTTTTGCATTGGCCTGATAAATATCTTATACTCAATGTTATTTTGTCTGTTTATTATATTGCACGCAAATAAAATGACATAGTGGCATAAGTGAGATAAAAAAAATTATTAATTCATAATTCTGAACTAATTTTGAAAAATAATTAGTAACTTGTTAAACGAATTTTGAAAGTGTTAATTTACAGTTTCTTTTTTCTGTAAGCCTTCTTACATTGTTTTTAAATATTTTCAAGAATATAAAATTGCATGATGCATATAATTTCAAGGTTAGTTTTTTTTTCCCTACTAAATGCACAATTACTACTTGATGATGCACATTAAATCAATTTGTGAAGTTTTGAAAAAAAAATATATATATATATAATAGTTTTTCCTCTTGAGGTTGAGCCAAAACGTGCTCAACTTAACTGAATTTAAAAGGGCAAAGTATTATATGAACATTAATTATGGTATTAACATATATGAAATAAGTATTCATTTCTATAATATGCGGCTAAAAAAATGTGGTATTCATTGTTCACGATATTAATAAATTAGATATGTAAAGATATGAATAGTTGTTCACTGTAAAGATATTTTCAATATGTATTTTAGTATCTCTTTTATACTGTAATAGAAAAATATGATCATTTATTTTAAAAATTAAATTACAGATTACAGTGATATTCACTAAAAAATTATATTTTTGAAATCACTATACATCATATGCAGTAGGTGCATGGATTTTAGATTCGTACACTTATCATATTTAACTTATATTAGCTTCCATGTATAATTTATATTTATCCACTTATTTTAGTTATTTTTATTTATATGTTCCTGTTATATTAGTTTACCCATTTAACTAGGTGGCGCCCACCTGACCATTGTGTTTCATACTTTGGTGAACTCAAGTTCGATTCCCTTTTAACTACTAACAAGTTACTATAAAAAAAAATTAGTTGAATTATACCAATACACATACACAAGAAAGTGACTCTTTTGGAATAATATTAAAAATACTACTTTTTTAGGAAATATCAACATTTATCAGCCCTACTAAGTTGTCAATTCCATGCCTCGAATTGTTAATTTCTTAATTCATGACCAAATTTTAGATACCAAATCCATTAAATTAAACACTACCCCATTCAATCTTATATTAAATAACATTCCAATTAAATCGAATAAATAAATAACAAAAAATGACCTGAAGATGACGAGTATCCAAAAGCAACTGGTTTCTGCAGTGATTCAGCAGCGTCCTTCATTTGCATCCCCACCATTAACCACCCGATGTGAACCCCCCCCACCCACCCATACCGTGTCCTATATATACAGATGTCTGTATGTATGTGATTAAGGGAGATCTTTGATAATATGGGCCTCAGTTAGATTTTCATACTTTCATCAAACAGAGGAAAAAATAATGTGACTGAAATAAATGATGAAATGGCCTTCTCATTTGTTCATCATAAACAAGAAATAGATGATATGATTATGATCAGGAGGAGTGTCTCCTAATTCTGCAATGGCTTTACCTGCAATTCTTGCAGTGAGATTCGCCGCTGCAAGATGATCGGAAAGAGGGCTCTTATGTGTTCTCCTCTTACCTTCGTTGCTCTCTCCGTTTTCTTGAGCTACAGTTTCGTGCTTTGCCACCCCAGAGATCCCTTCAAATCCATTTTAGGTTGGTTTTTTCATTCATCCGTTTGCATATTCTGGAGAATTCTGTGTAGTGATACTATTCTTTGTGGTGTTTGCTGCTGGGATTCTTGATTCTTCACTAAAATTCTTATTATACGTTTTTTTCTCTCATTCTTACTGGAAAATGTTGAAATCCTGATGTACATTTATTTCGGTTAATTTTGCCGGTAAATTTTTTTAGCTGCGTGTATATGTTTATTAAAGTTGATTTATGGTATACAGTGTTAAGTGTTCTTCATCAAATAGAGCTGAGGCTTAATTTGGCAATTTCATTTTTGAATTACATTTCAACAGAGATCATAATTTCAATTCGTTAATTCAATCATTGAATTTCATGTCTTAGCGATCTTGAATTTTGGGAGTTTTTGGATTTTTACAGTGCAAGTGCTCTTCATCAAATGGAGTACTTTGAATGGTTTTCCTCTCTATAATATAGAACATGGGCTTAATTTGGAAGTTTCATTTTGTGAATTCCATGTAACAGAGATCATAATTTCATTTTGATAATTCAATCATTGAATTTCATGTCTTAGCGATCTTGCATTTTGGGATTTTTAGATCACAGACTATCCCAATTAGATGCAGCATTGGGTAATTTCGTGTTGTTTGTTCGTGGTGACTCGTCTTTCGTTAGTTTGAATACGACTGTTGCATGTGTGTAGGTGAAGAGAGTATGGGGTCATGGAAGGATGAAATAGTGAGTTCTGATTCTAATGGAGAAGCGCCAGGGCCTACCATTGATGTGAGCACACTTGTATTGGCTGAGAATAGGACAAAGAGGCCTGACATTCTTGCTAAGTTTCATAAATACAGAGGTGGATGGGATATTGCCAATAAACATTACTGGACTGTAAGCTTTATTCTCCTTATTTCCTATAATTAATCTCTATAAGAAGTTGTCTCTTTATTGCTTGGTTTTATTCTCTTGTCAAGAATACGATTGACATTTATTTATGCTCAAAGTAATGAATATTGCTATGTTTCATCATGATGTGTACCCTGGTTTTATACTTGTTCATTGTCGAAATTTGTTGTGACATCCATATGATCCATACTATGTTGTATAGCTAAAATAGAGTAAACTATGAAACCGAGCAAGAATGTAGAGGTAGTGAAAAATTGTAGCACCAACCGTTGCTGGGAATCTGTCGAACTAGCAATGGATTAAAGGGTGGAATCTTCAATATTAATTATTTTGATATAATTCGTATTTTTCGCGGCTGTATCTATTTGAATAATCCTACAATTGATAATTCTTTTTATGATCAGTATTCTTTACCGTCATGTTTTTGACATTGTCTATACAGTCTGTTGGATTTACAGGTGCTGCAGCTTTTGTTCTTGCTCTTCTATGGTTTATTTCGTTCGGTTTGGCTCTTCTGGTGCATTACTTTTGTGGATGGAAAATAAACATCAATGGGAATGAATCAAGCTGGTTCCTGAGGATATGCCTTTTGCTTCTGATTGTCTTTACCTCGACTGCAGCGTAATAATCTCGACTCTCACACCTTCAATTTTCTAATGTCTCTAAAGTTCCATTAGCTGTCAATGCTTTAATAGTTTTGATATAGATTCTCTAGCTATTTTAGTCAACCCAGTTTCCACTTCTTTTTTTTTATGTGTGTATTTTACTCAGTTGGTAGCTTTGCTCGTAGAGTAGCACTTGGGTGCACCGTGCAACTAGTGCACAACTAATATTGTTCGATGAAAATAACTGAAATTGTTCAGTGAAAACCACTAAAACTGACTTAACTAATAGTACCTTTTAGTAAAACAACTAATACCATCTTAACTGGTGCATAGAAGTATTTGCCAAGGTTGTTTATTTATCTCGGTTGACTTGGACTAAATGGTTTTGTATTCTATTTCACCAGGATTGGGTGTATTATCGCTTTCGGTAGGGCAAGTTGAATTCCACGAAGAAGCACTTGCATACTCGAATTACGTGGTGAATCGGTCGAGAATACACTTTGTGCGGACAATCGAGAAATGTCACGGGATATTTATCCTTTGGCAAAAACCGTTAGCGTGGCCCAAATTTTCCTTCCATCGATGTCAAGGATGATATTGCCAGATTAAATGTGGACTTAAATGACGCAGCTAATACATTGAGCCGAAGACCAAATAAAACTCGAGCAAAATACGGAATGTCTTTAATAAAGTGTATGATTTTCGCCAAAATAGTTTTTTAGATCGATCTTTTTCTTGCATGATTAATCTTAAATAGCCCATTGCATCTTGTAGGAAATCGCTGACCGACCCTTTGCATTTGTTTGTGATGCTTCTCGTATCTATTTTAGGTCTCAGACGTATTTGTAGAACGACTTCTCCCTTAATGAACTTCTTGCCTTAACTTTTAGCTAACAGATATGATGCGTTCTTTAATTGTAAAGATCTTGTCTATCTTTGGCCATCGGCATGTGATACACATGTGAGTCAATTTTCAGTTTCCTTCTTTTTTCAAAAACTCTTGATTATTGAGGCTTGTTTCTCAAAATTTCCACTGAATCATATCCTTGCAGATTCATAATCAGCGGATGGCTACTCGTTGTTGTTACTTTCATCCTTTGTGGAGTTTTCGTGATTCTCAACAAGTAAAGTCCTAGTTTTAGCGTGTTCTCTCACAGTTTGATAGTTTTGCATAGTTTTCATCATCTCAAAATTGCGTCTTTGTGTGTTTCAGTGCAATTTCTGATACCTGTTTGGCGATGGGAGAATGGGTCGAAAATCCTCATGCAGAAACTGCACTGAGTAACATTCTACCCTGTGTTGATCAGAGAACAACAAACCAAACTCTGTACAAGAGCAAACAAGTCATCAACGATATTGCAAATATGGTAAACGGATTTGTGGGCTCTGTTGCCAACTCAAACCCCGCTCCCCAAGCTACTTCGAATTACTACAATCAATCAGGTCCGTTGATTCCTCCTCTCTGTTATCCCTACGACGCCCAGCTGCAAGATCGCACGTGTTCCGCCCAAGAACTTTCTATGCAAAATGCTTCCTTGGTAAGTACTCTATATAATAACAAAACCTCAGATGTGTAGTCTAAAAAATGATTATTGATCCACTAAAAAATATTGTTTGTTTTACAGGTTAATTTTTTTTTTTTCCCTAAAGTTTATCTTTCTTTAGTTTTGATCTCCCCTTTTTCACTCACTATTAAATTTGGTTCTTAGAGTATAATTTTACTCTCACATTTTGCTCTCATCTTTAGTTGACCATCCGTTGCCTGGTAAAATCAACTACTTGAGATGCTAATTGTAATATTTAAAAGTTTTGTATTAAAATGTAATTATCAAAAAATAAAGTCAATAAACTTATAAACATTATATTTAACACCCTCAAATTCAGTCGGTCAACAGACGGTGGGACCACATGTGAGAGTAAAAATGTACATTTAGGACCAAACTTGATAGCGAGTGAAGGAAGACCACCAAAACTGAAAAAAGTGAATTTTAATGACAAAAAAATGATATTATTCCACTTTTACTAAAAATTGATAATTGTGATTAGTTGCACGATGTAATCGGTGCATATGAGATTAACTTCTCTCTATTTACATGCTATCTACAAGACAGTAAAGTGTTATCCGTATTTGGAGGCGTATATCAGTATTTTTCTTGGTGGACGCAGGTTTGGCAGAATTATACGTGTACCGTATCAGAATACGGGCTTTGCAACAGCATCGGAAGGTTGACTCCCAGCATGTACTCGGAACTTGTAGCTGCAGTAGACGTAAGCTATGCTCTCGAGCACTACGCTCCGCCATTGTTGAATCTTGAAAACTGTAACTTCGTACGTGACACATTCCGGAATATCACCTCAAGCTACTGCCCCCCGTTAGAGGGGCATCTTAGGACAGTGAATGCAGGATTAGGTTTGATCTCAGTAGGAGTGATGCTCAGCCTTGCTCTTTGGATATTGTACGCGAACCGCCCCCGAAGGGAGACGAAGCTCTCGTCTCGGATACGAAGCAGCTGCCGTGGTAAGAGTAATGGCACGACTTCTGCAAATGCAACTCCAGGATATGGAGCTTAGGTTTTGATTGTTGTATAGAGATGTTAGAATGTTAGAGCCAAATTTGGAATGGGGCGAAGTGTCATTTCATGTTATGTGCTTATACTTATAGAGATGTAATTGCCAATATATTGAAGTTTGATAGTTTTACAAAGTTTATTTGTTTAAATCATATATTGATATCTCATTTCTAATGAGTTCATCCTCATAATTATCTTTTCTCACAAAAGTTTGTTCTTTTAATTTCATTAATTATTTACAAATATATTTTATTTACATCTTGTCACTCAATTATCCATTATAATTAAATCTTTCCTACTCAATTATTTACTCTAATAAAATTGAAAAAAATCATTTATTCTCACTTTACACCTTAATACTAATAAACATTTTATTAATTTCATGTCATTTGATTTTGAGTCATTTAAATTATAGCGAAAGGAAGGAATATAATAGTAATATATAATTTATGTTGGAATGTTTATTTTAACGAAATGAGTAATTTATAAAAGACGGAGGGAATATAAATTAAATGTGAGATATAGGTGCATTTAATAGAGTTCGTATGATATGCAACTCTCCGTTTTTTAAAAGGGAATAAGTGATATAGATGCAATCTCTAATACGAATATATAAATGCAATATACGTCGAAATATTGAGCCATTAAATTGTTATTCCATATTAATTTTAATAGATGCTAAATTTATTAAATAAATAAAAAAAAGGAAACAGGAAAAAGTTAACACCAAAAGGAAAAATTGCAGGTTACTTAAACTGTAGAAAAGTAGAAAAATAATAAATATTTCTATGTACGTATTGCACAAATGCAACTAAATATATTTTTAAATATTATTAATTATTTTATTAAAAAATATTAATTTATTGATATTAATTCGTTTTACTAAAAAAAACTATTTTAAAAAAATTGGTTTGAGTTGGAGTATAAATTGAAAAATATATATTAGTGGTACTAAACAATTTTATTAGACCCATAAAAACTCCTCTTTTTCCTAAGATACTTGAGTAAACAAACATTGCTTTTTCTATTGCGGGGACCATGGCAAAGTGATGAATCCTAAAAGTGACCAATTAAATTTATTTACTTTTTGCATTGGCCTGATAAATATCTTATACTCAATGTTATTTTGTCTGTTTATTATATTGCACGCAAATAAAATGACATAATGGCATAAGTGAGATAATAAATTATTAATTCATAATTCCGAACTAATTTCGAAAAATAATTAGTAATTTGTTAAACGAATTTTGAAAGTGTTAAATTCCAGTTTCTTTTTTCTTTAAGCCTTCTTACATTGTTTTTAAATATTTTCAAGAATATAAAATTGCATGATGCATATAATTTCAAGGTTAGTTTTTTTTTTTTTTTCTACTAGATGCACAATTACTACTTGATGATGCACATTAAATCAATTTGTGAAGTTTTGAAAAAAAAATATATATATATAATAGTTTTTCCTCTTGAGGTTGAGCCAAAACGTGCTCAACTTATATAAGACTCCATTTGGATGGAGTGAATTTGAAATCAAGGGATTTGAGGATAATATACATGCATTCACACAAACTAAAATAGAGAAAAACTAAATGAATAGATTTGAATCACTTAAATATTAAGCACAAGTGAGAGAAGTGAGAGGATTTCAAATGACTAGATTTTGTTGGGTATTTGAAATCCTCTCATTATAAGTAATATTTGTGTGAACCAAATCCATTCATTTAGTTTTTCTTCATTTTGATTTGTAAATGTATGGTGTATTATTCTCAAATCCCTTGATTTCAAATGACTCCATCCAAATGGAGCCTGAATTTAAAAGGGCAAAATATTATATGAACATTATTTATGGTATTAACATATATGAAATAAGTATTCATTTCTATAATATGCGGCTAAAAAAATGTGGTATTCATTGTTCACGGTATTAATAAATTAGATATGTAAAGATATGAATAGTTGTTCACTGTAAAGATATTTTCAATATGTAATTTTAGTATCTCTTTGATACTACTATAATAGGAAAACATGATCATTTATTTTAAAAATTAAAATTAAAGATTACAGTGATATTCACTAACAATTGAGATTTTTAAAATCACTATACATCATATGCAGAGGTGCATGGACTTTAGATTCGTACACTTATCATATTTAACTTATATTAGCTTCCATGTATAATTTATATTTATCCACTTATTTTATTTATTTTTATTTATATATTCATGTTATATTAGTTTACGCATTTAACCAGGTGACTTAGTCCACCTGATCATTAGGTTTCATATTTTAGTGGACCCAGGTTCAATTTTCTTTGAAAATAAATTATGGAATTATAAAATGAATTAGATAAATTTTAGAGTGTTTGTATTTGGTGAATTAACTACTTACAACTAATTTTTACGATAAAAAAAAATTAGTTGAATTTTACGAATGACACACAAGAAAGTGACTCTTTTGGAATAATATTAAAAATACTGCTTATTTAGGAAATACCAACATTTATCAGCCCCACTAAGTTGTCAATTCCATGCCTCGAATTGTTAATTTCTTAATTCATGACCAAATTTTAGATACCAAATCCATTAAATTAAACACTACCCCATTCAATCTTATATTAAATAACATTCCAATTAAATCGAATAAATAAATAACAAAAAGTGACCTGAAGATGACGAGTATCCAAAAGCAACTGGTTTTGCAGGTGATTCAAGAGCGTCCTTCATTTGCATCCCCACCATTAACCACCCCATGTGAACCCCCACACCGCGTCGTATATATACGGATGTATGTATGAATGTGATTAAGGGAGATCTTTGATAACTGGGCCTCGGTTGATTCTCATACTTTCATCAAATAGAAGAAAAAAATAATGTGACTGAAATAAATGATGAAATGGCCTTCTCATTTGTTCATCATAAACAAAAAATAGATGATATGATTATGATCGGGAGGAGTGTCTCCTAATGCGGTGGCTTTACCTGCAATTCTTGCAGATTAGATTCGCCGCCATTTGCAAGATGATCGGAAAGAGGGCTCTTATGTGTTCTCCTCTTACCTTCGTTGCTCTCTCCGTTTTCTTGAGCTACGATTTCGTGCTTTGCCACCCCAGAGATCCCTTCAAATCCATTTTAGGTTGGTTTTTTCATTGATCCGTTTGCATATTCTCGAGAAGTCGTGTTGTGATACTATTCTTTGTGGTGTTGTTTCTTTGGGATTCTTGATTCTTCACTAAAATTCTTATTATACGTTTTTTTTTTCTCATTCTTACTGGAAAATGTTGAAATCCCGATGTACATTTATTTCGGTTAATTTTTGCCGGTAAATTTTTTTAGCTGCGTGTATATGTTTATTAAAGTTGATTTACGGTATATAGTGTTAAGTGTTCTTCATCAAATAGAGCTGGGGCTTAATTTGGCAATTTCATTTTTGAATTCCATTTCAACAAAGATCATAATTTCAATTCGTTAATTCAATCACTGAATTTCATGTCTTAGCGATCTTGAATTTTTGGAGTTTTTGGATTTTTACAGTGCAAGTGCTCTTCATCAAATGGAGTACTTAGAATGGTTTTCCTCTCTATAATATAGTATAGGGGCTTAATTTGGAAATTTCATTTTGTGAATTCCATGTAACAGAGGTCATAATTTCAATTTGATAATTCAATCGTTGAATTTCATGTCTTAGCGATCTTGCATTTTGGGATTTTTAGATCACAGACTATCCCGATTAGATGCAGCATTGGGTAATTTCATGTTGTTTGTTCGTGGTGACTCGTCTTTCGTTAGTTTGAATCCGAATGTCGAATGTTGAATGTGTGTAGGTGAAGAGAGTATGGGGTCATGGAAGGATGCAATAGTGAGTTCTGATTCTAATGGAGAAGCGCCAGGGCCTACCATTGATGTGAGCACACTTGTATTGGCTGAGAATAGGACAAAGAGGCTTGACATTCTTGCTAAGTTTCATAAATACAGAGGTGGATGGGATATTGCCAATAAACATTACTGGACTGTAAGCTTTATTCTCCTTATTTCCTGTAATTAATCTCAATAAGAAGTTGTCTCTTTATTGCTTGGTTTTATTCTCTTGTCAAGAATATGGTTGACATTTATTTATGCCCAAAGTAATGAATATTGCTATGTTTCATCACGAAAATGTACCCTGGATTTATACTTGTTCATTGTCGAATTTTGTTGTGACATCCATATGATCCATACTATGTTGTATAGCTAAAATAGAGTGAACTATGAAACCGAGCAAGAATGTTGAAGTAGCGAAAATTTGTAGCACCAACGGTTGCTGGGAATCTGTCGAACTAACAATGGATTAACGGGTGGAATCTTCAATTTTAATTACTTTGATATAAATCGTATTTCGCGTCTGTATCTATTTGAATAATCCCACTACAAAAAAAAGGGTTTTTAGTGGCAATTTTTTTTGTCACTATATTCGTAAATTTTGTCACTAAAAATAGTTAGTGACAATTTTAGTGGTTGTCGATAGCTTGTGACTATAAATTGTGCCGCTATAAGATTAGTGACGAAAATGTCTTAACTGTCACTGTAAATTATATTTTTAGTCACACTCATATTTTGTCACAAAAGCTTATTTTTTAGCCACATATATTTTTTGTCACTGTTACTCAATTTTTTAGTGACATATTTTTGTTGTCACTATTGTTCAAAGTTTTAGTCACACATTATTGTTGTTACTATTATTTAATGTTCTAGTAACACATTTTTTTGTAATCAAGTTTTCGATTGTTTTAGTCACACATTTTTGTTGTAACTATTACTCAATGTTTTAGTCACATTTGATATTTGTCTCTATAATTAAGTTCTATAGTCATGATTGGTTATTGTCACTAAAATATGATATTTTTATCGCAAAATATTAATTGTAACTATAACTTCATATAATTAGTCACTATTATTGTGTCACTAATAAAAAATTACTTATCACTAAAGACTACAAAATCTCATCAAAATATATTAATATTTAAAATAAAATTAATAAAAATAATAATATTATAATATTGTGTTAAAAAAAATTTAACTATAGTCGCAATGTACTTATCACTAAAACCTAAAATTCTCGAGAAAATTTTGTAAATATTAATTTTAAAATAATTAAAATAACATGAAAATATGATATTGTGATAAATACATTTATATATAATTCTAAGATAGTGACAATATATTTCAATATTTTTGTATTCTTATAAAATGACCTATTTGCGTATTGAAAAAAAGAAGAAGCAAAACTTATGATTAGAACATAAACATACAATTGAAAAGTGCAAATTTAATTAAAATAAATCAATACTTAAACCAAAAGTGTCAGTCGTTACAAGAATAAAGTAAACTACTAAACTAAAATCAAATGTCTAAAAGAAATTACATAAATAATGAATTATCGTAGACTCCTAGTGCATCAATTGACTCAAAAGTTATCTTTTGGAACGTGAGTTATTTGGTTCAATGTTTCAAGGATTTCAGGAATTTTGGCTTCTAAAGAAGCCAATCGTAAAGCCATTTCTTGGTTCTTCATCTTCAATATTTCCACCGCTTCTTTCTCTTGACCAAGCTCATTCTTTAAGTTTTCATTTTCTTTTTGCAGTTCATTATTAATCCTCTCTTTTTTTTCTGAAGGTGGCTTCAAACCATCTCCACACCCATGTAGTCGATTAGGTTTTTCTTTCCCAAGCGCCTCCACAAATGCTTCGTCTTCGGGAATTGCATCTTCTCCATCTTGTAATTCAACAATCTTATCCTGAAAAAATTATTAAAAAAAAAAAAAGAGAGAAAATGAAACAGCAGAATTGTTACATGGAACCAAAAATTAAACAAAAATAAAAAAGAGTCTAAGTAAATGAATCTTATCCTGAAAAAAAAAAATGAAACGGCAGAATTGTTACAATGGAACCAAAAATTAAACAAAAATAAAAAAGAGTCTAAGCAAACCAAAGGATGGATAAATATAAATTTTTAATTTGATGAAAATACTTACATATGCTTCCTTTGAAGGTTCATCAACCCATTCTTTTTTCTTTTTACTGTATCGAGTTTTTTTCCATGTAGATGTCCGTGTTGGTTCTTCTCCAGTCTCAAGATCACGCTGTCGTGTATATAAACAAAGTATAATTGTAGTTATAAATATATATCAAATTTCAGTATAAAAGAATAATATTAAATTCACTTACATCTTCATAACAAGACTGTGCAATAGATTTTGTCCCACAGGTATGTTTCATTTTCAATTGTTGACGATTTTGCTTGTTTCGTTCACTAATTTTCTGCATGTAAATTTAATCAGAATAAATTAACTATTGATTCACTGTATAATAGAAATCTATAAAGAGACATACCGCCTATGCATATAATTTAGCATATGACAAATTTATATGTAAATTGAATATATATAATTTTTTTACCCTTACATAATACAAAATAGAACAAGATTTACGTACCTTATATGCATTACTCTCAAAATAATTGACCAACAGCTCCCAATCGTCTTCGTCAATGTCATCGGGACACTCTTTCTTCATCAAATAAAGTTTATGTAATTTACTTCGGTAACTTCTATATTGCCGATTTAGTTGGCCATAAACAACCTTCTTAACGTGATGTTCCTCTTGGAGATTGAATTTTTGCTTGATCATACCAAATAATGTTAATAAACATCAGCACATATTATGAAAGGAAAACAAGTGAAAAAAATATAATTAAAATAGAAATTAATATACCTTCATTCCAAGTCAAATCTTTCTTTTAATATCAATCGGGATGTCCTTCCAATGATGGTACTGAAGGGGCACATGTTGTCTTAGAAGTACACCAGCTTCAGTTTTAAAATCTTTTGCATTGTCCCCCACAATCCTGTTCCTAAGTGGATGGATGACGACATCTAGGCGTGTACCTCCACGTCTTTTCTTCTCGACAATAGATGACAGAAATTCCAGTAGTCTTTTCTCTTCCTTTTCTTTGTACAACATCTCTTTCATCAACATCGGCGAGTTGTTGTTCTTCAGTTGTGTTCATGTTTGCAATATAGGAATGTTGTTCTTCAGTTGTGTTTATGTTTGCAATATAGGAATAACAGTTAATGAAGACACGAACGTATTATGTTTGCAATATAGGAATAACAGTTAATGAAGACACGAACGTATATAAAATTTTAAAAAAAGTAAATTATGGAGGGAATTTAAGAGTATTCAAGGAGGGAATTGAAATTATTAGGGAGGGAATTGAAAATATTGTAAACGGAAACGAATACTCAAAGAGAAAGTGGACGTATGTTGACAGACGTGGGTTGGAACTGCTAAACTTACATTTTTCTTTTTTAACATTACAATTTGTATATTATAATTTTTCATTTATTTATTTTTCTAAATTTCATTTTAAATATAACCATTTGAAAAAATAAACTTAATTATATATCAGATACAAAAATTAATACAAATAGAAAATTAATCAAACATTGAAATTAATACGAATAGAAAATTAATCAAACATTGTGTATTTTTTTAAAGCTTCAACTTTTTCTGCTAATATACTCTAAAAATATTTAAAAACAAATAAAAATCCTATATTTTTATTATTTATTATATAATTTTCAATTTTATATATGTTATCTTATAAATAATTTAAATAAATCAGAATATGTAGAAAGAAAATGAAATAATTAAAAGAGGGAGGGGGAGAACCTCATTTCACGCCACTGTCCATTTTACACTGCTTTGAATATTAATAAACTTAACGTAAGTTGAGTTATTTTATTTTTTATTAATACCTTTTACTAATATGTAAATTTTTATGAGATAAAATATATGAATATTTCACAATTATTAAATTAATTATATATATTTTTAATTATACACTAAATTTATTATAAATATTATTTTTGGAAAATAATATTAAAAATTTAATAAAATTATAAAATAAAAAATTTATTTACTTTCAAATTTTTAAATAATAATAGTTTTATTGGATATTTGATTACTTTTTAAATGATTTACTAATGAAATATTTACTTCTATTTATACAAGTTCAAATCATGAATGAATGGTGAAGATTATTTTAATTTAATAGATGGAAATGATTTCTAACATTTCACAATTTTTTTTACAATAATGAAGATATTTCTCATCACTATCACTAGTCTTTTAGTGACAATCTTAAATGAAAAATATATTATTAAATAAATAGTGATAATTACAAATATTGTCACAATTTGTAGTTACATTAGTCACAATGATCTTTTCCAGTTCTAAACAAGTTAATTTATGTTAAAATTTTTGTGATAAAAAAAGTGTCAATATACAAAGTTGTCACTAATTATGATTATGTCTGATATTTTGTAACATAATGAAATATTGTCACTATATTGATGCTTTTAGTAATAAATACATAATAAAATATTGACAGTATACAAAGTTGTCATTAATTCACATAAGATTATGATATTTTGTAACATAGTGAATTATTGTCACTATATGTGTGCTTTGAGTGGCAAACATTAAATAAAACATTGACAATATACTAATTTATGTTTTTTTTTACATAATGTATTATTGTCACTATATATGTATTTTTTATGATAAATATTCAATTAAATATTGACATTATAGAAAGTTGTTACTAATTATATTATTTTGTAACATAATGAAATGTTGTCACTATTTATGTATTTTTAGCGACAAACATTCAATTAATTATTGACAATAAAAAATATTGTTACTAATTATATTATTTTTGTAACATAATTAATTTTTGTCACTATATGTATGTTTTTTAATGACAAAAACTCAATTAAATATTAACAATATAAAAAGTTTTCACTAATTATGTTATTTTGTAACATAATAAATTTTTGTCACTATATGTGTCTTTTTAGTGACAAAAAATAAGTTATCACTAAAAAATTTGTCACTAAACACGATTTTTTTTGTAGTGTCCTACAATAGATAATTCTTTTTATGATCAGAGTTCTTTACCGTAATGTTTTTGACAATGTCTATACAGTCTGTTGGATTTACAGGTGCTGCAGCTTTTGTTCTTGCTCTTCTATGGTTTATTTCGTTCGGTTTGGCTCTTCTGGTGCATTACTTTTGTGGATGGAAAATAAACATCAATGGGAATGAATCAAGCTGGTTCCTGAGGATATGCCTTTTGCTTCTGATTGTCTTTACATCGACTGCAGCGTAATAATCTCGACTCTCACACCTTCGATCTTCTAATGTCTCTAAAGTTCCATTAGTTGTCAATGCTTTAATAGTTTTGATATAGATTCTCTAGCTATTTTAGTCAACCCAATTTCCACTTCTTTTTTTTTTTTATGTGTGTATTTTGCTCAGTTGGTGGCTTTGCTCGTAGAGTAGCACTTGGGTGCACCGTGCAATTAGTGCACAACTAATACTGTTCGATAAAAATAACTGAAATTGTTCAGTGAAAACCACTAAAACTGACTTAACTAATACCTTTTAGTAAAACAACTAATACCATTTTAACTGGTGCATAGAAGTATTTGCCAAGGTTGTTTATTTATCTCGGTTGACTTGGACTAAACGGTTTTGTATTCTATTTCACCAGGATTGGGTGTATTCTGCTTTCAGTAGGGCAAGTTGAATTCCACGAAGAAGCACTGCATACTCTGAATTACGTGGTGAATCAGTCAGAATACACCGTGCAGACACTGAGAAATGTCACGGGATATTTATCACTGGCAAAAACCGTTAGCGTGGCCCAAATTTTCCTTCCATCAGATGTCAAGGATGATATTGACAGATTAAATGTGGACTTAAATGACGCAGCTGATACATTGGAGCTGAAGACCAGCGAAAACTCGAGCAAAATACGGAATGTCTTTAATAAAGTGTATGATTTCTGCCAAAATAGTTTTTTAGACTGATCTTTTTCTTGCATGCTTAATCTTAAATAGCCCATTGCTTCTTGTAGGAAATCTGCACTGACCACTGTTGCAGCTGTGATGCTTCTCGTATCTATTTTAGGTCTCGGTACGTATTTGTAGAACGACTTCTCCCTTAATGAACTTCTTGCCCTAACTTTTAGCTAACAGATATGATGCGTTCTTTAATTGCAGTACTGTCTATCTTTGGCCATCAGCATGTGATACACATGTGAGTCAATTTTCAGTTTCCTTCTCTTTTCAAGAACTCTTGATTTTTGAGGCTTGTTTCTCAAAATTTCCACTGAATCATATCCTTGCAGATTCATAATCAGCGGATGGCTACTCGTTGTTGTTACTTTCATCCTTTGTGGAGTTTTCGTGATTCTCAACAAGTAAAGTCCTAGTTTTTGCGTGTTCTCTCACAGTTGGATAGTTTTGCATAGTTTTCGTCATCTCAAAATTGCGTATTTTTGTGTTTCAGTGCAATTTCTGACACCTGTTTGGCGATGGGAGAATGGGTCGAAAATCCTCATGCAGAAACTGCACTGAGTAACATCCTACCCTGTGTTGATCACAGAACAACAAATTTTGGATCTGAGTACGGTTTTACTCTCACATTTACTCTGTTGACTGGCAAAATCAACTATTTAGGATGCTAAATGTAATAAAATTCTATAAATATTATATTTAACACCACTAAATAGTTGATTCAGTCAGTCAATAGATGGTGGGACCACATGTGAGAGTAATAATGTACATTTAGGACCAAACTTGATAGCGAGTGAAGGAAGACGACCAAAACTGAAAAAAGTAAATTTTAATGACAAAAAATGATATTATTCCCGTTTTACTAAAAGTGATAATTATGATTAGTTGCACGATATAATTGGTGCGTAGGAGATCAACTTCTCTCTATTTGCATGCTATCTACAAGACAATAAAGTGTTATCCGTATTTGGAGGCGTATATCAGTATTTTTCTTGGTGGATGCAGGTTTGGCAGAATTATACGTGTACCGTATCAGAATACGGGCTTTGCAACAGCAGCGGAAGGTTGACTCCTAGCATGTACTCGGAACTTGTAGCTGCAGTAGATGTAAGCTATGCTCTCGAGCACTACGCTCCGCCATTGTTGAATCTTGAAAACTGTAACTTCGTACGTGACACATTCCGGAATATCACCTCAAGCTACTGCCCCCCGTTAGAGGGGCATCTTAGGACAGTGAATGCAGGATTAGGTTTGATCTCAGTAGGAGTAATGCTCAGCCTTGCTCTTTGGATATTGTACGCGAACCGCCCCCGAAGGGAGGAGGTGTTTGCGAAGCTCTCGTCTCGGATACGAAGCAGCTGCCGTGGTAAGAGTAATGGCACTACTTCTGCAAATGCAACTCCAGGAAATGGAGCTTAGGTTTTGATTGTTGTATAGAGATGTTAGAATGTTAGAGCCGAATTTGGAATGGGGCGAAGCGTCATTTCATGTTATGTGCTTATACTTATAGAGATATAATTGCCAATATATTGAAGTTTGATAGTTTTACAAAGCTTATTTGTTTAAATCATATCATATATTGATAGCTCATTGCTAATGAGTTCATCCTCATAATTATCTTTTCTCACAAAAAATTGTTCTTTTAATTTCATTAATTATTTTATAAACATCTTTTATTTATTTTACAAACATCTTTTATTTACATCTTGTCACTCAATTATCCATTATAATTAAATTTTTCCTATTCAATTATTTACTCTAATAAAATTGAAAAAAAATCATTTACCCTCATTTTATACCTTAATACTAATAAACATTTTATTAAATTTCATGTCATTTGATTTTGAATAATTTAAATTATAGCGAAAGGAATATAATAATATGTAATTTATGTTGGAATGTTTATTTTAACGAAATGAGTAATTCATAAAAGACGGAGGAATATAAATTAAATGTGAGATAAAGGTGCATTTAATAGAGTTCGTATGATATGCAACTCTCTGTTTTTTTAAAGGGAATAAGTGATATAGATGCAATCCCTAATACGAATATATAAATGCAATATACGTCGAAATATTGAGCCATTAAATTGCTATTCCATATTAATTTTAATAAATGCTAAATTTATTAAATAAATAAAAAAAGGAAACAGGAAAAGGTTAAAACCAAAAGGAAAAATTGCAGTTTAATTAAACTGTAGAAAAAGTAGAAAAATAATAAATATTTCTATGTACGTATTGCACAAATGCAACTAAATATATTTTTAAATATTATTAATTATTTTATTAAAAAATATTAATTAATTGATATTAATTCGTTTTACTAAAAATAGTATTTTAAAAAATTGGGTTGAGTTAGAGTATAAATTGATTTGCGGGGATATAATAAATTTGTACAAAGTATTTGTTATAAATTAATATATACATTTCTTTCGAAAAAATAAATAATAAATAAATTAATATATACATGAGTTGCAATCCATACTGATAAATGAGTTGGTTTTAAGTAAAATAATGGTATACTTCATCTCGATTATCACTTACAGTAAAATAATTAATTCTTTTTAATTAAATAATTAATACTATCTTAGTCTCAAACCAGTGTGAATAGATCAGTTTTCATACTGATCTAAACACATAAATTAAAAAAAAAAAAAAAATTGCTTTATTGAAGTGATGAAACATCAACATTAAAGACCTTTCTATTTATTTTTTTTGATAATAATTGTGCTGTGAAAGAAAAAATAATGAAATATGCTTTAGAGGAAGAGATTGATTAGTTAAGATAAATATATAATAAATTAGTTACCCCGAAGAATCCCATGAAGCAAACAAGATTTTTGTGAGTAAATTTTTATTTGTTTAGTGTGAACACTAACATGAAATGCAAACTAAAAGAAAAGTATAAAATTGATTTGGAATAAGTGAGGTATCTCTTAATAAAACAACTAATATTATTTATAGAAATATACACAAGATACAAATTAATTATACAATAAAATTGATTTATATAAAAGTTTCAATTGACAAATAGTCTAAATTTAGCGTTTCCTATTATAATTAGTACTGGCCCGTAACCGTGCTTCGCACGGTTGTCTAATGAATAATTTATTTTGTATTTTCAATAATATTAATATTTTATTATAAAATTTAATCAATAATACAATAGTTAGTGTGTGAAAATCAATAAATCATAAACAAACATAAATTTTGTAGATAATATTTTTTTTAACAAATATCCCAAAATTTAAAAATTCTAAAAACTTCACGGAATACAACATTCTTTCTCTTATTATAATTATTACCATTACTGTTACACAATAAGATCTTCAAACCAACTCGATTAGTAATTCTTGAAATTGCAACATACAGTTGACCATGACTGAACAATGGTTTCTTCAAAAATAATTCGACGTGAGATAATGATTGTCCTTAACTTTTATTGATTGACATAGCATATGATATAATTAATGAAAATTATATGCTCTGAAATTTAAAGGACAACCTTGCATCCGAAGGAGTTAATGATAACCTTGGTATCAAAACCAATTTACCAGCACTGCTATCAGTCAAAACCATTCCTTCAATTATTTTATCTCTCAATTGTGTAATCACCAACCTAATATTAAAACAAAAAATTAAAAATTGACAGAAATATTAAATATGTTATTGTTAACAAATATAATTATAAATATTAACAAAACTATAAATAAAATAACATTAATAAAAAAAATTACCTCGTTCTATTACATAACCCCTTCGAATGATCAATGTTCCTCAACAACATTACTGGCGTACCAATTTTCAAATTGATTTTATGATCAGGCACGCTAGAGCATTTAGAGTGTTCAAAAATTTCGGAGTATGAACATTGTTACATATAATTATTAAAAATTATAAGATGTTTGCTATAAATACACTCGAATTGTTATAGCAAAAAAAATTATTATATTATACTTATTGAAGTATTTGAAAATTTTATTTTTGTGTTTTATAAATAAGTTACAGTCATTTTTTTTATATAAAATATAGTATACATATCTCTATTCATGTAACATATAAAAAAATAATATTAATTAAGTATATTGTAAATATGTGAGACTAACCTTTTGTTATTAGATTCATTGTTTAATAGTGAATTGAAATTTATGTTATTAGTATAAGTCTCAGTGGGTGATCCAGGTTCTAGGAGTGTTTGAGCGCTTGGTGAACTAACTACTAACAACTAACATTACCGATAAAAAAAAAAAAAAAAGTCTCATAAATAAAGCTCATTATATTACAAACCATATTCAAATTAAATATCACTCAATTTATTATTCCTTAAATTTATATGGTAAAATTTTCATGGTGATGTTAATTTTACAATTAACTAACATCATTTACAGATATATTGTATTTTTTTATAAGACGATTGACTGCACGAAAAACAACATCATTTTCAGCCTCTAGTTCGGTAGTCCCAAAATTTCCTTGAATTTTAATTTGTTCTTCCTCATCTCTATAGAAATGAACAACTGAACAATATAATGGAATAATGACTGATCTATAGTTTTCAATCTTGTATATACGAATCGAAAAAAATAGCTTGCGTAAAATATCACCCAAGACTAATTTTGAATGAGAGTTTTTTCCATCATCAACCTATACAATAACAATTTTTTTCATAAAAAATAAGAACAGTTTCGACTGTAAGAAATGAATAATAATTTTTTGTTCATCAAAAGGATCGAAGTTTATCAAAGTTTGTACATAAATGATTGAGTTTATCATTAATATTGCCAAAAAAATCATGCAAAAACTTAAAAACAAACTCACAAACATGCATATACCAAATATCATAAGAATGCAGTTCTACTATTGTAGAACAAATCCAATAATAAACAACCTATTAAAGAAAATTAATATTAAAATAGTAATGTACACATTGTACTTTTTTACGTAAATAAAGTTCATTATATTACAAACCACATTCAAAAATATCACTCAATTTATTATTCTTTAGATTTAAAGTTTATACATAAATGATTGAAAATGTCATAAATATTGCTAAAAAAAGCATGCAAAAATTTAAACACAAACTCATTACAAACATGCATATATCGATAAAAAAAGACAGTGACTTTCTAATCAAATCAAAGAAACAATCATTAACAATTTTATTATGCATACAATTATCTAAGAAAAATCTTAAAAGAATGTGTGCAATTAATAATAAGAAAAATCTTTAAAAAATGTGTGCATTTATTAGTTATAGATACAGAAATTCAATTTTAACGAAAAAAATATTTTACCAAGGATATAAAAGAAGTACGGTAAGTTCTACATCAGAAAGAGAAAAAAAAATTCCTTAATCTAAAGCCTTCATGATACAATAAAATCTAATATTCATAAAGAGGGTTAAAGAAATTCAGCAAACTATATTATATTTTTTAAACAAGGACATTAACTTATAACCGAAATAAAAAAAATCAATAGTTCGTAGCATGAATCTATACATAATTACTTCATAAAGCTCTGCATAAATTAAGGGACATACATGATTTTTCTAAAGCTCTATGTTTTCATCAAAAATATAATAAGCAAATGAACTTACTCATAATAATATTATACAATAGAAACAAAATAAGAAACTCACATGTAAAAGTAACATAAGAATGAGAGAGCTAGAGAACTTTAAGTTCTTGTAGTAAATCAATATATCTCAAACATAAGTATTATAAATAACAATATGATAATGTAGGATTTTCATAAAAAGGAAATAAAACCATATTCCAATACCATAATTTCCTTAATTATTATTTTCTTTATTGGGACGGTGCCTTAATTTTTAAGTTAGCTCGACTTGAATTATATAATTTATTTATATTGAATACATTAATATTCCCACTCTAAATTAATTTGAAAATCTTTTGTAATAATTAATTTTTTTTAAATACCTTATTTTTTGGTCAAAAATTTCAAATAGGAAATTAACCATCAAAGTTATGGGACAATAAATTTAGGACCGAAAATTAATGTATTAATTTTTATTTCCTTCTTTGTTATCATTATGAAAACTTAGATATTGAAGTAAGATATGATTGTATTGAAATAAGTTCTTGTGTTATACTATTTATAGTCATTAGATAAACTTAATATTTGGACAAATGAATAATTAAGAGTTTAAAAATTAAGAATGATACTACAATTGAGATAATCACACATATACTACTATAAATATTCCAATTAATCAGCATGAAAAATTCTTATATCAATTAGTTGATTTACCAATTTAGAGTCGTATTGTTTGTCCATGACTTTATGTTAAGAAGCAAATTGTACATAATTTCTGTCTGGGTATATATTTTCTTACAATTGATTTCCTTTTTAAAAATGATATCACAAAAGTCAAGCTAAATCGTAAATTTAGATAATTATGAGATTTTGATTTTGATTTGTTTTTCCTTTTAAATAAAATTCTATCAATTATTTTTTCAAAATGATAGTAGACTAAAAAAACTGGTAAAATATAATTAATTACGGGATGCTACTCTTGAAAAAAAATTAATTAATTAAGTGAAAATTATCATTAGATATTGAAAAATTGTGGCCAAAATAATTGATGAAGTATGCCAAAATCACTCAAAATAATTAACAATGATATTACATATACATATATCAAAACAAATCTCAAGGCATATATGATTCATTTAAGTTAATTCATAGAGTAATGTCAAAATTTCCTATTTTAGATTTGATAAAGTATACCATATTGATAAATTAGTATTGTTTCAAAGATTTATTAAGATATATTAATGATTTTCATTAACCATAATCAATTTTAATTATGTTAGTAATATATTAGTATATTAGTGTATTATATTTCTCAATTTTTATATTATTAAATTATTTTAGTCTTGATATTTTTCACATAATTGTTTCTATTTGCAAAAATTAATTAATTTTTGTATGTTCAAATATAAGTTATAGTCTTTTTTTTTTTCAAAAAAATATAATATACATATTTCTAATAATGTAATATTTAAATATAATACTAATTTTGTGTATTGTTATGTATGAGATTAATCAATTTTCTTTAGAACCATTGTTTAATGGTGAATTGAAAAGTTATAGAACTTATTCATAAAAATTTAGTAGTGAGACATTGTTACATATAATTGTTAAAAATTAAAAGATATTTGCTATAAAATACACTTGAATTGTTGTAGCAAGAAAACATATTGTATTATACTTATTAAAATATTTGAAAATTTTATCTTTGTGTTTTAAATATAAGCTACACTAATTTTCTCATAAAATATAGAATACATACCTCTATTCATGTAACATATAAAAAAATAATACTAATTAAGTATATTGTAAATTTTAATCGTGGCAATGCAGTCGCGGTTCTTCCATTTCTAATCATAACCCAAATATTCCTAAATTAATCATATGTAATATACGGATTTGATCTTATGCTCACAGGTGGGCACCAATTTATATGTCCACCGCTTATGTGGCATATCAATCATCAATCATGTGATGACATATAAGTAATTAATAAATAATAGTGGGCTCCCCTGTATACGTGACATCACATGATAGGTGATTGATATGCCACATAAGCGGTGGACATATAAATTAGTGTCCACCTGTGGGCATAAGATCAATTCCGATGTAATATATGATAAAATCTTTCCAAAATTTAAATGTGACATCAAATCTTACCTAATAGTACTAATTAAATTGATTCCTATTAATGAAATATTGTCAAATTATGAGTATAACGTTTAATTATTTATAGTAACACAAAATTATCAAATTAATTTCTTCACACTGTTTCTCATAATTAGATTGCGCCTCCATTGAGGATGTTCTTCCCTCCTCAATTTGCTTCTCTTGCAATAATTAATATTTCATTTGAATAAAATTAGAGATAAATTACGTAGTAAGTAAGAGTAGGAAAAAGTCAAATCAAGAGATTTATAATAATAAACAATTGTCAAATTAATTTCTTAATTTTTGCTAATAATCAGTGAATAGTAATTAATTTATAACTATGATAAAAAAAGAATTTAAATTTTTTTTAATGATTAATGAATTCGAGAGTTCATACATATTGAATTGAAAAATTGATCTTGATTTTGTATTACCTCTTGAGAAACTATTCACGTGTCAAGGTCATATATAAGTATTTTGGTTTGACTCATGTACTTGGTATTTGATACGGTTAAATACATACCTAAGAGTTTATTTATTTATTTTTTTTAAAATGGGTAATCCAACACCCTTTGTTTAATGTACAACTACAAAAAATATGACCATTCAAAAAACTCAATAATTTACATTAGACGACTATCGAATCAATAAATTAAAAAAATTACAAATGAATAGTCGCAGATCAACCACCACTGTTTTTCTTCCGATTCCACGAATGCGTTCTTCATTTAATTAGTGCTCGTAACTTGGGTCGAGTGACTCCTCCACTTTCCTCATCGGAGCAACGTAACATATGAATGATGATGGTGGTGTAATTGTGATGAAAATGAACAAAAAACTTAATAATTTATAGTGGAGGATGAGGCTGAAAATGAGGGATGAATTAGAGAGATATACGTCCTATTAAGTATGCATGTCTGCTACCTAAATTAGATGTTTGACCATGTGAATGGTCATGATGAATCGAAAGAAATTCGATCAACGGACCAGGTGAAATGACACAAAAACTCAAATGTGGAATGTGAGCTGCTATTATATATTATAAGATAACACTTATATGATACTCGAAAAAAACATTCACATGAAATCTACTCTCTTGTAAACCTTCATGAGACCAAATACAATGAGGTGGTTATAAAATTATAGATATTATAGGACAAATTCTTATATGAAATATTTCATGGATCTAAGATCCGTGAAATTACCCATATAACAAAATTCGCGGATTCTGGGCGGGTTGGGTCGGGTTAGGTCGTGTTTGGCTAAAAAAAACTCGCGCAAGGACAAAAATACAATTTTCGCTTCCAGGTGCTCCCAGAGATGTTACTATTAGGTTACACATATGTTACTTAAACGATAAATATATGTTACTATAAAATAAATAATAGATATTTGTCTAAAAATAATCGTCCAAATGCAAAAATAAAAATGAAAAAATGGTCAAATAAATATCCAATCTAATTATATGTGTGAATCAGATAAGTATTTAATCTTCGACAACTTTATTCTTATTAAAAGAGTGTGATTTTATTAAGATGATGACTTATTTGATCTCGATATTAAAGAGAAATGATTTTAATGTGTTAAAAAAAAATCATGGGTCTATTTGATCCCCAAGTATAAGATTTTTGGGGTAGATATGTGTTATTGTAAGGGCAAATATGTGTATTAAACTTGTGCGAAGGTAAAAATAAATTTTTACTCTCAGGTTGTGTTATTATTAGGTCAAACACATATTATTGTATGAAGAAAAATGTGTTATTAATAAACAAAACTAATATTTTATTCTTTTAAGGACTAGTAACACATAATTGTTCTTACAGAAACACATACTTTTGAAAAAAATATGTTACTATATGAACACAAACGTGTTACTGTATAGAGAAATATGTGTTACTGTATGAAGAAAAAAATGTGTTACTATATGAACAAAAACATGTTACTTTATGGAAAAATACGTGTTACTATATGAATAAATCAAAACCAGATTAGGAGTTGCGATATTCATTCCAGTTTAAACAGAAATAAAAATTTATCATCAGAAGTTCGCATAAGCTTTGTATTCATCACTATTTAAATTTATCCACTACTGTTTTTCATCAATCGGATCATCCAACACCTAATTATCTGAATTTTTTTTAAAAAATCATCAATGTCTTCTCCTTTTTTGCTCTCTTCTCCTCAATTTGATCTCGTAGTTGAATTTCACTGTTGTTTTCGTCGGATTTCAGTGTTTTTATTGTCTCATGATCGACGCCGTATCTGCGTTCTTAATGATTTGACCCGCTTTTTATGGCGTGACCCACGAGATTTTTTTTCCCTTTTTTAACTGATATTGCATGTGAAATATTTCACAAGAGACTCGCCCATATTATAGATATAGATTATATCTTTATGATATATAAAGTAAACCCCGCGATTTATTGTTGTTTACAAAGGAGTTTATTTTTTTTTTTAAATTACAAGTATATTTTTTTTGACATGAATCCTAAATTTGTGAATTCATTATTGTGTTATAGAGTTATTCAATATTAAATATTTAATTTCATTTTTTGTATATATGAATTACCATTTCAATTTACGGATATCGTGTATTATATATATGCTTTGAGTATGTATTTTGTGTTTCATATACACCATAAGTTTATGGTGTTATCACTATTGAAAAAATTAAAGTATCAAATATTTGATAAAAAATATTAAGAATCTCATCAGGAGTATCAACAATTAGCTTCAATGATATCATATTTGACCGAGAATATCAAAAACTTGATCGAGAGTATAATAAATTTGATGAAATTGAAAAATTATACTTAAAAGTATCAAATATTTAACCAAGAATATCAAATATTTGATCAAAAGTATTAGTAAAATACCGTAAGTTTATGGTGTAAATGAAGCACATAAGACTTTGTTATATGCTTTTTTTTATACAAATATTTCAACAACAAGAAAAACTTAAATCTAATATTTTCTTATACAACAATTTTTATTTCATCCCTGCGAATTTCGGGGGCTAAATATGTAAAAAAAAATAAGAAATTTATATAAAAGTAAAAATAAATGAGTGATATATATGATGAAGTGGTATAATTCAAGTGATTAAATCAAGTTTGTATGGAACAAAGAGAGTATTTTATAAAAGTTAGGATATTATTATTGAATAAAAAAAATTATATGTATAATAGTATATTATACTTGTAAAATTGAATTTAATGAATATTGCATAATACGCCGCATCGTGTTCCACCGTTAGCAATTCTCCCTTCCTTTCTGCAAATCCGAGAAGATTCAATTATGCAGACCTTGCTTGAGATTTCTCTCAAATGTTAGGGATTCAAGAAACTACGACATGAGATTCCATTTCATAATCAATTCCACACGGAACGTCGTCCTCCAGTACCCCCGCAGCCGCTTTTGTACTCTGTACAATCAACAATGCCGAGCGTACAACCCTTCCCGGAACCCCCATCATCAATTGACCAAAAAACGGGGACTTTCTGAAAACCCCTACCATTCATTCACGTCCTTTGGGCTTCTCCGCAGGTTTTATTCATCGAAACCTTCGAATTCTTATATGGGATTCCTAAGCTGGTATTTGGGTATGCTGGAACGACGTCCTAAATTGACGAAGAGTATTTCGTCGGCCATTATTTATGGGGCAGCTGACGTCACCTCCCAGGTAATTCTGCTCTGATAATTAAATTCATATGGATCATTCGAATCTGTTTGATTAAATTCTTCCACAATATTGGAACTCAATTTTCTCAAAGGGGTTTTTGAATTGGAATTATTGATATGAGCAGTGCATTTCTACATTTATGTAGAAAATTCTTGTTTCTGAAAGTGGCTATGTAATGGGAATGAAACATATTATTTGAGTTTGATTGTGGCATTTTAACTTATGTCTTATTGAGAACTTATGTTATTGCATGTTGGATGCATTCTGTGTGAGATGTTGCTGATAATGTATGATCGTTACATCTTATGACCTCGTTTTTTGAAAAGGTAACATTCCCTCTTGGGGGTTGCAAGACAAACTTTATGTTTCACAAAGGCAAATTTAGTTTTGTATCTGTCTATACATATGACTATTGACTACAGAATTGTTAAAACGTGGCAGGTTTAATCTTATATATTCCAAATACTTTCACATTTTCCAATGAAGACGCCCGAAGCTCTTTAGTTTAAAACATGGACCACGGACTAATCCATAATCCAGGACCTGATGAGACCGTTTTTGTACTTAGAGATTTCAAATTGTATAATTATAATGAGTTTCTGAACATGAGAAAATGGTGCTATTAACAAAGGACTAAGAATGTGTACATATATGCTCATTTTTAACTTTTGGAACTCAGTGATTTAAATCATACTCTTGAAAAGGTAGAAAGTGTATGCTTTCAAGTTAGTTTTGAGTTAATAGCATTTTATTTATGCTTTAGATGTGAACATTATGTAGAGAATTTTTTTTTATATTTGTCGACTTATATCACATAAACATTGCATAATATCTGTAAAATATAATAGTATACGACTGGTCAGGTCTCAAACTGTAAAACCTGGGACTCATATGTTTAGATGTTTGGGTATATGGCTATACTTTTCATATTTTAACTCAACAACCAAGTAGGAATATATTTTTTTGAAACATAATGGATGTTACTTGCAAACCCAGATTTACAACAGTTAACCTGGAATGTTGCCCTCCACTATATTCTGATATAACATTGGTGATTGTTATTCGTGACATTTCTTTCTTTTCTTAAAAAAAAAAAAGAATATGAAAATAGGCTTTTCGACCTTGATTTTTTTAGTTAATTGTTACTGGATTTACGCAGGTAATGACAATGGAGCCCCATGATAAATGGGATCCAGCAAGGACATTGAGAATGGCTGGGTTTGGGCTGGTTATTTTAGGTTCAGCACAGCATTTGTGGTTTAACTATGTAGGAAAAATATTACCGAAGCGTGATGTGATAACTACCTTCAAGAAACTAGCAATGGGGCTGCTTATCTATGGGTCAATTATCAATACTCTTTTCTTCTCTTTCAATGCTGCTCTTCAAGGTATATTACTCGTCATGCACTTAAAATTTGAAAACTTGATTCTGAATCATCTTACTACCAATATCTTCCATGTTTAGCTGTCTGTACTAAATTACAGTTATCATACTCTTAGGTGATGTTTGTTTTAAGTGGTTTTTATACACCGATTTTTGAAATATAGGGGATTTGGAAATCCTGATAAATAAAAAGGTATTTGTTTGTTTTGAGATTTTGTGTAGGGTGCGATTTAATTTTAGGGTTAGTATCAAGTTGCAACATATACTATGATTTTTTTTATCAATTTGAAACATATACAATTCTTTTTATCCATAATTTTAGGGTTAAGTTATTTGTTTGTTTTCATAATTTAAGTTATTTATACATCAGAGCATAGAGGTCGTTAAAGGTGCTTATCATCATAATATCTCTGGTTCAACACAAGATAAGTTACAGTTTAAATTCATGGGTCTGATTGGAGTACATCTTATATTTGTCGCCCCACCTGCCTTTTACTAAATGATCTTTTAGAATTAATCGCTAAGAAAATCAATAATCTTTTGCGAAATATTTGATAGTCATTTTATTAATACTACAATTGTGAGCCAAATAATGTTATGTTCTCGATGAAATAATGAGGGACAGCTAGAAAATTGATAGAAAAATCTTGTCCCGTCAATATGTTGATAGACCACTTGATTCAAACTTCCCTGTAATACTGGAAGCCTAGGCCTGTAGAGTTTTATATATTCTGCTTCATGGCTTGCACTCCGTGTGTAGGAGGGGGAAGGGGGTCATTTGTGTGTTTGCTATCTACATTTGAGATAAAAGTTTCTTTTCCAAATTCAGGAGAAAGTGGGAATGATATTGTTGCAAGAGAGGAGGAGTGGGACCTAAATCTTACTTCGATAACCGGTGCTATATATTGGTCTTTCTGCGATTTCTTGACATACAAAGTCATCCCCGTCCATCTACAGGTACGTATATTTCTCATTTTTCTAGAAGGTGATGATGCATATATAGAATGCTGTGTGTTTGTTTCTGGATTAGCAAAAAAAGGATTCGCTTTCAAAATCCTGATGCATGTTTTTTTTTTTGTAGGATTATGCATGCTAAATCTCAAAATCCTAACGTATAATGCCTACACTCTCTTACATTATCTCCCATACTTTTCATTTTCCCAATAACACAACCTCTATTTTTCACAATATAATAATGCTCTCACTTACTTTTTCTCAATCATACCTCTACATATCTGCCAAACATATATAGAAATCAATTACGTTTTTACTATTTTTGGATTTCTCAATCCCCCTATAGTCCGAAACATAAAGCCTTGAATTTGTTTTTTGATATTGTGACAACATTACAAATTTATTGATTCTCTCTCCTCCATCTGAAAATTGATTACATCTATGGGCTAATATCGTTACTTTCGTGCTTCTTGTGCAGCCCTTGGTGAATAGTTCGTCTTCATACTTGTGGATCATATACTCGACATACATGGCAAGCTTAGAGAAAGCTGTTCCCAGTTAAGTTATCACTGCATTAGTATGTGATTACTCCAAAATGAAGATGGAGAAGTGATGTGGACAAGACTGCGATCGGCTACATGAAGAGTCAAGAGCCTACCAAGCTTCGAGTTTTAGTGTATTGCTTTTGGGCCTTTTGTTATTGGGCCCTTTCGTTTGTCCTTTTCTTTTCCCTAATAGTTATTGGGCCTGTGGCCCATTAGTCTTTGTTACTATTTAACCTAAGTTCTCCCAGCTTGTGGGAGGCAGACGATGATATTTGCAAAAATGAACCAGGGATGTTCCCTTCTGGAGGCTTGGAATTACGATTAGTATACGTAGTATCAAATCGTTTTCCTTGTCGTTTTGCATTGTGATTTCTTTATTTTGGTTGTGTTTTCATTTGTGTTGTTATTCTTCTTGGTTGTTGCTAATCTTCATTTGAAGAATTGCTACTGCGCACTCATTCTGTAGCTTGGCCTACATCAGTTTGGTATTCAGAGACCTGGTTCCTTTCCTTGTTATGGCTCCTCGCCATGACCCGACCCGTGAAGATGCTCTCGCACAACGCATCGACGAACTAACTCTCCAGATGGGCATAATGATGCAAATGCTTCAAAATCAGGCTACACAGCCACAACCACCCACCCACCCAAATCCCCGTCGTCCCATCCCAGTACCGCCACCACCTCTCCATCCTCACTTTGATAATTCGTTCGACGACGACACGATCACTGATAATCCTTTTGCTCCACGACAACACCATCACCGTACAGATTCAAGCCATAAATGGGAAAATAGTTTCAAGCTTGACTTACCGGAGGAGGTCCTGGATTCAAACCGGATGATTTTGTTGACTGGCTTTTGGCCGTGGAGGAGGTCCTGGATTTTAAATCGGTCCCGGCGGACCGCCGCGTTCCGTTAGTGGCGACGCGTTTCCATGGTCGCACCGCCGCTTGGTAGCACCAGCTTAAACCATCTCGTCTCCGCCGTGGTAAACCCAAAATCACCTGGGAGAAATTCACGAAACACTTGCGATCGGAGTTCCTCCCTTTCAATTACACCCGCACATTATACCAGAAACTCCAAAACCTTTGTCAAGATTCCCGATCTGTGGACACCTACACCGAGGAATTTTACCAGTTATTGGCGAGAATCGATCTCCCCGAATCCGACGAACAGCTAATCTCTTGCTACATCGGCGGCCTTCGTCTGCCATATCAAGACGTTCTCAATATGTTATTGCCGGCCACTCTTTCGGAAGCACACCAACGCGCTGCCGCGTGCAAACGGCAGTCGACGCGCCGCGTCCCACGCCTGTTTGCCACCGCACCTGGGTGATTTGGGTCTTCAGTTTCTTCATCGTCGTAGGGGCAACTGGGTTCACCACCCTTTTCCCCGTCGAGCAGTCGCGCCCCCTCGCCGCCATCTCCGAGCGAGTAGCGCCTCTTCGGCGGTCGCCCACCACCGCCGCCTTTTTACCGTGTGATGCCACCTCCACCGGCTTCATCCCGGGGACCCTGTTTCTCATGTGGAGAGATTGGGCATCTTATGTATTAATGTCCCAAGGGGAGTGGTAACCGAGGGCTTTATGTGGAGGAAGAAGACACTTCAATTAATGAGCAACCCTCTTTTGATACTTATGGTGATGATACGGTTCCCGAGGTTTGTCTTGGGGGTGATGTTGGTCATTCCCTCGTTTTGCGTAGGACTTGTCTCACTCCCCGTGGAAGTGCTGAGCCAACCCACCGACACAATTTGTTTCACTCGACTTGCACCGTGAATGGTAAAATCTATTCTTTTATTATTGATTCCGGGTCTTGTGAAAATGTTATTTCTAAATCTGCTGTAGAAAAATTGTGCCTTCCCACTGAGTCACACCCTTCCCCGTATTGCTTATCTTGGTTACAAAAGGGAAATACTGTGAGTGTTGATAAACGTGTGTTGGTCAAATTTTCTGTGGGTGACAAATATGTGGATACTATTTGGTGCGATGTTGTTCTCATGGATGCGTGTCATTTATTGCTTGGTCGTCCGTGGCAATTTGATCGGTTTGTTTTTCATGATGACCGTAAGAATACTTACAGTTTTCTCTTTGATGGAGTTAAGATTGTGTTATTGCCATCTGTGCCTCATATTCAGACACCTCTTAATCCTAATAAGGTGCTTTTTATGAATCATCATGATTTTTGTGACGAGATGCCTGCGGCTCCTTTCACGTTATTATTGCTTGCTCACGATATTTGTGGTCCTTCTGCTGTTTCTACTGCTGCTTTGCCATTAGTTACTGAGTTTGCAGATGTCTTTCCGGACGATTTACCGGAGAGTTTACCCCCTCTTCGAGATATTCAACATCAAATCGACTTAATTTTGGGAGCATCCTTGCTTAACCGACCACATTATCGGATGAGTCTGATTGAGCATGATGAGCTCCGTCGGCAAGTTGAGCATCTGCTTTCTAACGGACTCGTCCGCCAGAGTTTGAGCCCTTGTGTGGTGCCGGCTTTATTGATCCCCAAGAAGTCGGGGGAGTGGTGTATGTGCGTTGATAGCTGCGCTATCAACAAGATTACAGTTCGATACAGTTTTTCGATCCCTCGACTTGATGATTTACTTGATCAGTTATCTGGTGTGGTGATTTTCAGTAAATTGGATTTGAGAAGCGGCTATCATCAGATTCGCATTAGACCGGGTGACGAGTGGAAAACAACTTTCAAGACACGGGAGGGCTTATTTGAGTGGCTAATAATGTCGTTCGGTTTGTCGAACGCGCCGAGTACCTTTATGCGCATCATGAATCAGTCTCTCCGCCCTCTTATTGGCACATGTGTGGTGGTCTATTTCGATGATATTCTCATATACAGTCGTTCTCATGCCGAGCACTTGGAGCATCTCCGTGTTGTACTATTGATTCTTCGATCCGAGAAATTATATGCTTCTCCATCCAAGTGCTCCTTCTTTACAGACTGGGTATCGTATATCGGCTTCTGGTATTGGAGTAGATGATACCAAAATTGCTGCTATATGGGATTGGCCTACCCCATCGATGGTCACTGGGGTTCGCAGTTTCCATGGATTGGCTTCTTTCTACTGCAGGTTCATTCGGCATTTCAGTACCATCATGGCTCCTATCACTCATGTCATGCATGGTAAGACCTTCGATTGGTCTCTGCGAGCGGAGGCAGCATTCCAGGAAATCAAGCTCCATTTGACGAGTGCTCCTCTATTGGTTTTCCCGGATTTCTCTACTCTTTTTGAGCTTTATTCTGATGCTTCGAAAGTCGGTATTGGTGCAGTTTTGACTCAGGCTGGTCGACCGGCTGCCTTCTTCAGTGAGAAGCTTACGGGTGCCCGTTCCCGATACAACACCTATGATATCGAGTTCTACGCCGTGGTGCGCGCCATTTGTCAGTGGCGCAAATACTTGTTCCAGCGGGAGTTCATCCTTTACACCGATCATGAGGCTCTTTGCCACTTATCCACTCAGGACTCTTTATCTTCTCATCATGCTAAGTGGTCTGCCTTTCTTCAACAGTTCACTTTTGTTGTTCGGCATCACGCGGGAAAGAGCAATCAAGTTGCTGACGCACTGAGCCGTCGTTCTTCCTTATTGACTGAGCTGCGGGTTGAGGTGATCGGCTTTAACATTTTTCGGGATCTGTACTTCGTTGATCCGTTCTTTGGTCCTATCTTGGGCCTTCTGACTCACGGATATTATGAGGATTATCTTTGGTTGATGGATTTCTTTTCCGGGGTGTGCAATTATGTGTTCCCAGCGGCAGCCTGCGACAGCGTATTATTTTCGAGGTCCTCGGTGTTGGTCATGTGGGCCATGATCGTTCAGTTGGACATCATTTTTTCTGGCCCACCGTTCGCCAAGACGTCTCCTGTTTTATGGCTCGCTGTCATGTTTGCCAGGTTTCCAAGGGGACAGTCACCAATGCAGGATTATATCGTCCTCTTTCTATTCCCTCTCAACCTTGGGCCGCGATTACTATGGATTTTGTCTTGGGTCTTCCTCGCACCCAATGAGGGAATGACTCTATCTTTGTCGTGGTTGATCGTTTCTCTAAGATGGTTCACTTTATCCCGTGTAAGAAGACGTCCGACGTCGTTCACATTGCCTCTTTATTCTTCTGGGAGATCTTTCGCCTACACGGTTTGCCTATGTCCATTGTTTCTGACAGAGACACTAGTTTCATCAGTCATTTCTGGAGGACCCTTTGGTGTCTTGCCAACACTCGGTTGAACTTCAGTAGTGCATATCATCCTCAGACTGATGGACAGACCGAGGTGGTGAACCGTTCTTTGGGGAATTTACTTCGTTGTTTGGTTGATGATAACCTCAAATCTTGGGATACTAAGTTGTGTATGGCCGAATTTGCTCATAATCAAGCCTTGAACCGTAGCACCGGCTTCAGTCCCTTCTTTGTGGTATATGGTCTTATGCCTCGTGCTCCGGTCGATCTTCTCACTTTCTCACTTGGTCTTATTTATAGAAACTAGTTGTGTGACACGTGCGTTGCACGTTCTCGTTTTCTTTGCATGATTAGTTGTCATGCTTTTTGTTATATGTGTGTTAAATTGCACTGGTGTTTTTTAGTAGTTCGAAGTTAATTTAAACTTGAAAGTTGTAGCTTTAGA
This sequence comes from Paraleonurus japonicus, assembly GCA_030762865.1. NCBI lineage: Eukaryota > Viridiplantae > Streptophyta > Magnoliopsida > Lamiales > Lamiaceae > Paraleonurus > Paraleonurus japonicus. Next base: position 1,089,269 of record CM061059.1, read on the forward strand.
AATATGCGAGGTCAAGCAATTTTAATTGGACATTGAGAAATTTTGCATAAGACGTGTACCACCAATTAAAACGCAGCTTGCAAGCCTTTCTTACAAAATCTCCAAATTAAACAATTAATAAATATAACAAAATTCTCAAAAACAAATCCAACCCAAGTGGATGGCTAGCAAACTGCAACATTGAGTGAATTCAAAATCCAATTTAAGATGCTTGTTACTTATGCGTAGGGGCAAATGACGGAGCAATGATGCATTAATCAAATTTACATAATAGTAACAACCTATCAGGACATTAATCAAATTTACATAATAGTAACAACCTAGGTCAGAGTGAGCTCTGGTAAGCTTAAGTCAGATGGTCTGACTATATCATTTCTCAAAAGAAACCTTTACACGAGGCTTAGGCTTCATAAATGGAGTCTTATTTTTTGATAAATCCTTAGCTGAACTTGTGCAACTACTTCATGAGAAGAGACATCAATCACATTGAAGGACAGGGAACCGACTTTTTCCCGCTTCAGAGAGGATTATCACTATATTGGCCGTTACTTTGATCAACAACATTCCCATTCGCATCAACTATATGAATCCTACTAAAGACATCATCTTTCTGAGTTTCAACATCATTTAAAGGTGGCCCAACCTAATAATACATTCAAACATTTAATTTCTTATAAACAACTATCTAAGGTCGAAAAGAGAATGGAGTGTATACTTGTATAGGTAAAAATGATGAAAATAGAGTTTCAAGAATGAACCAAAAACTTACTGGACAAAAGGTGAAATCATCTTCATCAGCCATTGTCCCTAGATTTTTATAGAGAAACTTAAAAATAATATTCCGTAAAAAGATACACTGAAATTTTTCAGACAACAATTCCTGCAAACTACAATATTAATGGAGTATTCAACAATTGAACCTAATTATGCAAACTTATCACATGACCAACAAATACCACGACAATAATATTCAAGTAAAGCAAGCTGAAACTTTGTACCCCTTATTCCAGATCCACCGTTTCATTTTTATTTTAAGATTCCTTTATGTTAATAAAACACTATGAAACCCAACATGAAAACTTTAGAATTGAGTTGACGGACAATATCAATCATTGATTTAACGTGTCAGATGTTTTTTTATTTGAGAAATTCATAATTACAAATATGGTAGATTCAATGAAATAAGGGATATCATCTGAAGTGAAAAAATATAAAGAAACAACAAATTATAAAACACTACATCAATCTCTAGCAATATTAGACACAAGAAAAGTTTTGAACTCTATGATTTGAAACCCACCAAGAACCCATATATTTTACCCTATCCCACACCTCATCAAGAGATTCCCATAATCGTCCAAAAAAATTGTATAATCCTTTATAACCAAAGAGACCAACATATGTCAGGTGATTTATCCAAATTAGATATGCATATCAAGAGAAGTTTTTGGGTCAGCTAGCAACAATTTTGAGTACACTAAGTGTGTGTTTGTAAATCCAATTTCCATGGGTAGAATCACTTTTTTTTGAAAAAAACCACTTATATAATTTGCAACCACTATCTTAATTACTTAAAATATATTTTGGCAAAACAAATTTTACTTGCTTTTGAATTCTCTAAAAGTCATTCTCTTTGAAAGAAGAGAAATATAATAATTATCTATTACTAATAAAGTGAATTTTTTTTTTCAAACACATCACTTTTTCAATTTAATTTAAAATCTCTTTATTTTCAAACATCATGGTTCCTCATGTACATTCAGAGTAATGTGGTTCTTTTCAGGCTAACAGGATTTAGTAAAATTCCCTTAATTATTATATATATATACAAATAAAATTTATGTAGAAGAAATTTTTTAAGAAATTACACTATCCAGGATGGAAGAAATTATTTTTTAAGAAAATTTAGAGAGAGGTAGAAACACAATATCCACCGGGGAGCTGAAAACGTGAAGTGATGGAAGGTGGAGGAACCCTTTCCATGTGATCGCTAAATTAGAGGGGCCTAGAAGTAACCATAATAGAGGGCAAACCAAGAGCTTTCCAAAATGGGAGGTGAGTATGCATGGTGGACATCTATTTAATGCTTTACATTGTTGCATTATGTCTTCTGAATCAAGAGTTGAGTATGCATGGTGCACAGCTATGACAAAAGAAGAATACCAAAATATCATTGAAAGACAAAGGCATAATTGGAACAGCATGAATGAACTCCCAAATAGAATCACATTTACGTACCTGGTAGATTAATGAGAAATGCAACAAAGGTCACAAAACTATTATACATAGAGATATAAACATCGACAGGGATTGTACGCTTCACTTCGTTGTTCAAAATAGTTGCCTCATTTCATATGTCATATAAAGTACTAAAATGATAAAGATAAGTTTTTCTGCTTTTCATGAGAATTGATTTCCATAAAAAAAATTGAAAAAATTATCCTTCTTAGATGTAATTATTTGTGCATTTCATTTCTTATATGGTCATTTATTTCAATTTTTCCACGGACAAGAGAAAAGAACAATTTTTTAGACATTAATATTAATACAACATGCAACTTCTATATAAACAGAACACCTGTTTCTACACAGATATCACCAGATGCAACATCTACGAAGACAACAAAAAAATAATCAAGAACTGAAATAAAGCCATTGAAAAATGAAGAGCGCTGCTCTTGATTGAGAATGCTAAACTTCAAAGATGATAACTTAACAGTAATCAAGGTATGATTAGACTATAGTTTTTAAACTAATGGAAGACCATTATCTCACTATCTAATTTCTTTACCAAGTAAGACTACATCTTATCCACAGTGTGAGCAGCTGACATAATAAACAGTTCCCTCTCTACCTCAGCTTCCTCAGCATCTCTATAAGATTAAACGCCACGTTCAACGCCAAAACTACTCGTCAGACAAAGATAAAAACTGCAAATTTGAATGCCAGACACATGAAGATCATCCATCAAGAATAGGAATGTCCACGTAAAAGATATATCAAGAATAAGACGCTATGAAAAGAAAGGGAAAATAACAATGAAGATTGGAATGCATTTGCTTTTACTGCTTAATGCTTTCCTCACATGAATTAGAAGTTTGGCGGTAGACGTGGCCGAAGTTGTGGCCGTGCAGCGTGGATTGGAGGTGGCGCATCATCAACATATTGAGGGTCCGCTTGGTTGGGGTATTAGAAGTAGGTAATGAGAATGACTCATTAATCATTCCCATTTGTGATGCTTGATAATATTTACAATTTGGAATTGATTTAAAAATAAAATAATCACTAATTTATTTTTATTACATAATCTCCCTCTTATAATAAATCATTTAGCAATCATTCATTTTTTTTCGGCTCAACTTTTTTCTCGCTTAAATTTTTTGATGCTCAACTTTATTTCCAAAATTCATTAATGGGAATGAATCACTAGTCATTCTCATTACCTAATTCTAATACCCCCAACCCTACATAGGGTCGGAGATGTTTTCCCTCAAAACAGATCTGTTGTTGTTTCTAGGCCCAGATCGTGCGTCGCAGGACAGAGTTCGACTCTACCAGTAATTGCGTGGTCTCAGTCTTGCCGCACGAAACTCGACTCCGTCGGTAATCGTGCGACCCAATTTTGCAGCAAATTCCCTGCTCTCCTGTTTCAAATTTTTCCAAATGATTGTCGTTGTTGTAGGATTCGTTGTTTCGTTTGGAGAAGTCTTGAAAATGAGACTATCCACAACGCAATGAGAGGTTTGATGGGAAGAAGAAAATGAGATGCCAAATTGAAAAGTAGGGATGAATATGTTTAGAAAAAATATGTCAAGATCAAAATTGTCCAAAAATGATTTACAAAGCTTAGTCACTTTTATATTTTATATATTTTATATTTTTATATATATATATATATTATAGAATTATAGATTTTATATATATTATAGATTATAGATTTTATATATATTATAGATTATAGATAGATTATAGATATAGATATACACAAAATACAAATTAATTATACAAAAAAATTGATTTATATAAAAGTTTCAATTGACAAATAGTCTAGATTTAGCGTTTCCTATTATAATAATGTTGACTACTAATTAATGGAATCTCATGTAATAATGTTGTAACGATTAAACCCAAGTAAATAAATGGGAAATGCCATTAATATTTCATTCATTTTTACTGGGCGTACAATCATGAATGCCGAAGGTACAACAAACAGAAGCATAAAGCGAGAAATGGCTGTATTTTATATATACTCTATGCAGTCTAGGGACCTTCCTCTTTGAAGTCTCGAAAATTCAACTCTGCAGTTTCCCCTTCGCCATCGCCAAACGGCGATCGCCGATTTATAAAACGGCGGCGTTTCTCCTCCACTGCAACATATATACATACACATTTTTGTATCTATAATATACATCGGCATTAATTCCATGTCTTTTGTAACCATTATCTCTTTGTTAATCCCAACGCTTTGTTTCTATAGCAACGAAGCAGCGTCCTTGGCTGCGATTTCAGTTTCAGCTCCTTTTGCGGTTGGATCTCGCTCGCTATTACGATCTATCGATGATAAATCAGAAAAGCCAGACTATGTGGTGGATTTAAATGCTACGAATTTTGATTCTGTGCTTAGCGAAACCCCCGCAACTTATGCTATTGTTGAATTCTTCGCTCACTGGTTCGTTTGTCATCCAATTCCTTATTCTTTACGGTTTTCGCAGAATGGTGTTGCTGGGTTCTGGCAATTTAAAATTTTATTGCTTATTGAATTGGAAAGTTTAAATTGATGTTTGAGATGTGCTGAAGTTAATGGCTAGAACTGTGATTTTCCATGGAGGGAAATAAATTTGATATTTTTGATGTTATTGTGTGGAGAAAGAAACAAAAGAAGTAAATATTTCTGAAGGTTTTGAATGGTCTGGTTTTTCTTGAAAGATGTCTTTAATGCATCATCTGACAGCTAAATCAACATTCGAATCAGGTATAATAACTTGCATTAATGAGGATAAACCCTGCTAGAGACTAGTGAGTACGGTGTGCATTAATAGAACAGAAATTCTTCCGTCCCTTCCTACTTGATGCTCATTCTGTTTTTTCTTGCATTAGTTGTCTTATCTTGCATACGACAAGGTTGGGAATTGGCTTTACTCATTTGTTAAAATTTCTCAACTGCCCGAAACTCAATTGAGCAGTAATGTTCAATTATGAACAGTTCATTTTTGTATAGTGAAGTTTGTGTCTCAGATTGCTCTTATAATGCTCCCTAGTGGATTTTGTGTAGTGCATCCTGCAAAAATTCAGACATATACAATCCCTTTCGAGAATTTGTATGTAACATAAATATGCTTGGATGATATTACTGAAAGTAGAATTTTACACAAGTTATGGCTTTTGTCCTCTTCTATTAACAGTTAATTGGCCTTAAATAAGCAATACCAAATTATCATTTGATGGTTTTAGATGAGCTTTTCCTCTTCATCTTTATCTGTGCAGTCACCAGTCGTACTTTAATCATATCCATCTCCGACCCACCCTTCTCTAATTTGAACTAACCACTGCTTGCCCTAAAATTTCTAAATCAATAAGCAATACAGCTGTAGATTTTATTTGGTTAGTTGAGTCTTTGCTTCCGATGCCTTTATTAGAGTTTCTTCTACAAATCTTCCTTGTAATTCTTTTTTGTGCGAGCCATTTTTAGCCCCATTTGAATTTGATATAGATTCAGCGTTAGATCAGCCTACAGTGAACCTGAAAATTGACGCAATTGAAATCTCAAATAAAGAACACATAAGACATTGCTGAATGACTTTGGAACATGCTCTGTAGTTCTGTATCATTTATATTGTGACAAATTGTTCGTCTTGGTTGGATTTTGCTTCCCTCTAAGGATATTTGGAGTGTAGATGCTACTGTATTTGGCTGAAATATAATGTAATATTCATTGTGTTTGTACAATTTGAAAGTCCAACTGTAATGAAATTAAAAGCATATGACCTGTTCTTTTGTGTGTGCAGTTGTAGTCAACTGAGGTGGGTAGTGGTTATAGATTTCACATAATGAATTTTCCACTTTTAAGAATAAGAAACATGGTTTTACTGCATGCTCCTTTTTATTCCTTGTATCTGCCAGAGTGGTGCATAAATTACATGTATCAATAGGTGTTCATTTCATTCATTGACATTGTGGAAGCAATCATGATGGTACAACTTTGTTCTTTACCTACAATCTTGTGCTTACTGTTGTACCATTTGCAGGTGTCCTGCTTGCAGAAATTATAAGGTATGCTAATGTTGGATATAACTTTTTTTCTTATTTTGCTTGCCAATGTTTGTTATTGACAAAAATTCATAACTTGAACAGCCACAGTATGAGAAGGTTGCAAAGATTTTTAATGGCGCGGATGCTGCCCATCCTGGGATCATATTGATGAGCAGAGTAGATTGTGCCTCAAAGGTTCTAATGCTATGCTTTGCTACAATTTCATTAGAAGTAGAATGTCGAGTTTTAGGATAAACAAATTGTTTGGCTTTTGACATTTTTTCCTTATATTTACATATTATTATTCTGAATTGGACAATTTTATAATCTTACAGTGGTGTTAGAAAGGTGCGTGGTATAAATGTTATTCAGTTAAACCTCTAGCTTCTTGACTTTTTCTCCAATTTACTTGCTTGGCAGTACAGATAAATACTGATCTTTGTGATAAGTTCTCTGTTGGGCACTACCCTACTCTTTTATGGGGTCCACCTTCTAAGTTTGTGCGAGGAAGTTGGGACCCGAATAAAAAAAAGAATGATATAATCTCTATTGAGGATGGACGAACAGCAGATCGCCTACTGAATTGGATTAACAAGCAATTGAGCAGGTACTAAGCTTTTCTTTATATTGGCAAGTTGCTGTTGTTGAATGGAAGCCTACCCTTGTTTTCTATTATGCTGGTATTGGACGTTCTTATTCATAAGGTGAATAAGACGCATAGTATATTAGTATGGTCGCCGATAAAGTCCTGTTATTCAACGCTGGTATTTATAATTCATTTAAGTTTATATGACTGCCGTTGAAGATGTATATTCAACCTCAATACCTCATATTTGTTTGATTTTATTTTTTATTTACATATACAGCTCATATCGCTTGGACGATCAGAAATATGAGAATGATCAACTTCAGAAAAATGCTTCAGATATTGGACAGGTCTGTTATAAAGCACAATCTAAATGCTTTCCTAAATTTATAAAATTTAATCTCCAATTAATTAATTTTCCTTCCTGACATGCTCTGATATGTTTATGGAGAAAGATTGCACGTGCTATATATGATATTGAGGAGGCAACATCTACAGCTTTTGACATCATTTTAGACCACAAGGTGTATATCTGTGGTTTACTGTATTTTCTTTATGAACTCTTATAAATCTTATTTTATTTCCGAGTTCTGACTGCTCTTAATGTATGCATAGATGATCAAACCAGAGACTCGAGCATCGCTTGTTAAGTTCTTTCAACTTTTGGTGGTCCATCACCCGTCTAGAAGGTCAGCATCTGTTTTCTTCTTTTCTTTTCCTAATGTGCTTTAATGTACCTAATGTGGCTTTGGCTACTTTTCTTTCAGATGCCGGAAGGGGACTGCAGAAATACTTGTTGATTTTGATGATCTTTCAGCCAACAAGAAGGACATTGCGGGTGGTGGCGAGAAGACAGAACACAGGCATTTTCAAATTTGTGGAAAAGATGTTCCTCGTGGATACTGGGTATGGATGTTTATTGTTGACTTTTCTTTCCATATAGTTTACGTTTTGTTGGTTACTCCAAGCACTGCTGGATTGAAACATGCATTGATAACTTGATCTCTATTTGATTTACTCTACCATAAAAACCTCAAATATCTCATGCCCTAATAATGTAGTAGGCAAGAGGAACTCAGTGTTCTCTTCTTAAAGTTTCATAATAGAATTTGAAGACAACAGTGTTTAGAATAATCACTTCTGTCATGGTGATATTTTCCTTGGAATATCAGTCATCAGATGAAAAATTATATAAATCCACAGGATAGTCACTTAAAATTCTACATTACTTGCCATATGGTTTTACAAACATTTTCACCCCTTTAGTTAAATTTAAAGTGTGACTAAGCTATCCTGGTAACACTTTTCGCTAAAGATGAATATAGTATTTTTAACATATTCACTACTAAGTTTAAAATTTAAATTAATGTGTCTGAGAAATTCTGATAGCAGCTGAAGTGCCTATTTAATTCTACTCAGAAGACTAACTTTGATAACCAGAAGTCAGAAAGTCAATTTAGTGAACATATAAAAGACTGAGATTTAATAAAAATATCTTCCACTTGATCTATAGATCGGACTGTTATCTCAGGAAGCTAGTGCAATATAATTTAAGGTTTTCAGTGCTAATAGGGAGTTAAAATACCAATTGAGTTCCAAACTGTATGTTTTTTGCACTTTTCATGCTCACAAAGGAGTTGCTCACATTACACATATCAGATATCCTTAAGGGCTCAACTAAATGCTAAGATAATGCTTGTGGTTTTTATTCCTTTAATAGTTTTGATAGAAAAGCATAGGACTTCTACCACTGTATTTAGATACACAGAGGATCTATGGTATACCACTTCCCACCAATCAATCTTAACCTTGGACAAACATAAACTTTTCTCATATGGTATGCACCTCCAATATTTATATTTCAATGGTTAAAGTAGATGAATCCCAACTTTAGTTTTGGTCACTATATTGAGACAGCATTTACTGTATTGTGCTTGCTGAGGTGCAGCATTTTTAAATGTTGTAGTCTAGAACTATTCTTTTGGCTCTACTAAGTGGGGTTTATCTAATTTTCATTTTATATTATGAATTTTCTTGTAGATGTTTTGTCGTGGAAGCAAGAATGAGACCAGAGGTTTTAGGTGAGCGAATTTATCATCTATTCCTGCTATACTTTTTGAAAGTTTATTGCTGCATACTAGATTTTCTGTGTTAAATTGGAAACATCTGTGGAAGAGATGTGGCATTAGTACTGTCAATTTCCATAGGTATGGATGTTAAGATCCCGTACCCAACATCCTCCATTATATATAAGAACAGAAATTTGTCTGCTGATGGTACATAGCCACTAAAATCGTGCAAAACTATTATAACATTTGGTTCCAAATATCCAGCAGCTGAACTTGGGTTGAGAAAGATTTCTGTGTAATTGTGGTTTTTAATGTTGTTTACCTGTAAATATTAATAAAATCCTAGAAAATGTCTCTGAATGTAAGCAATGTCAATTAAATCTGAAAGATGATTAGTCGCATCGAATGCTTAGGGCTCATCTTCTGCTATATGTGTCAGGGAATGATGTTAATGGCTTAATACTTGGCTCAGTCCATTCCCTTAACACTCTCGTTTGAACAACTATCTGAATATGATAATCTTCAATAGTGTAAACTGTGATAACCGATTTCTTTCTTTTTTTTTTTTTTTTTTTTGCAGTTGTGGTTTGTGGGTTTTATTGCACTCACTTTCTGTAAGAGTCGATGATGGAGAAAGCCAGATGGCTTTTACCACTATTTGTGATTTTATACACAATTTCTTCATCTGTGAGGAGTGTCGGCAACATTTTTACACCATGTGTTCAAGGTAATTTTAATGCATGCTTGAGTTAATATCATTTTGTCGCCAGTACTATACCCCTTTTATCAAACTGGTACTATATAATTTTTTTTTGCGATTGCATCCTCTATAACACAGGATTGACTAGCTGCAACCTGCACTTTGTTTTAGTGGTTTTTTCTGGTCGAAAGACGAATACATGACTTGCATGCCTGTTTCTCAGGGATATATCTGTCTATTCATGGTTAAATTCTAGGACAATTAACATAGGCACAATATAACCTGATGTACCCCTGAGAAATTGCAAAAAGGATATTGTGCGAAATTGCAGAAAGAATCATGGATCGTTGTTGTCATTGTGGTAGAATGGACAGTCATACCCCTGAGAAATAGGTGTGCAAGTCAGTGTTTGAATTTTGGCCCGAAAAAACCACTAAAATAAAGTTAAGGTTGCAAATGGTCAATCCTGAGTAGTAGAGGATGCAATCAGAAATAAGAATTGCGTAGGTACCCCTTCGATAAAAGGGCATTATAGTACATATGGCAAAATGATATTAACCCTGCAGGCTTACCTTCCAGTATCTTTGAAACATTCCATCTAATTATAAGCATCGAACTTTCAGTGTTTCAAGCCCTTTCAACAAGTCTCGTGATTTTGTTCTTTGGCTGTGGAATACTCACAACAAAGTCAACGAGAGGCTCATGAAGGTAGAGGCATCCCTCGAAACAGCTGATCCTGCATTCCCCAAAATTATATGGCCTCCAAGACAGCTCTGCCCTTCTTGTTATCGTAGCACAAGTGGAAAAGATGACGCTACCCATCAAATTGACTGGGACGAGGAAGTGGTCTACAAGTTTTTGAGGGACTATTACGGGAATACACTCGTGGCCTTATACAAGGACAAAGAACTCGTGGAAAAGCAGGCTTCTCTTGTAGTCTCCGATGATTTGACAGCTTCAGCTTCCGTACACGCAGTTGTGGTTCCAGTCGGGGCTGCATTGGCTATCGCTGTCGCCAGCTGTGCATTTGGAGCACTTGCCTGCTATTGGCGCCAGCACCAGAAGAGCCGGAAGTATAAATACCTACACTCTTTAAAGAATATATGAGTATATAGAGTATAAGGTCCATCAGCTAACATATTAAAAGAAAAAAAAAGAGAGAGGAAAGAGGTGTTTGTACTGTAGGGAGTTTGGTGTTCTTATTTATTCTTTTACACAAATGTTTCAGGCCAAGGAGAAGCTGGAACTGATATGTTTTAACAAATCTATACACCAACACAACACTGGGTAAAGTTTAATACACAAGTGAATTGAGGCCTTAAAATCGGGACGAGAAGAAAGTCTTCGACAAGATAGTCGATTGGAGAAGCTTAACGATACATATTCTTCTCAGGCTGCGATTTCTGATTGGACTGTACAGATGAAATGTGTATGAATGTGGGAAAATTTGTATGATGATTTGAGATTTTGGTTGAACTTGTTTTTGCTTTCCCCACTGTAATTTTTTTGCAAGAGGTAGATTCTATTCATTGACATTGTGAAATGTAACAGCACAATCATATTAATAGGGTGAAAGAGTTTCAACTTGGAAAGGCCTTTTTATTTGGGCCTTATTGTGTCTTCTTGAGGGATGATTTAGCAGATTTAGGTTGTGCACAAGATTTGAATATCAACTATCGGTTGATTTTTTTTTTTTTTTTTTTTTATATATTTTCTAAATCGAAAACAATCAATTATTTTGTTCGTCCGCGATTTTTTTCATCCGTCTTAAAATAATTTTCACATTATTAAAATCTTCATAAATTATACTTTCACAATATTTTCAATTTTATACAACATGCCATTACATTTGGGTTCATATTTACATAAATTCATTTTTTACTTTATACATAAAAGATGACAATTATGAATTATCTTTCAAATTTCTATTCAGTATTCCACTTTCTTATTTTGTGTGCTCCTACACATATGAAAGAATCGGACAACGAGAGTACATATATATCGTGAAAAGAATAAAAAAATTAAAAAAGAAAATAAAAGATTAATAAAATTATAAATTGAAAAGGAAATAAGTTTTCCGCTTTTGCAGTCAATTAGTACAACTAGTACACAATTAATGTTGTATAGAGTATTTTTTTTTCAAATTTATAAGATTATAGTAACCTCAAAATTTTACATGCTTTCTTTTATGATTATATTACTCGATTAATAATTCATGAATTATCTTAATTTTTTCATTCTTTCTTTATACATATGATTTTAATTTTATGTAACAATATATGTTATATAAATATATTTTATGGAGTAATATTTACAAGGATTTGCGTAGGCGTAAGTTTTTCCATTAGTTTCTTTGACTCTGAAGTTTATCCATTTTTCGATTTTCTGTGCCGTACTCTATCCTAAATTTGAGAATAGCAACTTTAGTTGTTTGTTGTTAGTTGTTGAACTTGTAGTAGCGCTTTTGAGCTTATCCAAATCCTAAAACCAATCCTCATCCAAAAAAATTAAAACCGGAAAAACTAAATTACAAAATAAATCTCCACCTAATCGTTGGTGAAATCCGCATATTCTCTCGTTGGGTTCCTCTAGCAAACATTGGCCACCTATAAAAATTCAATATATTTTTCAAAAATTATAAGCAGTTCTTCATATCTTGGTGCTTTGTTAATAACGGTATGAATATCTTGCTTTCTGTTGTTGTTTAGATAATTCCTTACATTTTTATTTTGGGCTGAAATTTGGTCTGTTGGTTCATCCTTTGTGGAAAGTCAATCTACTTGTAGATCTGCTTATAGTTGTAAATTGAGGTGCGCTTTGTTTAATACTGGGTTAATAAAGAAGCCAGACGAAGTTTTACGGCTGATTCTGAATGTACTTCTGCGTTTAATTTTGTTTGGAAAGGTTCCTTATGTGTGTGTTTTCCGAGTTGCTTTAGGATGAAGAGTTTTGGGCGTTCTATTCAGCGAAGTGGATGAAACTTTGTCTGTTGGTTTATTTTTTGAGGAAAGTCAATTTACTTGTAGATCTACTTATAATCGTGAATTGAGGTTAATACTGGGTTTATAATGAAGCCGGTGAAGTTCTACGGCTGATTCTGAATGTAGTTCTGCGCTTTAAGAAAAAAACAGAGGGAGGGTGGGTGGCTAATGTGAGCTATTTCCAGATTTTTGGTGGATGCGTGAACTTGGGAGCTTAAGTCTATGGTAATGGGTGTTGCTCTATCAGATTGCTGAATACGTAGATATATATCTTTGATATCAACTCAGGATGAGGCCCACCTTTATCGGTCGAGGAAAGGAATAGCGATAGATTTCTATAGAGCATCCAGGAACAAGCAGATTCAATCGGACGACGAGCTGCCGGGTTGGACGAGCCAATAACTCGAAGGCTTGAATAAAACAGAAATGCTTCTTATCATCATGGAGTTATTATTTGCTGTTATTTGTTAGATAACTAAGGATTTATAGCCAGTACAACAGAGTTTTAAATCAGTATTATGTTTTGGTTTTGCATGACACGTTTCAACTGGTATTTTGTCATTTCAGTAGGTATATCGTTTTGAACTTTAATGGCTTGAAAATCTTGGAATTTACACAAAATTATTAATGCAGACATTTTTGAGTAAAGATTGGGCTTTCATTGACATCCATCATGAAGTACATGGAATGCATTCCTCTTGACCGGTATAGTTTAAATATAATTATTACTGTTTATCCTACTTCAGTATAATTAACAGACTTGTTCAGTTCGTGATTGACAATATTTGTCCTCAGTGATTGGTCATGAAAATTAATCAATTAATTAATTAATAAATGCGATGTTACATTTCCCCAGAATTAATGATTTCTTGAGTCATGTTAATCTTGGAGAACGCACTGTAGAAGGATGCCTGGAAGCTTACTCTTGTAAGTATGATTTACATATAAAAGGACACCGTAAGTTTGTAGGTGGAAACTGAATGATGTGAGGTTTCATATGTGCTTTTCTAGGTAAAAATTCTGGATCAGATAAGAAGCTCTCTTTCAGCTTGGAGAGTGAGGTGAATACTTATTATAATTTATCTGTGTTGTCATTTAATATCTGGACATGCTAATACCTTTTTAACTGAAATATTCTAATGGCTTTAGATTTTTTAGTCAATAATAAGGTATTCACTGATCTTACTATTAGTTCTTCTCAGTGATCTCTGATTTGTACCATTTCTTACACAATATCCTTTACCCCGTGAGAGACTTTTTACTCCTGAAGTTTTCTGCTTCCAACCTGAAATTTGTTTATTATGAAGTTGTCTTGTATCTCTGCTATTCCGTGATAAGTGTCTTACCCATTGGAACTGAAATAAATATCTTATCTCATGTTTACCGGAGATTTAATGATTTGCATTCATGTGTGTGATTGGTTCAATTCCAGATTCTTGGTCATCTAGGAAAATCTTCGGATACCGACTCTTCTTCACCAGTTGAATATCTACTTAGTAAATCCAGGTTGCTGAATCAATCTCAAAAGCCTGTTAACTTTTTATTATCCTACGTTTTTATATGACTTGTCCTTTGTCTAACTGGCAGCCGGAAGACTTTGATTTACCTACTTCTTACTCTTCATCACATGTATCCTGACTTCGGCTTCAGGTAACCCTGCATCTTATATTGGATTATGCTGTTAATTCCCAAGAAGAAGGATTATGGGTAATGCCTTTGTCAGCTTTCTTTGCGACATGGCATCCCACTATATAATCCGTTCTTAACTGCTGTGGGAGTGTTGTCAGAAGGTTTGACAGACAGTTTAGATTACTGTTGCTCTTATAGGAGCTGAGAGTTCAAGTCTCTCCATATCCCAACACTAGCTGTCAGTTGATTTCTTGTCTCTGAGTTTGTAACATGCAAATATTTATCTCTTGAATCTTCAAAACATATTTTCGATAATTCCCCTTTTTATGCCACAATCTGCCAACTTCTCGTTTACCAGTGCTGTCAGAGCTCAGGAGTCCTTCACTGAAGAAAGCTGGGACAGTTTTAAGCAGATTTTTGATGTTTACATGTTTGAGGTCTCAAAGGTAGTTCCATTAATCTGTGACTTATCTGACATTGTAGTGAAAATGAAGTACCCAGCTCTTACAGATTCTCTGTGACTAAATAAAATAATAGACTTTATTGTTGCAAAGTGCATCATATGAAACTAGATTTTGAGTTAAAATACCCATACATAGAATCTTCGAAGAATTATTTCTGTTTGGAATAGCTTGGTTTGGTTATAACTTTGAAGACGGTTGAAGTGAAAAAACCCAATTTTACCTATCCCCTACTAGCTGATGTTATATTCCCAAGATTGATGGATAATTTAGCAGCCCCATCCAGTATTGTGAACTGCTGGAGAAGTCTTAAAGTAGTTCCTTTATTTTTCACAAATACAGTAAACTGAACCTTATGTGGGGATATGTTGTGAGCGTATTCAAACCTAATTTCATGTTTGGTGTAATTGAGAGCTGAAAGAGGCACTATCATGCATTTCATGTTTTCAATATATGTAATCTGTTGATGAAGTATAGGGTTCTTGAGTATGTTCTGAGGTTCGTGTCTGATTGGGTGTTGGATACTGTCGTTCACCATGAAAGGAATGTGCAAGATGTCTGTGATTTTAGATTGTGAGATAAAAACTCAGTCTCTTAGTGAGTGTTAACTGTTCTTGGTATGGAGATTCATTAATTGGGGGGTTGTGCTCTGCTTTTCCCGCTATTGCTTTTCTGTATTCACTTTTGTTAACTTTTACACAGGAGTGGGCTGAGGAAAATGAGGGAAGTTCCCTTGTTGAAACCTTGTACAAGGCCTTGGACGAGGTATCTTCAACCTTACTGACGAATAATCAAGGAGTGGAGGACAGCATTTACCATACCGAGAGTTTATGTTGTAATTAATTTACATGTTTGTTATTGCAGGTTGTAAAATTGGCTGAATGTGACATCTACAGTTACAACCCCGAGGCTGAAGCAGATCCTTTCCAAGAAAAAGGAGCCATGTAAGCCTTTAAATACAAGTATACTAACAGCTCGTCTGGCTTTACTGAACCTTCAATTTCTGTCTTTATTCCAAATTTTTACCGTTTCACCTTGCAGATGGTCATACAATTTCTTCTTCTACAATAGAAAGCTCAAGCGCATAGTAAGCTTTCGCTTTAGCTGTTTAAGGTAACATAGGTTTTGATTTTAATCCATCAATCATTTTTTATCACATATTGGAATATTTGATCCGATGCCAAGAGTAGTTTCAGCCTAATCATTCGCTCTTTGTGCAGCAACTTGGTGAGTGAAGGCTTTTTCTATAACGAGTCTTTTCAAGACGATGATGGAGAAATATTTGACGGCATGGACATATAATCAGTAATCGATCCTGTTATTAAACAACCTAAATAAACCTCTTGTGTTTATAGCTCCGGTAGTAGCTAGCTTGTGCGTGTTCTTTTGTTTTTGTATGTACATGTTTACACCTTTCATGTGTGTAAATAAGACGATATTGCACCCAACTCAGTTGCCTCAGTGCTTTAGAAATCTTGTCCTAATATTGTAGTTTATGGCTTAGATCCTAAACATTCAATTAATGGAGTATGTGCATTCATCTTATGTAAAACTCTTGATATCTGTAACTTCTCTGTTCTTTCACTATCAGATGGAGCTTATATTCAACAAAGTAATGTCCAAAAGAAGATTAACATTCAACAAATCAAAAAGTCTTTACACATTAATTGTCTTTCTTCAGAATCTAACAGCAACACCAATATTTTCACTGCTTGCTAAAATCAAGTAACGGAAGCTATACTATTCAAGGCACATTAAGCAATGTGGCTTTTGAAAGATGAAATTTTAGATCCGTCCCTGATTCCAAAAACACATTGTTCAAGAGTTTGAACTATGCTCTTATATTGTCTGATATGCTTATACATAATTTAACAAAATATAAAAAATTCTTCACTTAGAGTCGAAACTGAATGCAAAAAGGAGTAGAATAAAAATTCTTCATTGCGTAGAGATGGAAAGAGAAGCAAAGTTCTTCAGGGCTCATCAAGCAATGGGGGGCTACCATCTCCATCTGGTATATATGTGGTGATGCTGCAGCTTTCTGATATAGAGGAGAAGTCGCCAGATTCAGCAAAATCAATAGAATTGAGGTCTCTGCTCTCATTGTGTAGAAACTCTGAACCTTCCTTCAGCATTTGAATTCCTTCTAACTCGACTGCAACTTCCTTCATCGTAGGCCGTCTCCTACCATTCAAATTCAAACATCTTCTTGCCAGTTCTGCCATGCTTGCAACTTCTTCTTTCTTGCCCTCTTCCAGCACCCTTCCATCAAGAATCTCGAACAACTGATTTTCCTCCATTGAATGCAAGAAGTGGGTGGCTAAACCTCTTCCTGTTTCGACTCTGATTGCTGATATCGCTTTCTCTCCGGTCAAAAGCTCAACCATAACAACACCAAAACTGTAGACATCGCTCTTTTCTGTGAACTGGCTTGACCGGAAGTACTCTGGATCCATGTATCCAAAAGTGCCTACCACCCGTGTAGTTAGGTGAGTTTGATCAATAGAAACTGACTTCGATGTCCCAAAATCAGCAACTTTAGCCCGATATTTATCATCCAAGAGTATGTTTGTCGACTTGATGTCCCGATGATAAATGGGAGCAGACGAGGAGGAGTGCAAGTAAGCAAGTGCTCCCGCCACTTCTCTGGCAATTCTTACCCGCAAATCCCACGTTAATGGGAGTTCCTCACTTGGAACATGGATGTGCTGGAAAAGCGTGCCATTGGGGATGAACTCATAGACGAGATGAGGAACCTCTGTTTCCAGACAACATCCCAATAGCTTAACCACATTCCTGTGGTTTACTTGAGATAGAATAACCACCTCGTTAATGAAAACTTCAAGATCGCCATCCTCTACCCTTTTGGACTTCTTCACTGCCACAATCCTTCCATCTGTCAACATTCCTTTGTAGACAGTACCTTGACCACCACGACCAAGTATGCGATTTTCATTATAATGATCAGTAGCTCTTGCCAACTCATTTGAAGTAAACAACTTGGTTCTCTCTAGGCCATTTTGGGTTGCAGACAAGTGTCGTTCCAACAATAAACCTCCATTCCGCTCATAAAACATGTGTCTGCGGCTAGCCTTGATGAACTCGGTAATAGCTGTAATGGACTTCCATGCTGCGCCGATCACAATGATGAGCAAAATGAGGCCGCCACGAACACTCCCAATAACGATGACTGCCTTTTTGATTTTGTGACGAGTCCTATCATTTCCATTTTCATGTTCATAGACATAGCCGCGACCTGAGTCATTACAATAGAAACTCCCAAGTTTGTTGATGCACATCGACTCAGGTGGGCAGATTTTCAATGCTGCACTGCTACATTCATCTATATCAGTGCACCCTTCCGACAGATATGGGTTCCCTTCATAACCAGGATTGCATGAGCAATATCTGGCCGAAGATACATAATCATATGCGTTATAATAACCAAGCTGTGCATAACGATCTTCTAAGGATTGACCGCTATCAGAGTTTTGATCATAATAAAAAGAATATCCATTTCTATGTCTTTCGCATTTAACACTAGAGAGATCTCTCGAGATGCTGAATTCCCAGTCAAGTACCAGTGGCGTGAATCCTAATTCTGGGTCGAAAGGATTTGACAGATCACGCATAAAGCCTTTATAGCTTTTGTAACCTTCTTTTTTCAGCCATTTCTTATCAACTGGGAAAACATACCCACAAAAGCTATTATTTTTTGTTCCACTACTTTGGTAAGTATACTCAAGCTCTTGGATTCGTGCTGGAATTGTTATCTGGCAGCAGTTAACACCATTGCAACTTGTGTCAGTGGATTTGGCATCACATAAGGCCAAGCATCCTCCTACTGTGGTCGTCTTATTAGCACGCAACCACACAGAATTCTTGCAGCCTAATACAACCAAAGAGTTGTAGCGTGCTGAGATGGTGAAAGGACTTCCCTTGAGTGATGTAGATAGATGTCCTGTTCTCTGCTCCTCAGAGCAATTCAGTGGTGACACTGCCTGATTAACTATCACTATACCAAACAACGAAATATTTAGTACTTCCATTTTGATGCTACTCAAGATTATTGTTGGAGGGCTTGTGAAATTGTGGCAGATAAGAGTGAAGGAGGAATTTGCACTGCATTCAGAACCAATACCGAAAGGATAGGGAATGGTTACGTTTCCGCACTTTTCTGGACAACCAGGCTTCGACAAGGATATAGCAAGAGCTGTAGTTATGGAGAAGCATAGGCAGCAAGAGATGTGGAATACTAAGCTTAACTTCATTCTTTCTTTTACCCAGTCTGCACAATTCTTAGAATCCTCAGTATTTGGCACAACAAAACAGGGCAATGAGTTCTTGAAAATAAAAAAGCAAAGTAGTGAGAGAGTTGGATAGTGTAAGTAATGATATTTTTAAAATTGAGGATATGGTGAAGATGAAATTTATAAGTGAAAGTTATTTTTGGAAGAACGTAAAAAATAAAGAAAGTGTGCAAGCAATCACGGGACAGATGGAAATATTCAATTTTACATCTTTTTGATTTATTTTGTAACCAAATAGGCTACACGATAGAGTGCTAGCTTGAGCTTGACACAATCATTCATTATTAAGTTATCAAATATATTGTTGATTCACGTGTTTTTCGAGATTAGTCGAGTCTAATTGAAATTAATTAATTCAACCATAAATTAAGTTATTTATCAATTTATTGAAAAAATAAAATTATATTTTTCTAAAAATATTTTACATCTACGAAACTCCATAATTTCATTTAACTAACTTAGTTTAATTACAAATTTTTATTTATCATAAATATTAGGAGTAAAAATTATAAATTAAAGTTAACCTATTAATCATAATTTATACAAGTTAACTCATGTCTTTACTAGCAAATCTACTTATGAGCTAAAAAATTGTATATCATTAAACTTGAATTTTATTAATTCATTTATGTTAATGAACCTTTTTAAACAAACTCAAACAAATTTTAATCGAATTGAGCTCCGAATAGCTTAGATATAGTTTTGACCCATATACATCCTTGTCCCAATGAGTTGAATGGTAATAATTTTTGCTGAAGGTTTGTTATTCATTAGCCATACCTAGACTTGGGCGGGAGGGGAATCCCGTTCCCCATGGGAATCTGCCCCGAACAGGACGGAGAATCCCCATTTAAATTCCCCACGGGGCTGGAGACGTTGAAAAAATATGCCCCGTAAACGGGAACGGGACAGTATTCCCCGCCCCGCGGGACCCCAATAATATTTAAATAATATATATATATATATATATTAAATATTTTAATATATATTATATATATAATATTTTATATTATTTTAAATTAATAATTATAAAAAAATAATGAGTATGTCATTTAAAAAAAAAAATTGGTTGTAAGCTTGTCGGATTATTGTCATTTGAAACTATTTTTGTTAGATGTTGGTCTAGAAATAATTTTTATATTTTATGTATTTTTATATATTTTTTTAATTATTATAATTTTAAAAAAATATTAAAAAAAATAAAACGGGAAATGGGGAATCCCCGGCGGGGCGGGGAATGAGGAATGAATTTTTCGCGTTTAGTTTGCAGGGACGGGGAATCCCCGATTTTGCGGGGACGGGGATGGGGAATGTCCCCCCCGCCCCGTCCCATTGACAAGCCTATTCATTAGTGCGCTGCAATTAGAAATGTTAAATGGGATGCAGACTGACTCATTTAGTATTAAAAAATGTAGGGTTAGGTCAATGAATTTAGTGGCCCGTTTAAAATCGGGACTTTGTGACCCGGACCGGTTTCTCGGGGGAAAATTATTTTGTAGTACAATCTAGCACCCAACTCCACTCTAAGGTACAATCACTATTTAAAATTACTAACAGATACATTTTACCACTTGAAATCTCTAATTTGACCCTTAAATGAGAATATTGAGTACCTTTCCAAAAAGTGATGTTCCCCTCTTACACATCACTATTTATGTCCAATCACATCACTTTAATTTAGTTTGCTTCCATCACCTTCAATAATCTTGTTTTAAAATTTATATATATATTTCTCTCTTATCTTTAAAATTTCAGGCTTCTCTCTCTCATTACCGTGTCTGGATGTGTGCACATTGATGCGTTTTACTTTTTTATTCTGTATTTTTTTTGAATGAACTTGAAATAATATAAAAATAAGAAATTATTATTATTAAATTAATTACTAAATTTATAATTCTTACAAATTTTTAAAATGTTGAAGAATTTATTTAAAAATAAATCAACCAAAGTTGCAAGCTCAACTCAATTTTATTGTCTTTATGTTTTCTTATTAATTATTATTAACAATATAAAACAATTTTTTAATGGAAACTGAAAAACACAAAAAGCAAATGATCCCACAATGATGGTAACATAACTCATGTGATTATTAAAAAGTAAAAAAAAAAAAAAACAAGTGGACAAAGAGTTATTATTGTATCTTAGAGTAAGAATTTAGAAGGGGTACAATTATTTTTTTACAGCTAAAATTATACCTTTTAGTTTTTCTAAATAGGAGTTGTATCTTAGAGTAAAGTTGGAAGGTAGATTGTACCCCATAGTGATGACCCCTTTCGCGGGCTGACCCGTTAGTCAGTTTTTTTTATATATAATTAACTATATTATTTATACTTTCATTACTTTTTTTTTTGTCTTTTTCATTAGGTGAAACCCTTTTATGTTAATAAATACTTGTTCTTGTAAAATATACAAATTAATTATGTTGTTTATAATTATTATATTGTTTTTCATAATTCGAATCGTTATTTTTTCTGTTAATGTACTGGTAATGTTTGAATTGAGCTTTTATAATTATTAATATTTGAATTGAATTTTTATAATTATGTTTAATTATTTTGATGTATGTTTAATGAATTTATGAATAATATTTAGATTTTAAGTTTGTATTGTATTGTATTATGATTATAATTTACTATTTCATATTATTATTATTTTTTCGGAGTCTGTTTAGTCCGTAGCCCGCTAGGGTTAGGGTTAGGTTCCAACAATTACGAGACCGCTAAGAACGAACCAATAAGGACCGGGACTGTTTAGACCTGTGACCCTGTAGGGCTGACACTAATGAATTAGGGACAGCCCGTTTAACGACAATTCATAATCCCATTTCCTCCAATTACACCACATAAATTTCATAAAGATTTATATGCAATATTAAACTGTACAATATACCCTAAATATATGAAATCAAATGCTCGCGGGTCCAAAAAAATTCATGGGCCGGTTAAAATTAGGTTTCAATGCCATCGACTTTCACAAATTAAAAATAATTCTATTTTTTTTTTCTTTTTGGTATTTTAGTCCGATGTAGCAATAAACAATCAGGTGGTCAACCCAATTTTTGTAACATGGATAAATTAAATTCTACACGTCAGTGTCGACATAATATTTTATCTTTTATAGTCAGTGATTGGACTAAAATTTCGAACAGTTTGAAAATTATAGAACTATTTTCAATTTGGAAAAGTCGACAAGACTATACTTGAAATAGAATTAATTTACTGGACTAAAAAAATTATTTTCTTTTTAAAAAAATCATGCATTGTGAGTAAACAGAGTGTGAAACTGTAAATAGTACGTAGCGCCCTATTCATTATGGCCCTGTTTGGTGCCTACGATTAGGCATCAATCGTGGTCTAATCTTGAAAAAAAAGAGTGTTTGGTTTGCACCTCGAAAGCCCAATACAAATATCAGACCCGTGCCTAATCACTGTTACAACTAAGTGGATATATCGTACCCAAAAGACAGGGTTAACATAACGGGGCGGAATAGTAAGTCAAATAATATGATGCATTTACCCTTTTGCCCCTGGAGTATATAAGCCCTAAAACTCTGAGTTAATGTTTTATTAACAGTAAAAAAGATCTTCCATTAATCACCAAACACTAAATACATATGAGTAATTAAGGGTTAATTAGTCGATAATATCAATGACAGAATTCTCTTCTTCAAAAATTAAAATTAAAATCAAATAATAAATCATCTAACAAATTGATTTTTAAGACAGAAGTATGTAAAGTGATCTCCACTGCATGCTTAAAATGATTTATTCTATCTCCAATCCTATTTTAATGTGTTGTACCTCATGTTTAATATGTAGTACAGTACCTCTAATGCACCAACAGTATAGCACAAAAAAAATCTAAAATGACAATTCAAGGAAGGTTCATCTACCTCTTACTTAGTATCACATAGAGTGAGGGATAAGTTG
Source organism: Paraleonurus japonicus (assembly GCA_030762865.1). Taxonomy (NCBI): domain Eukaryota; kingdom Viridiplantae; phylum Streptophyta; class Magnoliopsida; order Lamiales; family Lamiaceae; genus Paraleonurus; species Paraleonurus japonicus. The sequence goes on from CM061059.1 coordinate 1,112,183, forward strand.
AAAATCTTCACCTGCCAAATAACTCATTCCTGCTTCCTCATTAAGCTAATTTGCAATCTAAGAAGAATCAGAGGTGCGGATAATATTTATTTGTTGGGGTTACGTGAAAGGACTAAAATAAACAAGTATAAATACTAGCAATTAATGGACTAATTTTTGTCATCTTTGATCTTTTCCTCTCACACGGTTAGTCCGACTTTTCCACACAACCTAACAAAAGTCTTTGAGGTCAACTATTGAAGTTTCAAGATTAATTTATGTATTAATATAAGATTATTAACGGGCAAGAAAAAATGAGAGTGCAAAAAAATCATTATTTTACGGGAAATATATATATATATTTTTAAATGAACGAAATTTTTTGTTACATTACTAGAGGTTTGAAATTTATTCATTTATATTTATTCACCATGACACACTTTTTCGCTCGTACGCTGAATTCTCGTCTATTATTTGGAGAGGAGCCCATTTAGTGAACAATCTTTCTCTTTCTTTCTTCTTCACCTCTGAACTCACGATTTTTAGGATAAATTAAATTGAATTGCACGATACAATTATTACCTCACCATTTTAATAAATCAATGTCCAGAGAAAAGTATAAGTATATATCAGAACGAAAGTAGAGATGCCAACAGGTCAACATATTCTCAGTTCGAGTTCAATGGAACGGGTCTTGGTACGAGCTTTTGTGTACGTTATACTTTTCACTACTTATGTTGTAAGATAATAGGAGTCATCATTTGTTTGATAGAAAAACAAAAGTACAAAAAAATGAGAAGTCTTTAACATTGCAGTTCACCACAAAAATAAATGGATTTAGCGAGGGGGAGGAGTTTGGCGAGGGCCTTAGCGAGGGGGGACGGCCCTCGGCAAAATCGTTGTCGGTAACCCTTCCCTCGGCTTGGCCCTCGCTAATTAACGAGGGAATTGGCGAGGGATTTAGCGAGGGCTTGGTTAGCGAGGGAGTTGGCGAGGGCAAGGTTGGCGAGGGATTTGGCGAGGGTTCGATTGACGAGGGAATTGCCGAGGGGCCAGCTGGCGAGGGAATTGCCGAGGGGGACGTTTGGCGAGGGCGGGCCCCTCGTCTAGCCCCTCGCTAATATCAAAACATTAAAAAAAGAATCGCGGCCAGGGGGGATCAAACCCGCGCCCCTGGCCGCGGCCTGGGGGCTGGCTGGACGATTTTTTTCGCGAGAGCTGGGTATCGAACCCGCGACCTCCGAGAGAGTGGAGGAGAGAGCTTGGGCGCTTTACCGTTTGGGTAAAGCTAATCATTCGATATGATTTTGTTTTTAATTATATTAATATCATATTATGTTCAATATTTTATATATATTTAATTTATAATTAAATTGTATACTATATATTTAATTAAATTATCTACTATATATATTTAATTAAATTATATCATTTTTAAAATTTTATTATTATAACATATATATTCAATTATATATATATTTACTATATATATTATTATTTTATAATATTTATTATTATCACATATAACTATATTATCATGTTTATATACTATATTCAATTAAATTTATATATATATATATATTTACTATATATATTATTATTTTATAATATTTATTATTATCACATATAACTATATTATCATGTTTATATACTATATTCAATTAAATTATATACTATATTTAGTATATATATTATTATTTTATAATTATTAATATTGTATATATTCAATTAAATTGTATCCTATAATTCACTATATACATATTATCATTTATTATTGTTATTATTATATATTATCATGTTTATAATAATTATTATTATTATTATCACATATATATTCAATTAAATTGTATTATATATTCACTATATATTATCATTTATAATTGTTATTATTATTATCACACATATATATTATCATTTCTATAATTGTTATTATATATATATATATATATATTCAATTAAGTTGTCAACTATATTATCATGTGTTTATATATGCACTCTTCATGAATTGAAATTAATACTTTAAACAATTAAAATTCATCATCTTAATCAATCAACATTCAGAAAATTCATAGTTTTAAATGTATATAATGAACTCAGCGCCTCCGAGACCCACGAGATGAGTGATCAGAACCACTCGGACCATTTGGTGGATTACCACCACCAGCTGAGGAACCCGGGAACCCCTGCATCCACTCTTGGAATTGACGCTGCATATCCGCTCTCAAAGCTGCGTCTCTTCGCGCCATCTCCGCCTGCACCTCTGCCTGCATCTCTTCTATTTGTTTCTGCGATCTCTCACGCTCCTCTTGGAGCAGGTGGTCGACATCAGCTTGGCTGTAGGTGCCGCCAATAGGAGCACCCGATGAGCAGGAGCCGGAGGGGATGCGTCTGGACTTATCCAGCTGACCAAGACCCCGAACCCTCCCGTGTTGTTTTCCAACCGTCTGGACATAGATCTGGGATAAGTCGGCATGGGGTTCGGAGCTCGACCCCTCGGAGGGCATCTGGGAGGCCACCTCTTGTACTTCATCTGCATCACGAATATTTCGACAATTAAAATTTTAGATTACAAAAATAGACATATATATAATATTTTATTATAAATTATTACATAATATAAAATGAAAATACTTACAAGTGTGTCACTAATAGCCCCGTAGGTGTACTCCCAGTCATTATACCGGTGGTAATGCTGCACTATGTCCCAGTCCGTGGGGGGCCGTCCATGCCTCCTCTCCTGTATTAATTTAATTAGAACCACGTGTTTAATTAAAAATTTGAACTAGCATTACAAAAAATACTTACAAAGTCATATGCATACTCGGCTGATCCACGGGATCCGCCCTTATGACGAGAGATGCCAGTACCCTCGCCTCCAGGCTCCGACAGTCGATTCGTACGACACTGCTCGCTTTTTGCTCTCACGTCTTCTCTATCCCATAAGCGAGCAGTCCATTGAAGACGGCGTCATCCCATCCAGGCCTCTACTGCTTGGTGACCCATAACGATCTCGTGTGGTTCAGCATATCAGTGTATCTATTTGCTGCCCTACGAAGGAACAACTGATACACCTCCGTTGAGTTCGTAACGTTAGGGTCCCACCTAGTTTGTCTCTGCCAAACAAAATATTATTGTACTTAATAAGCGTTAAAGTTTATAAATTAATCAAAATTAAATAGCGAATAACAAAATATAATGTACCGAAATGTCTCCCGATCACATCATGACCTCTCAGGAGATATCATCCGGAAAGTGAATGCACCGGGCTCTATATGTCGAGACATAATCTCCCGAATAGTCCTGGATACCGCATTCGATGGCATCAACCTCTTTTGTTGTGGGCCTCAGCACCCTCTTCAGTCACTTTCTGGTACCCCAACCAATCAATTTCTTGTAGAAGCATTTCACCTGTTCGGATGGGTGGTGGGTCATCTGTAACTACTGTATTCTTCATGAATGCAGTCTTGTTCCTGCGATACGGATGTCCCCTGGGTAAGAACTTACGATGATTATCAAACCCGATCATTTACGATCGAGTTTTAAAGTGAAGGCATCGGAGTACTCAAAGACAATATGGACAAGCGGTCTTTCGGCGGTGCTCCATCCGACAAACATTGAATAAGGCGGAAAGTCGCTAATGGTCCAGTTAATGCGGCTCGCATCATAAAAATCTCGCTTTCTAGCAACATCATACGTTTCCACCCCATTTCCCCACAAAGATGTTCAAATCATGAATTAGTGGTGTAAAAATACATCTAAATTATCCTTTAGATTTTTAGGACCAGACACCAAAACCGTCAAAAATATGAATTGTTCTTTCATACACAACCATGGGGGCAGATTATGCGGTGTCACTATCATCGCCATGACGAATCTTGTTTTCCCGATCGCCCAAACGAGTGAAAACCATCGGTGCTCAAACCCGACCTCACATTCCGTATTTTGTTTGCAAAATCGGGATATGAATAGTCCAGTGTTTCCAAGCCAATGAATTTGCGGGGGTGACGCATAACACCGGCCTCATCATTATAGCAACTAGCATGCCATATCATATCCTTAGCGGTAGTCTTGACCGATCATGGTCTTTGCAATTGAGGAATGATAGGAAAATAGAACATCTCTTTGAAAGGACTGTTCTTTTTCCATCGACCATCCACACCACGTCTAGTAGGTTTGAATCGTGACCGACCACAAACCTTACACGATTCAAGTTCCCTGTCTGCACCCCAATATATCATACAATTATTTGCACAACAATCAATCCTCTCTACGGGAAGACCCATCCCACCCATCAACTGTTTAGTATCAGAAAATTTCTTGGGCACCAGATTTTCTGGAGGGCAAATCTCACTAATCAACTCAACCATTTGATTGTAACCCATTTCAGACAGTCTATTCTCAGTTTTAATGTTTAAAAGACGGGCATTGAATGACAACTGAGAATGAGACTCGCAACCAGGATACAGATCCTGATCCGCTGCACGAAGCATGCCAAAAAAAATGTGCAACATGCTGATTAGGAGGTTCCTCCCTAAGGGGCTCTTCTTCCACATTTTGGAAACTAATGTTAGGACCAGAAGTTAAGTCCATCATCATATTGTGGTACGAGCTAGATGCTGCGGTGTCGTCAACTCTATATGAAGTCGACGCCGGCTGATCATAGTTTCGGTGTGGCATAGAATTCCAATTTTGCTCACCGTGCAAAATCCAATTGTGATAATTAGACATAAACTCATGTCTAAACAAATGTGATTTCACGTCAATGGGTTCTCTAAAACTCTGGTTCCTACATTTGAATTTCAAGCAAGGACACCTAATCTTTCCTCCACTCATCCATTCCGGGTTACTAGTAGCGAATTCTATAAACGATTCGATTCCACTAAGAAATTCGAGAGATATCATGCCATTAATCGTTCTTGGACCATACATCCAACTACGGCTTGAATAATTCATAGCAATAGATGCATTTTGATTAATGAAGATTCAAAATTTAATTAAATCATAATTAATTCTTCCAGTTAATATATTTTTTCCTAATATTAATATATATATTTTCTAAAAATTTCGGCAGAGTTTTATCTTATTTTATCGTATTCCCCAGTTAATATATCAATCAAGTTAATTCCTAGTGCATCCATTTCCAACTTAATTAAACTTAATCAAGTCGGAACACACATTCTACAACAAACAATACCAAACAATTCATCAACCCTCAACTCCAACATCAACTTGAATCGAACATCGATTCAATTTTTAAAATTAATATAATTGAATTAACATGCAAAATTTGATCGAACATCGATCATCATATATATATATATATATAAATTATTATATCATGCATGCAAAATAATTAATTTTAAATCAAATAATTATTATAATTAAATTAAAAGCATATTTAAGCATATTTAAATAATTAATTAAAAAAAGAATACTTACGGTGATAGTGATGGCGTGTAGTGTATGAAATTAGACGACCAGATCGAATCTTTTTTCAATTTGCGTACGCACCTACAAATATATAAATTATAGCCATTAAATTGAAATTATAATAATATTAAAAATAAATTTAATTGCTAGCATACATATTAATTAATTAATTAACTCTAATTAATTAATTATCTTATACTACTAATTATTCCTAAATAATTACTAATAATTAAAATACACATAACAATTACACAAATTTACACTAAATAATTACTCAATCAATACCTATAACAAAAAAATTACACAAATACATGCATATGAAAAATAATTAATTAACTCTAAATAATTAATAATTTTATACTACAAATTTAATTATATAACATATCTACTAATTAATTACTACAAATTAATTTTATACTAATTACTACAAATTACTAATAATGAATTTATATATATAACATACATACTAATTACTACAAATTAATCTTATACTAATTACTACAAATTAATCTTATAATACTAATTAATCCTAAATAATTACTAATAATTAAAATACACATAATAATTACACAAATTAACACTAAATAATTAAGCAATAACAACAAAATTACATAAATATGCATATGAAAAAATACAAAATTTACCCACTAAAATATCAACAAAATTAACCGATTAAACCATAAAAACTCACCGTAGAAATGTTCCTAGGAATGAGTACAACAAAGCCCAACTAGTGGGTGGTCCAATTTCAGGCGGCGGAGGCGGCGGACGGAGGCGGCGCGGCGGTGGGGAGAGAAAAGGGGATCTGCATGGGGGAGAAAAGAAACTGGTGGGCTGGTTATAAATTGGGCTTGCCGAGGGGCCCAGCGAGGGGCCCAAGCCCTCGGTAATTTTGGGCCTGCGAGGGGGCCGTTGCCCTCGGTAAAATTGGGCCTGGCGAGGGGCCCAAAGCCCTCGCTAATACTGTGTTGGGTTTCCCGAGGGCCTAGCCCTCGTTAATTACCGAGGGGCCCAATTCCCTCGCTAAAGCCCTCGGTAATTAACGAGGGGCCCAAATCCCTCGCGTTAACCCTCGTTAAATTGGGCCCTCGTCTCGGCCCTCGGTAATTAACGAGGGTTTTCTCCCCTCGTTAATTCCCCTCATTAATTCTGTGTTTTTTTGTAGTGGTTTTACATTTTTTCTGTTGTTGCTAGTGCACAAAATGTTTACAATTCAACTTTTTTTTTTTTTTTGATCGACATAAAACATGTGTGTATATATATATATAAATGGTACAAGTTTACAATGGAACCTGTTCCAGGTTTTACACACTAAATGTCTAATTGTTGAGATCAAGAGAAATTACAGGATTTGAGGCTAAAATTATGATTAACAAAATGATATCAACTCCACAATCTTCCTTTTATTTTGTCTATGAGCTTCTCCTTATCCCACTGAGTATGATAAAAAACTACTTTATTATACAAATCCACACTCCAACAGCACATTTCTCCCCCTTCTTGCCATTCCATAACTTAGAAAAATGAATTAGATGAAAGCTGACCTGATTGTGCGAGGCCCATTGAAAATTCAACCAATTAAGTTACTACCCCAAATAGCATGCGCCAAGTTGCATTCAAAAAAGAAATGTTTATTTGTTTCTTCTGCCACTCACTATACTTCCGCTGATTAACGGATCGAAGTTCCTCCATCGGCTTTCCGAAGGCAAAAGAGGTGGCAAAGTGGACTAAAGAAAAACTAGAGTTCGGAATCCCTCGTGATATCCTCAAGAAGTCTAAGTGTCGATAAAATGATGTTTTTTGGCTGTGTGTAGAGTATCTTGGCTTTTCCAGTCTCGTATCCCGCCGACAGGCATGCTTAGTTTAGAGACTCGTCAGCAAATGGATTTGAGTCCCTTAGTAATTAGACTTATGTCGACCTCGGTCCCCTCTAAATAGAGAGACTAGGATTGCTCAAAAGAGTACCGTGACGAGACTGCTTTATATTTATAGCCTTGAGAGGCAATTCCTTTTGTTGGTGGTAGTAGGAGTTTGTAGCGGCTTTACCAGTGTAACCTGTTACGTTATAAGACTAAGGGCTCGACTTCCGATACTGCTTTCCGAAACTCTCTATTAAGGGGAGTAGGAATGAATTCATGGTCATACATGTTCTACAAAGCCAAAGAAGCATAGAGCTTTTGTTTCGAGTGATACTCAATTGCATACCAAAGTGAGATATCTTTAGCTTATCCCTTCCAACTTCAACTGACTCTAATAAGCTTCTCTCAACTGCTTTTGAAATCAAAGCACTCAGCCCCTCGGCAACAATGAGGTACAAAAATGGGGACAATGGATTCCCGGCCACGTTCTAATTGAAACTCCTCTGAAGGGCTCCCATTAACTAGAACCGAAGTTGTAGCGGAAGACAAACATCCAAGAATCCATTTTCTCCATTTGGGATTAAAGTTGAATTGTTGAAGCATCTCGTCCAAAAAATCCCAATCTACCGAATTGTAAGCTCTTGCGAAATCAATCTTAAAGAAGATTCTTTGCAGTCTTCTCCTCTTTGCCTCTTTTAAAGATTCATTAAGTACCACCACCCCATCAAGGATATATCTCCCGCCAATAAAGGCGCTCTGGTTTTCCGAAATCAGCCCATTAATTACCTTGCTAAGTCTTCCCCCAAAACCTTAGCAAGAATTTTATATGTGCATCCAGTTAGAGAAATTGGACGATAATCGTTCACAGAGACAGCCCCTCCTTTTTGGGAATTAGGACAATGAAGGATGAATTGCTTCCACGTACTAATTTGCCATTTGAATGGAAATCGTCCATCATTTTCAAGATAACCCTTTTATTATCTCCCATGCTTCTTTGATGAATCTGAAGTTAAACCCGTCCGGACCTGGGCTTTTCGAGCTGTCACACTTCCAAGCTGCTTCTCGAATTTCGGCTTCAGAGAATGGTTGAGTTAGAAACTCATTTTCTTCTGTCCCCAGCCTTTTGTTAACGAAGATCAGTGGCATTCTTGGTCTTATTCCTTTCTGCTTTTAAACTGCCTCTGAAAATGCTCCTTAACTGCCTTCTTCACGAGACTTGGCTCTTCCACCCAATGATCATCAACCTGAATACTCGCCATCTCATTGAACTTTCGATTAAGTTTGACAATCCAACTTAACTGATTAAACAAAAAAAAATTATTTTTTATTTCCAAAAAAAGAGGAGACTTTTCCGAAAACAAATTCTGCATTAATTAATTCAATAGTTGCAAATGTTTTGTTGGGGAAATTAATATAATATAAACATTTTAATATGAAGAATTCTTATAAACATACAAAAGGAAAACCCACAAAAGAGAACATACAGCAAAATAAAATAGTAGAAGTTTTACACAAACAAAGAAGGTGAGAGAAGCCGCAATCTTCAGGGCTCATCAAGCATTGGAGGGTCGCCATTTTCGTCTGCTATATATGTTGTGATGGTATCAAAATACATGCTTTCTGAGATGGAGGAGAAGTCGCCTGATTCACCAAAATCAGTAGAACTCTGCTCTCTGCTCACATTTTGCAGAATCTCTGATCCTTCCTTCAGCATTTGGATTCCTTCTAACTCAACTGCAACTTCCTTCATTGTAGGTCTTCTCTTACCATTCAAATTCAGGCATCTTCTTGCAAGCTCTGCTATTTCTGCAATTTCTTCTTTCTTTCCTTCTTCCAGCACCCTTGCATCAAGAATCTCGAACAATTGATTTTCCTCCATCGAATGCAAGAAGTGGGTGGCTAAGCCTCTTCCTGTTTCGATTCTGATTGCTGATATCGCTTTCTCTCCGGTCAAAAGCTCAACCATGACAACACCAAAACTGTAGACATCGCTCTTTTCTGTGAACTGGCTTGATCGGAAGTACTCTGGATCCATGTAACCGAAGGTACCTACAACTCGTGTAGTCAAGTGAGTTTGATCAATAGAAACTGACCTTGATGTCCCAAAATCAGCAACTTTAGCCCGATATTTATCATCCAAGAGTATGTTTGTCGACTTGATATCGCGATGATAAATGGGAGCTGACGAGGAAGAGTGCAAGTAAGCAAGTGCTCCCGCCACTTCTCTAGCAATTCTTACCCGCATTTCCCACGTTAATGGGAGTTCCTCACTTGGATTATGGATGTGCTGGTGAAGTGTGCCATTGGGAATGAACTCATAGACGAGACGAGGAACCTCTGTTTCCAGACAACATCCCAACAACTTAACAACATTCCTATGGTTAACTTGAGATAGAATAACTACCTCATTGATGAAAACTTCAAGATCACCATCCTCTACCCTTTTGGACTTCTTCACTGCTACAATCCTTCCATCTGTCAACATTCCTTTGTAGACAGTACCTTGGCCACCACGACCAAGTATGCGATTTTCATTGTAATGATCAGTAGCTCTTTCCAACTCAAGGGAAGTAAACAACTTGGTTCTCTCTAGGCCATTTTCAGTTGCAGACAAGTGTTGTTCCAACAATAAGCCTCCATTTCGCTTGTAAAACATGTGTTTGCGGCTAGCCTTGATGAACTCTGTAATAGCTCTGCTTGACTTCCATGCTGCGCCGATCAAAATGATGAGCATAATGAGGCTGCCCCGAACACTACCAATAATGATTACTGCCTTTATGATTTTGTGATGAGTCTTATGATTTTCAGGTTCAAAGTTAAAATAGAAACTCCCAGGTGTGTTGATGCAAGTCGGGTCTGAGGTTTTATTGCTACACTCATCAATGTCAGTGCATCCTTCATATAGATATGGGTTCCCTTCATAACCAGAACTACATGAGCAATATCTGGCCGAAGATACATAATCATATTTACTATAATAAAATGATTTTTGAAACTCATGTTTATAAATATCTAATAAAGATTTGCAGCGATAATCATTTGGATTCCAGGCGCAAAATAAATCAGGAAATCTGATGTCAAAAGGATAGATATATGAAAGAGAATATGTGTTTCTTGAAAAATAGTCATCTGGTTTTATGCATTTAACTCTAGAGAAATCTCTCGAGATGTTGAATTCCCAGTCAAGTACCAGTGGCGTGAATCCAAATTCTGGGTCGAATGGATTTGACAGATCACGCATAAGGCCTTTATAGCTTTTGTAACCTTCTTTTTTCAGCCATTTCTTACCAACTGGGAAAACATACCCACAAAAGCTGTTATTTTTTGTTTCAATACTTTGGTAAGTGTAGTGAAGCTCTTGGAGTCGTGTTGAAATAGTTGTCTGGCAGCAGTTAACACCATTGCAACTGGTGTCAGTAGATTTGGCATCACATAAGGCCAAGCATCCTCCTACTGTCGTTTTATTAGTGCGTAACCACACAGAATTCTTGCAGCCTAATACAACCAAAGTATTGTAGTGTGCTGAGATGGTGAAAGGACTTCCCTTAAGTGATAACAGAGGCCCTAATCTCTGCTCCTCAGAGCAATTCAACGGCGACACTGGCTGATTTACTATCACTGTACCAAACAACGAAATTTTTAGTACTTCCATTTTGATGCTACTCAAGATTATTGTTGGAGGGCTTGTGAAATTGTGGCAGATAAGAGTGAAGGAGGAATTTGCACTGCATTTAGAACCAATACCGAAAGGATAGGGAATGGTTACTCTTCCGCACTTTTCTGGACAACCAGGCTTCGACAAGGATATGGCAAGAGCTGTAGTTAGGCAGCAAGAGATGTGGAATAATAAGGCTAACTTCATTCTTTCTTTTACCCAATCTGCACAATTCATAGAATCCTCAGTATTTGACACAACAGAACAGGGCAATAAGTTCTTGAAAATTAATAAAAAAGCTAAGTAATGAGAGAGTTGGATAGTGTAAGGAATGACATTTTGTTTAAAATTGTGGATATGGTGAAGATGAAGTTTATGTGTGAAAATTATTTTTGTACGAACGAAAGAAATAAAGAAAATGTGCAAGTAATTACGGAACGGCCGGAGTATTCAATTTTACATCTTTTTGATTTATTTTTTAACCAAATAGGCTACACGATAGAGTGCTAGCTTAAGCTTGAAGCAATCGTTCATTATTAAGTTATCAAATATATTGTTGGTTCACGAGTTTTTCGAGATTAGTCAAGCCTAATTGAATTTAATAAATATCAATCATAAATTAAATTATTTATTAATTTATTGAAAAATAAAATTATATATTTCTAAAATACATTACATCTACGAACTTCATAATTTCATTTAATTAACTTAGTTTAATTACAAATTTTTATTAATCATAAATATTAGGAGTAAAACTTATAAATTAAAGTTAACCTATTAATTATAACTTATACAATTTAACTCATGTCTTTACTAGCAAATCTACTTATGAGCTAAAAAATTGTATATCATTGAACTTAAATTTTATTAATTCATTTATGTTAATGAACCTTTTTAAACAAACTCAAATAAATTTTAATTGAATTGAGCTCCGAATAGCTTAGATATGGTTTTGAGTCATATACATCCCTGGCCCAATGAGTTGAATGGTAATAATCTTTTCTCTAGGTTTCTTATTCATTAGCGCGCCACAATTAGAGATGCTAAACAGGATGCGAACTGACCTGCTAGCCAGTTTTTTCTAATATATATAATTAACTATATTATTTATATTTTTATTATTTTTTTTTCTATTAGGCGAAACCCTTTATGTTAATGAATACTTATTTTTATAAAATATACTCCCTCTGTTATGAGCATGGGCTTTGGATTTGAATATCTTTTTGAAGGAGTTGGGCCATTTATATTTTATAATTTAATTTTGGCCCAGGTTATTTCCACACACTGAAGTTCCAAGTACACACACTTGAAAAATAAAACTAACCAAACTACAGTAAAAATGACTAACCTACCCTTAATGTTAAATATGGTACAACGGTCGTTTTTCAAGTACACATACCCCATACACATCATACCAGTGCGCGTCCATTTACGTGACCAGTGCACAGTTCCTTTTTTTTGTTCAAAAATGGAAATTATTTTGTTGTGAATCCGTGAAACGTGACAACTGACCTCAAAAACGTTGGATATTACATCAATCGGGACATCAAGTGATGAAGAATATGTTGTTGTAAGTTTTCTTTTCGTTAGATTTAGTGTTTGATTTATACCTAGGGTTTTGTTGCATTATTTGTGTTTTTGTTCCTCTAAAATGATTTGTTGAGTAGTTTGTAGTCAAAATATGCATTTACATTATCATATTGCGTGTATTTGAACATTGACGCCGATTTTGGATGAAGGTGACGAGTTTGAAATTTTCGAAACTGGTTGTTCGCACTTTTGTAGTTTGTGCGGATTTTTTTTTTCGCACGATGGTGTGTGTACTTGTGAAAAAAGATCAACATATGAGGACACCCCTCTGTGCGAAAAAAAAAGCCGCACAATTGCACTTTGTTCGAAAAAAAAATTCGCACAAAGGTGTGTGTACTTAGAAATATCGTGTGCGGAAAAAAAAAAACGAACAACACATACATGTGCGATAAACCAGATCCGAACACCCATATTCCAGATTTCATTCAAGTTCCATGCACCTCAACCCATTATTCGATCAATACATTGCAACCCATCAAATTTAGGCAACAAATTTTATGAAAAATCTCATTTATGAACCCTAAAACATAAAAATCGATCAAACCCGAACATGAATTATCAAAATTTAAAAATCGATCACACCTTTAGCCATTTAAAGATCAACCTCCGGACAAAAGACGGCGGCGCGACAGTAGCGACAAGTAGAGAGTGGCGCGAGCGAGGAGCGAGCGGGAGTGTTGCAGGTTTTAGTGTGTGTACCGTTTTTTGGAAGTTAACTGCGTGCACAGGATTGTGGTTAGTGGGAGGGTAGTTATGAGAATTTGGGGGTGTGTACTTGGAAAAAAAGTGTGTCAACTTGAATAAGTGTGTGTACTTGGAACTTCAGTGTGTGGAAATAACCTGGGCCTTTAATTTTAGTATTAAGGGCTTGACTCGTTTTATTTTATTTATTTATCTTTAGATGGAGCCCATATGTCTTATTTAAATAGGGCTACAATGAAGAAATGAAACAACCAGAAAATATTCAGTATCTTCTTCTCTCCCGGCTCTCACTATCCCTCTCTGAATACTCTCTCTTAATCTCTAATTCTCCCTCTCTCTCAATATCTCTCATTTCTACTAAATCATCTTCTTCAAATATATTTAGAAAATCTAAAAAAATATGAGTTATTCTTGTGGTGATGATCGGTTCATTACAACATCCCGAAAAAGATTTCATATGTAGGTGGACATACACTTTAAGAAAAAAGAGTAATGATTGAAGTTTTGGGGATAAATTTGTAAACTTTTATGTAAAGTAAAAAAAACTTTATTGGGATATGTGTATGTGAGAGTAAAAGTAATGACATTTGTGTAAATTAGTGAAAATTGTGAGGGTGAAGTTTATAAAAGGTTTTCCATTTTAAGGGTGTGAAACTTATATTGGGACAGACGAAAAAGGAAAGTGTGAAAGCTTTTATGGGATGGAGGGAGTACAAATTAATTGTGTTGTTAATAATTATCATATTATTTTCCATCATTCGAATCGTTATTTTTTCTATTAATGCACTGGTAATATTTAAATTGAGTTTTTATAATTGTTAATGTTTGGATTGAACTTTTATAATTATATTTAACTATTTTGATGTAATTTTAATGAATTTATGAATAATGTTTGAATTTTAAGTTTGTATTGTATTGTATTATGATTATAATTTACTATTTCATATTTTTTTTTCGGAGCTCATTAGTGGCCCGTTTAACCCGTATGTAACCCACTAGGTTAGAGTTAGGTTCCAACAATTATGGGACCACTAAGAATTAACTGCTAAAGTCCAGAACTGTTTAGACCTGTGACCCTGTAGGACTGACCCTAATAGGTTAGAGTCAACCCGTTTAAATTTTAACATCTCTAGCAACAATTCATAACCCCATTTCATCCAATTACACTTCATAAAATTTCATAAATATTTATATGCAATATTACACTGTACAATATACCCTAAATATATGAAATCAAATTCTCGCGGGTCCAAAAAAAATTCATGGGCCGGTCAAAATTAGGTTTTAATGCTATTGACTTTCATGAATTAAAGATAATTTATTTATTTATTTATTTTTTTGGTATTTTGGTCCGATAACCCTTTGTAGCAATGAACAATCAGGTGATCAACTCGGGTTTTGTAACATGGATAAATTAAACTCTGCACGTCAGTGTCGACATGATATTTTATCTTTTATAGTAAGTGATTGGACTAAAATTTCGAACAATTAAAAATTCTAAAACTATTTTCAATTTGAAAAAATCGACAAGACTATACTTGAAATAGAATTAACTTACTAGACTAAAAAAAATATTTTTTTAAAAAAAATCATGCATTTTGAGTAAACGATGTGTGAAACTGTGAATAGTACGTAGCGCTCTATTCGTTAATCTTACATAGGCCTAGGAATTTTTAGTTTATTTCAAACTCTGAGTTAATTTTTTAATTTTAACAGTAAAAAAGATCTTCCATTAATCACCAAAAACTAAATACATGAGTTAATTAAGGGTTAATTATTCGATAATATCAATGACAAAAATTCTCTTCTTCAAAAATTAAAATCAAATAATAAATCATCTAACAAATTGATTTTTAAGACAGAAGTATGTAAAGTGATCTACACTGCATGCTTAAAATGGTATATTTTATGCTACACTGTTGGACAATGTCCAATCCTGTTTTAGAGTGTTGTACACATGTTTAATGTTTAATGGGTAAATTGCATTTTTGGTCCCAAGAAAATGAGTGGTTTCTAAAATGGTCTTTTTTTTGACATTTTTTGTCTCGTAGTTTTTTTTGATATTTTTAGTCCCAAAATAATTGCAGTTTTGATCCCAAGAGAATGATAAATTGCGGTTTTGGTCCCGAGAGAATGAGATAAAATTACAGTTTTGGTCCTAAAAAATAATGGTTGAAACTATTTTTGCAAAAAAAACGACCAAAAAAGAATGTGGAACTAACATTTTCGTTGAAAAATTTTCATGGGACCAAAACTACAATTTTCCCATGTTTAATATGTAATACAACACCTCTAATGCACCAACAGTATAGCAGAAAAAAAATAATCTAAAATGACAATTCAAGGAAGGTTCATCTGCCTCTTACTTGGTATCACATAGAGTGGAGTGAGGGATAAGTTGAAAATCTTCACCTGCCAAATAACTCATTCCTGCTTCCTCATTTAAGCTAATTTGCAATCCAAGAAGAATCAGAGGTGCGGATAAAATTATTTGTTGGGGTTACATGAAAGGACTAAAATAAACAAGTATAAATACTAGCAATTAATGGACTAACGTCGTCTTCTTTGATCTTTCCTCTCACACGACTTTTCCACACAACCTAACAAAAGTCTTTGAGGTCAACTATTGAAGTTTGAAGATTAATTTATGTATTAATTAGTTTATTAACGGGAAAGAAAAAATGAGATTGCGAAAATATCATCATTTTACGGGAAATATATATATTTTTTAAATGAACGAGATTTTTTGTTACATTATGAGGGGTTTGAAATTTATTCATTTATATTTATTCACCTTGACACACTTTTTTGCTCATGTGCTGAATTTGTTGGTTTATAATTGCACCAACGATGACTTTTACAATAAACGGGACGGAAATAACTAGAAGAAAAAGCAAAAATTACAAAAGAAGAAGAAGATTACAAAAAGTAATACTTTTTCCTACTAAAAGTATTAATTTCTTCTTGAACCACGAACAAACTTCAAACGACCGCAACAACGAACTTTTTAATCACGAACAGCTGGTAAGTCGAGTCAATGAAAAGATTCTTTGCCCGCAAAACAAATACGTCCCGGCTAGTGCTCACGGTCCAACGTAATGTTCCCAAAGGTAAAACGACTTTCGTCTCGTATTCAAGTAGCACCACTTGAAAACGAGCTCCAACGAACGGAAGTACGTGAAATTGGACTGAAAACTAGTATGTATGAAAAAACTGGACGTGAAATTTGCAAAAATTCGACGTGAGTGTATGTGCTGATGCAGGGGGTGCGAATGTAGGTAGCCATGCACATGTAGATGTCTCCTATTTATAGGCAGAACACCTGAGATCTTGAAGAGCCAACAGACTCGGGATTTAATGCAATCAATCCCAATCAATCAGGTCAGTTCCGTTTTGGTAACAGCCCAGCTGTTACACATGTGACTATTTAGATGCCACGAATCTGGAAATCCTTCTGTCCAGATTCATTTCTGACTTTTGAACTCAAATTCAAATTCAGATTCACATGAAATGTCACTGAAATTCACATGAAATCCAAATTCAGATGAAATTCAACTTCCTGGGCCTGACTCGGATTGGGCCTAGAATTTTTGGGCTCCAAAAAATTATACATACACCACCACCAAGCCAAGTACACCCAAAGTCCATCCAAAGTCCAATTGCCAAGATCCAAGTCCAAGTCCAAGTCCACGGACACGGACACGGACCCGGGCTCGGCTCGGCTCGGCACGGCACGGCCGGACTGGCGGGCGGCGCGCGCGCGCGCGTGTGGCCTATTTATGTATGCATAGCCCACTTATAGTTTGAGTTCTTTTAATCACTTCTTACTTATAAGGAGTGCATTAACTCCCATATTAACCGATGTGGGATAATTACACTTAAGTTTAATGTGGCACATTTATAACTTAAGTGTGATACCTTAGCATCTCAACATGTATATCAATTTCTCACTCACCGAAATTCGGTTTTAAGAAATTAATTATACTGTCACTATAATTTCGTTTAATTTCCCGGAAATTAAATATCAAATTATTTTAATTAAATAATCAAATAAATTGATTAAAATAATTAAACCTAATTTCTCCAACAATCCCCCACATGAGTGGAAATTCTGCCTATAATATGCAGACCCACAGTCCAGTTCCCGAGAAACATTATTGCATCAGGACAAGTAGCTTGTGGCTTTGAACCTTCCATAGTTAAACACCATCGAGCATATCGGCGGCTTAGTGGACACAATGCCTTGAACTAGTCCTCCTTAGTGTATACCTAGTCAATAATGCTAACGCAATAAGGTCTCCACGTACTTCGTTCTCACGTTTGTGTCCGTTTTGGCCATGGACAGGCCTTTGGATTCATAAGCGTTACCTTGAAGCGGCCCTCACTTCTCACTTATATAGGTGACCTTCTCTTATAGGTATCCCGTTATACCCTACCTCCTCGAGGTGTCAGGAGTCATTAAAAGTCAGAGACTTATCCTATTACCACAACTTTACGGGTACTAACACTTGATAGTGTGCTTTCTAGGAATGATCTCGTGTCATCAAGTGTGCTCAACCAACATCCACAACTTAGTTTTCCCATTGAACCAGGATCTTGGGATATCAGTCAACTTGGGTTACCACTGTTTCCGTTTTATTTTGTGGATTTTAGACCCATTCCTTCTAGCAACTTGTACATTTGATCTAGGTTTATTCCTTTCGTGAGCGGATCCGCTAAATTGTCCTTTGATTTCACATAATCAATTGACATTACACCACTTGAGATCAAATGCCTAACGGAATTATGTCGACGACGAATATATCGTGACTTTCCGTTGTACATATTGCTCAGAGCTCTACCAATAGCAGCCTGACAATCACAATGTACCATCACTGACGGTACTGGTTTGTTCCAACAAGGAATATCTTCAAGGAAATTCCGAAGCCATTCCGCTTCTTCTCCAGCTTTATCCAAAGCTATGAATTCTGATTCCATTGTGGAACGAGCTATACACGTCTGTTTCGTAGATTTCCACGACACCGCTGCGCCTCCAATAGTAAATACATACCCACTAGTTGAGAACGACTCATTTGTGTCTGAAATCCAGTTGGCATTGCTGTACCCTTCAAGTACTGCCGGAAACCTTGTGTAGTTAAGCCCAAAATGAAGGGTGTGTTTCAAGTACCTCAAAACCCTTCTGAGTGCTCTCCAATGCTCTTCGTTTGGATTACTCGTGAATCGACTTAACTTGTTCACCGAGCAAGCAATATCAGGGCGTGTACAATTCGTAATGTACATCACACTCCCTATGATCCTTGCATATTCCAACTGAGCCACTGGATCACCTCGATTTTTCTTCAAATGCACATTGAGTTCCATTGGCGTTTTTGCAGGTGGATCTTCAAACGCATTAAACTTCTTAAGGACTTTCTCAATGTAGTGAGACTGAGTCAAAGTAATGCCATTTGAAGTCCTCACGATCTTAATTCCCAGAATTACATCAGCTAACCCATGTCTTTCATGTCAAAATTTCGACTCAACATGTGTTTCGTATCTACGATTACATCATGACAGTTACTCATGATTAGCATGTCGTCTACGTATAGACATAAAATTACAAACCCTTTAGGCGTGTCTTTCACATACACACATTTGTCGCACTCATTAATGCGAAATCCATTCGACATCATTGTGTTGTCAAACTTCACATGCCATTGCTTAGGAGCCTGTTTAAGACCATACAATGACCGAACAAGTTTGCACACCTTTTTCTCGTTACCTAGTGCTACAAACCCTTCTGGTTGATCCATGTAGATTTCTTCTTCTAGTTCACCATTCAGGAACGCAGTCTTAACATCCATTTGGTGAATCTCTAGATTGTGCAGAGCAGCAATCGCGATAAGCACACGAATGGAGGTTATCCTCGTTACAGGTGAGTATGTGTCGAAGAAATCATACCCCTCCTTTTGTCTAAAACCCTTCGCTACCAAGCGGGCTTTATATTTGTCAACTGACCCATCTGCCTTATATTTTCTTTTAAGGATCCATTTGCATCCTAAGGTCTTGCAACCTTTGGGAAGATCAACCAATTCCCACGTGTGATTTTGCAGAATGGAGTCAATTTCGCTATTAATAGCTTCTTGCCAGAGAGGTGCATCTGGTCTTGACAGAGCGTCTTTGATAGACTGTGGTTTATCTTCCAACACATAAGTGATGAAGTCAGGACCATAAGTCTTAGCAACTTTAGCTCTCTTGCTGCGTCTAGGTTCTTCACTCTCCTGAGTGGAAGGACCAGCAGTTTCATCTACACTATCTTCAAGTGGTCTCTTACTAGGACCCACATTTACCTTGTCTCTACAAGGAAAGATATTTTCAAAGAAAATTGCATTCCTTGATTCAATCATAGTGTCTTCTGTCATATCTGGTACTTCTGATCTGTGAATCAGAAACCGATAAGCACTACTATTGTAAGCATACCCAACAAAAATGCAATCGACCGTTTTAGGGCCAATTCTTAATTGCTTAGGATCTGGCACTTCAACTTTAGCCAGACACCCCCACACTTTTAGGTATGTGTATGAAGGTTTCCTTTCTTTCCACATCTCATAAGGAGTCTGATCCTTAGTCTTGTATGGTATTTTGTTCAAAATGTGGTTGGCTGACAGAATAGCCTCACCCCACATATTTTGTGGTAGACCAGAGCTGATTAGCATTGCGTTCATCATCTCTTTTAATGTTCGGTTCTTTCGTTCCGCAACACCATTTGATTGAGGTGAATATGGTGCAATAGTTTGATGAATTATGCCCGATTCTGCACAAAACTGTTCAAACGGTGCCACATATTCTCCACCTCTATCACTTCGAATTTCTTTAATTCGATTACTCAACTGATTTTCTACTTCACTCTTGTAAAGCTTAAAGGCTTCGAAAGCCTCATCCTTGCTTCGCAAAAGATAAACGTAGCAAAATCTCGTGCAATCATCAATAAAAGTAATGAAATACTTTTTACCACCTCTAGTTTGTACAAACTTTAAATCACACACATCTGTGTGAATTAATTCTAGAGGTGCAGTGTTCCTTTCCACCGATTTAAATGGTAACTTAACCATTTTAGCTTCAACGCATATCTCACATCTTTTAGGTACATCAATATTAGCAATATTGAGTAAATCAAGATTTACCAACCGTTTTATAGCTTTTAGATTTACATGTCCTAATCTTAAATGCCATAAAGTGGAACACTCAACAATATAAACGGAAGTAGATGCGTTTTCATTCATAACTTTCTTGCCTTTACGGCTTACAACCATTACATTCATTTTGAACAGTCCATTCTCGAGATAACCTCGACCTAGGAACTGTCCACACTTGCTCAATACAACTTTATCGGATTCAAACACTAGTCTAAACTGATGACTAATAAGTCTGGAGCCCGATATCAGGTTCTTGCGGATGTCCGGGACATGCAGCACATCCTTCAGCGTAAGCTCTTTGCTGGAAGTAAGTTTGAGTACAACGTTTCCAACTCCTGCCACTTCAGACGTAACCTGGTTACCCATGTGAAGTTTTCTCCCATCAGCAGGAGCATAGGTAGAGAAAGCACCCTTCTCAGAACAGACGTGGCAAGTGGCTTCGGTATCCACGAACCACTCTTTGGGGTTATCCACCATGTTTGCCTAAAAGACGACGGCAGATATGTCCATATCAGTGGCTTCATTTTCAACCATATTAGCACTTGATTGTGCTTTGCCCTTTTCTTTTCTTTCTTTTTTATCTTTTTTCGGGGCTTTGCAATCACGTGCCATATGGTTAGGCTTACCACAGTTGTAGCAATCACCACTGAAGTTTGATTTTCTAGCAGCCAGTTTCTTATCATCATTAGGCCTTTTTCTTTTCTTTGATGGTTCACCCCGTTCCATCAAATTTGCCTTTGCTTCCATATTCACTTGTTTAGATTTAATGTCCATTTTCCGATTATCTTCTTCAATTCGGAGTTTGACGATTAATTCTTCAAGTGACATTTCCTTTCGCTTGTGTTTGAGATAACTTTTGAACTCCCTCCAACTAGGGGGTAGTTTCTCTATCACCGTAGCTACTTGGAAAGCCTCCGGTAAGACCATACCCTCCGAGAGTATGTCATGCAAAATTAGTTGAAATTTTTGAACTTGTTCGACGACAGATTTTCCGTCTACCATCATAAAGTCCAAAAATTTCGCAACTACGAACTTTTTAGTTCCGGCATCCTCGGTTTTATACTTGCGTTCTAAAGAACTTCAGAGCTCTTTCGCAGTACGAACCGAGCAATACACGTTATACAACGCGTCAACTAGTCCTCCAAGGACGTAGTTGCGGCACAGGAAGTCTCCATGCCCCACTGATAAAAGGCTATACGCCTAGCAGGATCCGTGTTGTTTTCATCGACCACGGGCGGGTCCTCCCGGAGGAACCGCGCTAGGTGCAAAGTAGTGAGGTAAAATAACATCTTTTGCTGCCACCTCTTAAAATCACTTCCCGAAAACTTCTCGGGTTTTTCTCCATGAACCATAAACGGTCTGGAGTCATGAGTCATAAAGGGAGGTACAACGGAAGTTGGAACCATAGGGGGAGGGTTTGATGGTTCAACAACTTCAGTGATAACCGGTGGATTTTGGTTATCATTTCCACCGTTGTTGTTATTTCCGTCGGAAGCCATCGTAACAATCCGGTTATTTGTTTTGCGATTGTTGGTTTATAATTGCACCAACGATGACTTTTACAATAAACGGGACGGAAATAACTAGAAGAAAAAGCAAAAATTACAAAAGAAGAAGAAGATTACAAAAAGTAATACTTTTTCCTACTAAAAGTATTAGTTTCTTCTTGAACCACGAACAAGCTTCAAACGACCGCAACAACGAACTTTTTAATCACGAACAGCTGGTAAGTCGAGTCAAGGAAAAGATCCTTTGCCTGCAAAACAAATACGTCCCGGCTAGTGCTCACGGTCCGACGTAATGTTCCCAAAGGTAAAACGACTTTCGTCTCGTATTCAAGTAGCACCACTTGAAAACGAGCTCCAACGAACGGAAGTACATGAAACTGGACTGAAAAATAGTATGTATGAAAAAAATGGACGTGAAATTTGCAAAAATTCGATGTGGGTGTATGTGCTGATGTAGGGGGTGCGAATGTAGGTAGCCATGCACATGCAGATGTCTCCTATTTATAGGCAGAACACCTGAGATCTTGAAGAGCCAACAGACTCGGGATTTAATGCAATCAATCCCAATCAATCAGGTCAGTTCTGTTTTGGTAACAGCCCAACTGTTACACATGTGACTATTTAGATGCTACGAATCTGGACATCCTTCTGTCCAGATTCATTTCTAACTTTTGAATTCAAATTCAAATTCAGATTCACATGAAATGTCACTGAAATCCAAATTCAGATGACATACACCGCCACCACCACCAAGCCAAGTACATCCAAAGTCCAATTGTCAAGATCCAAGTCCAAGTCCAAGTCCAAGGGCACGGGCACGGGCTCGGGCTCGGCATGGCACGGCACGGCCGAACGGGCGGGCGGCGCGCGTGCGCGCGCGTGTAGCCCATTTATGTATGCATAGCCCACTTATAATTTGAGTTCTTTTAATCACTTCTTACTTATAAGGAGTGCATTAACTCCCACATTAACCGATGTGAGACAATTACACTTAAGTTTAATGTGGCACATTTATTACTTAAGTGTGATACCTTAGCATCTCAACATGTATATCAATTTCTCACTCACCGAAATTCGGTTTTAAGAAATTAATTATACTCTCACTATAATTTCGTTTAATTTTCCGGAAATTAAATATCAAATTATTTTAATTAAATAATCAAATAAATTGATTAAAATAATTAAACCTAATTTCTCCAACAGAATTCTCGTCTATTATTTGGAGAGGAGCTCATTGAGTGAACAATCTTTCTCTTTCTTTCTTCTTCACCTCTGAACTCACGATTTTTTAGAATAAATTAAATTGAATTGCACGATACAATTATTGCATATATACGATGATATCATCCCACCATTTTAATAAATCAATGTGCAAAGAAAAGTATAAGTATATATCAACAATTTTAGGGTGTTGTACCACATGTTTAATGCAATACCTCTAATGCACCAATAATGTAGCACAGAAAAAAAATCTTTAAAATGACAATTCAAGGAAGGTTCATCTACCTCTTACTTGGTATCACATAGAGTGAGGGATAAGTTGAAAATCTTCACAGTAAGACCTGCGCCCAAATAACTCATTCCTGCTTCCTTATTTACGCTAATTTGCAATTCTAGAAGAATCAGAGGAGCGGATAATATTTATTTGGGACTAAAATAAACAATTAAGTATATATATATATATATAAATTCTAGCAATTAATGGACTAATTAATGCCATCTTCTTTGATCTTTTCCACTCACAGGGTTAGTTCTACTTTTCCACACAACCTAACAAAAGTCTTTGAGGTCAATTATGGAAATTGAAGATTAATTTATGTATTAATTAGTTTATTAAAGGCAAAAGGACTAAATGATAGTGCGGAAAAATCATCATTCTACGGGAAAAATATATTTTTAAAAATGAATAAGCTTTTCGATTGCAGACTTAAAAATAGCATCAATTAAAGATTTAAAAAGTCTTCAAGTCAACTGAAAATGAGAATTAGTCCAAGTGGTGAAGAATATGTCGCTATTATTACAGCAGACGGTGGGAGTCTCATGTGGGACGGTCTTATTTATAAGACGGAACTCCACTTTAAATTTTGGGTCACCCTTCTTTTTAAAACATTATTGGGATGTGGCCCGTAACCCGTAAGCTGTTGCATTTATAGCTAGCAGCCTAGCATTACTATTTTTTTTGGTACAAAATGTAAATTATGTATACCAATAGATAAAAAGTAACCAATTACACGGGGCATACCCCGGAACTACAGACGAAAACAAGAGGTGCGTCACGCCTCAAGCCCAAAGCCCAACCCACAAACGGGTCGGAAGCAAAGCTAAACGAAATAGCCAAAACACGGGCAAAGCCCGGCAACACAAATACACGGGGCATACCCCGGCCATAACAGAAACACCAATAACAAAATTAGTGGATACAAAGAATACAGGCATACCCCGGTAACAAAAGATGAAAGGGCCCTAAATAAATTAGCAACAACAATCATCAGGGAACAAGGGGCAAATTCACGCAGCAATACAATATATTTATTTATTTATTTTATCTTATTAATAGGCATTAAGTTTTTTTTGAAAATTTCAAAAAATAATTATATAATTTTTATTAATTAAGTACTATATTTATTATAATTTAAATAATATTTATACGTAAAATATTATAAAAAAACAAAATCTGCGTGTTACGCGGGAAATACGCTAGTACTATCTATATATATGGAAAACCATAATGAAAATGAAGAAATATCAAAACGTTCAATAAATATGAGTAAATTAAGAAATTTAGTTCTTTACAATTTTTGGTTCCAATGTTCCAAATCTTCTATAACCAAATAATATCAAACAAATTAATATTTTAATGCAATTCAGAATCCATTCAAATAAAATTTGACAAAGCAACAAATTCAAACGTAACTCGCAAATTAGAACTTTATGAAAATAATTAGAAAGTTATTTATTTTTTTTTTTGTGACTTTTAATTAAGTTCTGTACAATATTGAAAATAACCCGAAGTTAACGATATTTTTGCAAAATATCAAACAGTTTAATACAATTTTGATAAAACCTTGTATGACTACATGGACTGTTTAACTCAAATGTATTTTTTAAATAATATATGTTGTTGTGAAACTGAAAAAAATGTATTTTTTTTAGTGAAAACAACTGCTCTATAATATTTTATTTTTAAAGATTACAATATTTTAAAAAGGGGTTTATTGCACTATTGGTCCCAAATGAATTGAGTCAAAACACTTTTAGTACCTATGTGCAAAATTGGTCCTTTTTTTTTAGCACTTTTGGTCCCATCCGTTAGTTTTTGGATGGAAACCATTAGTAGACCAAAATTGATTTTTAAAATAATATTTGAAAAATCATAAAATATATAATCAAATGTAAATATACATATTAATTTGGACATAATTAAAAAATACAAAAATAGTGTTTTCAATCAAACAATAATTTATGTTAAATCTAAAAAATAAAAAATATCTGTGTTGGAATTTTAGATTTATATTTTGTTATTAATCTACGAAGAATTTTCTTTATTTAAATTTTTTTTATTTATTTACGATAAATTTTGCAACCAACTTTCTTATTTTTAATTCTAGAATTTATTTTTTAATAGTTATATAGCATAAAGTAAAATAATTATCATTGAATTTTAATAAAGTTAATATTATTGTGATAAAATAAAATAATTATTATTAAATTTTCATATTATTCTAAAATATTAAGAATTATAAATTAATTGTAATAACTATAAAAAGTCTATTAAAAATATCATATAATTCAAAGATATTAATCATAATTCTTCTGTGCAGGATCTTAAAGTCTTGAAAGCGTTTGGTATTACGGGTAGGCCAAGGACAGCTCCTGTTGTGTTGTCCGTGCGGTGGCAGCTGCCGCCAAAAGGAGTAGTGAAGATCAATACCGATGGCTCGGCTAAGGGCGCGCCTGGCAGTATAGCTGGTGGAGGGGTTTTTAGGGGCAACAACGGAGATTTTCTTGGGGGTTTTTCAATGGCTCATGGCACGGGTTTTGCTTTTGAAGCGGAATTGATTACAGCTCTTTTAAAAAGTCGTATATAAGGATGATTATATAAAGTTTTTACTGCTCATATCATGGCAATTAGGAAGATTGACCTACCTCATACGTAGATTTATCCCATGTGAGAGTGATGTAGCGAAGAGCTTCACCGCTGAACCAAATCAATAATTTGAGATTAGCTACACTTAGCTAGACACAGAATTACTAATATAATTGTGTGAGGGAAAATATATCTACAGATGAGATATTTGGAGCTAGCGGACAATATTAATATATCTAACTAGTACTACTAGTATTAGTATTAGTATTAGTATTAGTAATGGTAGGTATATATGTATAATCTTCTCTCATCTCATCTTTTTTATATTTTTAATTCACGCGGATTAATGTCTTGTTTTTCCACTCAACCTAACCAAGGTCTTTAAAGTCAACTTGGGAGACTTTTGGGTCAAGATGACCTGTCTTCCATCCTATTCATTTTTTTTTTAAATTTTAAAAATCTGAATTTAACATCTAAATACACATACTTATATATAATATTTACACCGATTTTTTTTGTTGAATATGGTTTATACCTAAAAATGATGAATATAATCACTCTGGAAAAAAAGTGGGCATATTTAATAAAAAGTGAGTGCAAAAATCTGTCGCCGTTAAGACAAAATAATTAGTCGTTTTATGAAATTTTTTAATATGTGCGAAATTTGCTACAAGTCGACATTAAAAAAATTGTATGTAATGCATGAGATTTGATACTTTTACATATTTTTATACCCCTGTTTTGCAATTTTTTTCATACTTTTATTTTTCGTCCGTCCCAAAATTACTTTCACACCCTTAAATGGAATACCCTACCATAAACTACACCCTTACAATACTATTTAAATTTTAAAAATATCACTCTTGTTCTATTCTACTTTAATTACTCTCCTACACTTTATTTCATACAACCACCCAAAAAAACATTACACCCTATTCTCTCTCCTACACTAATTTGAGTTTTCTTAAAAAGAGTGTCACTTCACATGTGAAAATAATTCCGAAACGGATGGAGTGATATTTTTAAAATTTGAGTGCACTAAAAACTTATAAAAGTATCATATATGTTTCTTTTATGAAACAATTTCACATAGTACTTGCTCAACGACATTTATTTTGAGGGTCAGAGTATTAATGAACATGCAAAGAGTCAACGGAAAGTGAGAATTATGCCAAGTGACTTGAAGAATATGTCAACTGTGAGTGGCAACACAGTTTGAATGTAGCACCGCCGGCGCCTTTGCCCAGCTAATATATTATTGGGATGTGGTCTTATAAGTCATTGTGTCATATATATATATATATATATATAATTATAGTATATGAAACTCCGTTTAATGTGAGACAAGTAATAGTCTTTAGGACCATAATTTGGACATTGCATAGAAGAACAATACTCCCTCCGTTATATTTAAGTTGACAATTGTAGAATCACAACTTTTAAAACTTGTAAATGTAGGACAAAACGGCCTGAAACACCTCAATTCGAGTCGACTTTTGCCAATACCTGTTCATAGCACAATTCCTTAATCCAAGAGAGTGGCTAGTGCAACCCCAAAGCCTCACCCTCGTCAACTTGGTAGTATCCATGGATAAGCAAGGTTGTCATCGAGAACAACCACGCCTATTTCCATTTGCGAAGTCACTTCGAAAAAATCCCGCATCGACATTAATCTTGATCAAGCGCGACATCTCGCAGCTTCAACCTTCCTCCGTCGGCTCTTAAGGGCATCCTTGAACTTCCTCCGATTTCTTTCCCTCCAAATGCGCCACAAAATGGAGGCGAAGAGGCCCGACCATCCTCATCTACATACACTTCCATAATCCAATCCAACCTTTGAGACTATCCACGTCCACAATCCAACCTAATCTTTTAATAAAAAAATAATTTCTCTCTCATCTATATACACAACCTACCATTCAATCCAATTTTATCTTTTTTTTTTTATACTTTATCAGTGATTCCAATTCAACCTAAAATAACTATTCTTTTATTATTTATTAATTACATGTTATCTATAATTAATATTATTATAAAAAAATCTTTGTGTTTCGTATACATTGTAAATTTACGGTGTTATTATTTTTTGAAAAATTAAAATATCAAATATTTAATCAATAGTATTAAGAATTTCATTAGGAGTATCAAGAATTAGGATCAATAATATTATATTTGACCAAGAGTATCAGTAAAATACCATAAGCTTACGGTGTATACGAAACACTTAGGACTTTGTCGTTATAAAATGCACTATGAGTTTCCTTACTTTAACAGATATGACATTTTTTTCTTGATTAATTGAGGACCTTTTGAGACCAAAATTATAACGGATTTTTTTATTTTACTAAAATTGCAATTTAAACATAGTAATATGAAGAATTCTTATAAACATACAAAAGGAAAACCCACAAAAGAGAATATACAGCAAAATAAATAGTAGAAGTTTTACACAAACAAAGAAGGTGAGAGAAGCCGTAATTTTCAGGGCTCATCAAGCACAAAAGGGTCACCATCTCCATCTCCATCTTGTATATATGTGGTGATGGTATCAAAATACATGCTTTCTGAGATGGAGGAGAAGTCGCCTGATTCACCAAAATCAGTAGAACTCTGCTCTCTGCTCACATTCTGCAGAAACTCTGATCCTTCCTTCAGCATTTGGATTCCTTCTAACTCAACTGCAACTTCCTTCATCGTAGGCCTTCTCCTACCATTCAAATTCAGGCATCTTCTTGCAAGCTCTGCTATTTCTGCAATTTCTTCTTTCTTGCCCTCTTCCAGCACCCTTGCATCAAGAATCTCGAACAATTGATTTTCCTCCATCGAATGCAAGAAGTGGGTGGCTAAACCTCTTCCTGTTTCGACTCTGATTGCTGATATCGCTTTCTCTCCGGTCAAAAGCTCAACCATGACAACGCCAAAACTGTAGACATCGCTCTTTTCTGTGAACTGGCTTGATCGGAAGTACTCTGGATCCATGTAACCGAAGGTACCTACAACTCGTGTAGTCAAGTGAGTTTGATCAATAGAAACTGACCTCGATGTCCCAAAATCAGCAACTTTAGCCCGATATTTATCATCCAAGAGTATGTTTGTTGACTTGATGTCCCGATGATAAATGGGAGCAGACGAGGAGGAGTGCAAGTAAGCAAGTGCTCCCGCCACTTCTCTGGCAATTCTTACCCGCATTTCCCATGTTAATGGGAGTTCCTCACTTGGATTATGGATGTGCTGATGAAGTGTGCCATTGGGGATGAACTCGTAGACGAGACGAGGAACCTCTGTTTCCAGACAACATCCCAATAGCTTAACCACATTCCTGTGGTTTACTTGAGATAGAATAACCACCTCGTTAATGAAAACTTCAAGATCACCATCCTCTACCCTTTTGGACTTCTTCACTGCTACAATCCTTCCATCTGTCAACATTCCTTTGTAGACAGTACCTTGGCCACCACGACCAAGTATGCGATTTTCATTGTAATGATCAGTAGCTCTTGCCAACTCAAGGGAAGTAAACAACTTGGTTCTCTCTAGGCCATTTTGGGTTGCAGACAAGTGTTGTTCCAACAATAAACCTCCATTCCGCTTGTAAAACATGTGTCTGCGGCTAGCCTTGATGAACTTTTTAATAGCTGTGCTGGACTTCCATGCTGCGCCGAGCAAAATGATGAGCACAATGATGCCGCCACGAACACTCCCAATAATGATGACTGCTGTTAGAATTTTGTGACGAGTACTAACACTGTCAATAAAAAAGCCTCTATCACAACGGTAATTCCCAGATGTTGAATTGCTACATTCATCTATGCATCCTTCGGGTAGGTATGGATTCCCTTCATATCCTTCAAAGCAAGTGCAATATTTTGTCGAAGATACGTATCCATAGTATTTACTATCAGAACTATAATAACTATTATCATCATAACAAGTATAATTACAGGGATCATCAAAATATCTGTAGCCATTACTTAAACACTTCCCGTTGCCGAACTCCCACTCAAGAACTAGTGGTACAAATGGGCTCAAAAGATTAGGCAGAAGGCCGACTTTGTAATTATTTTTCAACCAATTTTTTTCAACAGGGAAGACATGCCCACAAGAGCCATTATTGCTCGCTCCATTGCTTTTGTAAGTATATTGCAGCTCCTTCAGTAGGGTTGGAATTCCTGTGCTGCAGCAGTTAACACCATTAATGCAATTTGTGGCGGTGGAGTTTGCATCACATAAGGCCGTGCATTCTCTGTATACCGTCGTCTCATTAGCAAGCAACCACACCGAAATCCTGCAGCTTAAAACAGCCAACGAATTGTAGCGTCGTGAGATGGTAAATGGACTTCCCTTAAGTGAAATAGGCAGAGTCGCTTTTCTCTGTTCAACAGAGCAACTCACGGGTGACACTGCCTGATTAACTGTAACTGTACCCAACAGTGAAATGTTTAGTACTTCCATTTTGATGCTACTCAAGAATATTGTGGGAGGACTTGTGAAATTCTGGCAGATAAGAGTGAAGGATGAATTTGCACTGCATTCAGAACCAATACCGAAAGGATAGGGAATGGTTACGTTTCCGCATGTTTCTGGACAACCAGGCTTCGACCAGGATATGGCAAGAGCTGTAGTTATGGTGAAGCATATGCAGCAAGAGATGTGGAATAATAAGGCTAACTTCATTCTTTCTTTGATCCAACCTGCACAATTCTTAGAAACCTCAATATTTGACACAACAGAACAGGGAACTGAGTCTTGAAAACAAAAAAGCTAAGTAATGAGAGAGTTGGATAGCGTAAGTAATGACATTTTGTTTAAAATTGAGGATATGGTGAAGGTGAAGTTTATGTGTGAAAGTTATTTTTGGACGAAAGAAATAAAGAAAGTGTGCAAATATTCAATTTTACATCAAAAGGCTACACGATAGAGTGCTAGCTTGAGCTTGACGCAATCATTCATTATTAAGTTATCAAATATATTGTTGATTCACGAGTTTTTCGAGATTAGTTGAGTCTAATTGAATTTAATAAATTCAACCATAAATTAAATTATTTATCAATTTATTGAAAAAATAAAATTATATTTTTCTAAAAATATTTTACATCTACGAAACTCCATAATTTCATTTAATTAACTTAGTTTAATTACAAATTTTTATTTATCATAAATATTAGGAGTAAAAATTATAAATTAAAGTTAACCTATTAATTATAATTTATACAAGTTAACTCATGTCTTTACTAGCAAATCTACTTATGAGCTAAAAAATTGTATATCATTGAACTTGAATTTTATTAATTCATTTATGTTAATGAACCTTTTTAAACAAACTCAAACAAATTTTAATCGAATTGAGCTCCGAATAGCTTAGATATAGTTTTGGGGCCATTTACAATAAGGTAGAAAGAGGTAAGCCTTATTACAACTAGGTGTAAAAAATTTGCACAGAAGCATAATTTTTTTTTGCAAAGAAGCACAAAAAATTTGCACATTACACCTGTTTGTAATTTTGCTAATTTTTTACACCTATTTGTAATTTTCCCTATAGTTTTGACTCATATACATCCCTGTCCCAATGAGTTGAATGGTAATAATCTTTTCTCAAGGTTTCTTATTCATTAATAGGCTTGACAGCGGGGAGGGGAATCCCGTTCCCCGCGGGGATCCGCTCCGAACAGGACGGAGAATCTTCGTTTCAATTCCCCACGGGGCTGGAGATGGGAAAAAAATACGCCCCGTAAACGGGGACGGGGACAGTATTCCCCGCCCCGATCCCAGCGGGCCCCAATAATATTTAAATAATATATACATATATATATTAAATATACTATTTTAATATATATATATATATATATAATATTTTATATAATTTTAAATTAATAATTAATATAAAAAATTAAAAAACTCTAGAAGAGTATGTCAATTAATATATATAATATTTTATATTATTTTAAATTAATAATTAATATAAAAAAATAATGAGTATGTCATTTTAAAAAAAATTGCTTGTAAGCTTGATAAGTGGTTAATTGTGTGTAAATTATATGCTACTATTGGTTGTTTAATTATTAATTTCGAGCACAAGTTGTAGTAATTCTACTTATTATTTCTTCTGTCGTCAGTTTACTTTGAGGTGTTATTTTTATATCAAGTACAGGTAAATTGAATGACGTTGGAAATCGGGAGGCAACGTGTGTGTCAGGTCGAGCATACCATAGTTGGAAGAGCAAATCTGACGGTCTTAAATGAGCGAAATAAAGGAAGATTTGATGACTTCCTTATTTGGAAAAGAAAAGTCAAAAGGATAGGGGGGACGAACCTGAACAAAGGGAAAAAGGGGGAAAAAAGTAAAAGAGGAGAAAGAATAGGAAAGGAGGTTACGCAGAGTTTTTCAGAGCAGAATTGGAGAAGGAGAACAAAGATTATTTTTACATTTTTTGTGAAGACAAGTTGTAAGGTTTTAATTATTTTGATTATTGTCGTTGTTCGTTAATCATGTCTAGTAGCTAAGCTTTTATTTTCTAGTTCGAGGATGTTGAACTTTGAACGGTTTGAATTTCTTGCAAATTAGTATAAACGTTGTTATTTCAATTCTTGTCTCGATTTTATTATTATTTGATTATATGCTTTGCATGTTTTGAATAATAGATTAATTAGGATTGATCACCCCGATTTGTTTATTATTCATCTCTAGCTAATTCACATTTTGTAATTCGTAATTGTGCAATTTTGTGATATGGTAACAAAGAATAATAATATTTAGGTTGTATGATTCGAACGTTTCGATTTCATAGCTTAATTTTTCCTATTGTTTTAGGGCGAATGCATTCTAGGAATTGAATCCCGAATACATGTTTTAGGATTATTCCTGGTATAGATTAATCTAGGAGCGTACTTTTTGGTTAATTAAACTTAAGAAACGATTCGGACTAGTTTGGTCGTACCACTGGTTTAGGGAAAAGATTCGAGAAAGAATTTGAATAGACGTGGATATTAATTTGAGTTAGGAAAACCGTTCAAAGGGAAGCTATCCGAGGGCTAGATTGTTTCTTATATTGTTTAATCACACCTGCGTGACTTGTTTTAATTTAATTTGTTGAATATTTGTTTTAGTAAATAGTGTAGTCGAAATTCAATTCAATCCCCCCTATTTTGTTACCATTTTATTTCACACAAATTATTTCAATTTAATTACCCAGTTGATTGCAGCTTTTTCGTGTAAGTATATTTAAGACCCAATCAAGTTATCGAACCCAAAGGAACTATGTCGAGCTAGGATCCCTAAAGCTAAGAGTTGGCATGGTATTATAGAGTCGGGCTCGGGTATTAGAAATTAAATCTAAATTAATTACTAAAAATAATCAAGAGATAATAAATATGAGAAATATGTGTTCGGGTGCAAATCACCAAGGAATCATTAATTACGAATCACACATGATCGGGGTTTCAATTAACGAGGGATAATAGGAGCTATCTAGCCAAGAATCACATATCAACCGTACTGGATAAGCCTAGGTTTAATATATCAAAGAAACACGTAAGATAGTTTAGAGACGACACCCTAAGTCTCCTCACTTAATCACAAGAAATAAATTCAAGCAATTAACGTATTCTAATGTAGGTTCTAATGAAAATTAACCAAGTCTCCTTGCGTTAATCCAATATTGAATTCAATTGTCAAACCAAACCTAACACCTAAGAATCAATTTAATAAACCAAATCTCTTTGCGCAAATTAAATCAATTAACAAAGGATCAAGACCTAATCTAGCAATTGAATCATGCAAATCACAATAGAATAATTATTCACCTTTATAATTGAAACACCCAATCACATGATCATCAAAATTAATTCACCCAAGGATCATCACACCCAAACACAAAAGGAATTTAGCCAATCATCATGAATTCAAGAAAACCCATGAAAATTGAAAGAAATGAGAGGAAAGAAAGCATAATAATTGAGAAATAATCCACTATTAATTAAAAGAATAAGGTTTGATGTCACCTTGATTGTTGATAAAACTTGAATTAATCCAAAATCTATTCCTAAATTGCAAGAAATTGAAAAGAAAATCAAGAACACCTAAACTATGTGTGATTGTGTGTTTTCTTTTCTCTCAAGGCTAAAATCGCTACCCTAATTCTAATCTCCGCTCCTTTCTTTTCTAATCTCCTCCCCCTTTCTAACTGCTTTGCTTTTAAAAAACGTATTTCTGAAAATCTCGCTCCTCGAGTCGAGATTCAGCCCTCGAGTCGAGGGATCTCATTTTTTTCCGCCGCCTCGACTCGAGGTTCCTCCCTCGAGTCGAGGAATCTGATTTTCTTGCAATCTTCTCTCTCCAGGCGTATCCCTCGACTCGAGGATTCTTCACCTCGACCCGTGCTCGAGACCAGGGATTTTTACGAGAAATACTCCGCCTCCGACCCCCGTTTTCGTCCGGGATGTTCGTCTCTTCATTCTAAGACTGCCGGTACTCTCGGTTTAGCCAAATTCCACCGATTTACCTGTAAAACGAACAAAATACCTCAAGTAATACCTTTTAGACAAAATAGTGATACTCTACACATTTAAGCACAAAACTAACATTTTTATCACTTTTTTGCACTAAATTAAGCCCCAAAAACAGGTATCACTACACTCCAATCACCAGTTCCTCGTGGGATCGACCCCTTACTTGCCCTACTACATTAGTAGGTTGGTTCGGGTAATTAATTTATTTTTGGGTGCCGGCGACAACACACCAAATTTTGTCGCCGTTGCTGGGGAACTGTTGGTAATTTTGTTGAATTGTTTTTGTGTTTTTAATTTAAGTTGAAGAAAATTCTGGAAAAAAGTTTTAAAAAAAATTTGCTGAAAATTGCATTTTGGGAATTGTTGCGTGTATTTCATTTCCCTAAGTTTAACACTGACTCCCTCAGTGTTCTGTTTTGGTTCTGGTAAATTTGTGAAAAAAATTTCTGCGAATTAGTGCGTAGCACTGGAACTTAATTTTCTGCTGTCTGCTTACTAACACTGACCCCCTCAGTGTTTATTCAGAATTTTATTGCAGTGAATGATCACTCGTTCAGATCGAAGTGCATCGCTCGAGTTTGATCCAGAAGTAGAAAGAAGAGCCAGGCAGCTTAGGAGAGAGACTCGGTTGTGGAGACGAATTGATTTTGCATCAACAGGGGATACAAACAGTGACGAAGGGGGTGATTCTAGTGAAGAAGTAGAATCTGCATTTACGTTCACTAACATGGCTGCAGGGAACGAAGAGAGGACGATGAATGAGTTGGCAAATCCGGCCACAAACCATCAACCTCTTTGCATTACTATTCCTACTCTTGCTACTAATGTTAATTTTGAACTTAAATCTGGGTTAATTCACTTATTGCCTTCTTTTAATGGTCTTGCAGGAGAAAACCCACATGCTTTTCTGAAAGAGTTCCACGTTGTATGTTCAAGCATGAAGCCAACAGGAGTTTCAGCGGAGCATGTAAAGTTGAGTGCATTCCCATTTGCACTAAAAAGCACCGCACGAGACTGGTTATATTTCTTGCCACCTAGATCAGTTACTTCATGGAATAAGATGGAGAGGCTATTTCTCCAACACTATTTTCCAGTCACCCGAGTGGCAGTCTTGAGGAAAGAAATTTCAGGTGCTAGACAGGGACCAGGGGAGATACTGTATGAGTATTGGGAGCGTTTCAAACGTCTCATAGCTTCGTGCCCACAGCATCAAATCAGTGATCAATTGCTCATCCAATATTTCTACGAAGGTCTCACTCTCACTGATAGAAACATGCTCGATGCAGCCAGTGGAGGAGCTTTAATGAGTAAAACAAAACACCAACAGCTGCACGGGAATTGATTTCTAGCATGACAGCAAATACCCAGCAGTTTGGAGTATGTGATGCCATGAGCAGACCTATGGAGCAACCTAAGAATGATGCCTTAGAAAAAATTGCAAGCATGATGGAGATGATGATGAAGGTCAAAACTCCAGAAGTCCGCCCATGCAAAGTTTGCCATACTACAGAGCATTCTATCGATGATTGTCGAGTCCTGAATGATAGGTTAGAGCAAGCTAATGCAGTTGGTTATGAGAATTTTCAAGGTCAAAGGTATGATCCATATTCCAACACCTACAACCCTGGGTGGAGAGATCATCCCAACCTTCGTTATGGGAACCAACAAAATAATCAACCAGGAGACAATTTCAGACCTCCATTTCAGGAACGAAAATTCCAATTATTTAGAGGGAATGATAGAGGTGGTGAGAGCTCTGGGCAACATATGGGTGAGAAGGATTTAGGACCTTCTTTGGAAGATATGATGAAGGCGTTGACATCCAACACCATGAAGTTTCAGCAAGACACTCAAGTGGTCATAAAGTCTCTAAAGTCTGGTCAACGAACTTTAGAATCTGGGCAACGAACTTTAGAGTCTAGTCAAAGGAATTTGGAAGCCCAAATGAGCCAAATAACCACTGCCGTTAGCCAGCTACAAGCACAAAATAGTGGCAAACTACCTTCTCAATCCGAAACTAATCCTAGGAATGTTTTTGCCATCACCTTGAGGAGTGGTAAGCAATTGGAGGAAAAGGTGAGGAACAGAATGGAGAGGATGAGGAGGAGCAGCCCATGGTACCGAAAGAGAAAGTGGAGGAAGAGGAAGCTGTTCCCAAAAATCTGTCTGCAGACTGCACTAACACTGACCCCATCAGTGTCAGTGGACCAGAAACGAAAATTCAGGTAAAATCTCATAATTTGATTCCTGTTGATACTAATATTTTACCTTTCCCTTCCAGGATGAAAAAAATTGTAAAAGGTATCAAGGATCAAGAGACACTTGAAGTGTTTCGAAAGGTTGAGCTCAGCATACCTTTGTTGGAGGCTGTGAAACAAATTCCTAGATATGCCAAATTTTTGAAGGAATTGTGTACCAACAAGCGGAAGCTAGCCAATGATGAGAAGATTTTTATGGGAGAGAATGTCTCAGCTGTACTTCAACAGAAGTTGCCTCCAAAGAGAAAGGATTCCGGCATGTTCGTCATCCCTTGCACGATAGGGAATCATAAGATCGAGCAAGCTATGCTTGATCTTGGGGCCGCTATTAATGTCATGCCCTTGGCAGTGTATGCGCAGCTAGGTATCGGGCCATTGAGAGGAACTGGAGTGGTTATTCAGCTAGCCGATAAAAGTCTTGCATACCCAGCTGGGGTCATTGAAGATGTCCTTGTGCAGGTAAATCATTTAATTTTTCCTGCTGATTTCTATGTTTTAAACATGGAGGGTAACTTCGGAGATTCCACACCTATTTTGTTAGGGAGGACATTTTTGAATACCTCTCAAACAAAAATAGATGTACGTGAGGGCACCCTCACAATGGAATTTGACGGGCAGATTACTCAATTTAATATCCTTGATGATATGAAATTTTCTAATGAGTCTGACTCTCTTTTTGCGGTGAGTGTTATTGAGCCAGTTGTGCAGGATTTTTTTGAGCTTGATTGCAGGAATTGGTTATTGGAAAAATCCATGCATAATCTGCAATGGGAGGATAAAGGAGCTAAGGCCATTGAGGAACCAGAGCTTGAATTGAAGCCACCACCTAAGCACTTGAAGTACACATATATGGGCAAAATTGGTTGAAATAAGCTTTCTATATCGAGCCAACGACAATAAAAAAGATGCTTGTTGGGAGGCAACCCAATATTTTATTTTAATTTCGTTTTTTTTTAATTTATAGTTGTTTTAATTTTATTTGTGAGTTTAATTAGTTTTTCTTGCTTGTGTTCTCCTTGTTGTTCTCAGGTTCCCACTATGACTTTGGACCAACCTTATTCTTGCCAGCAACATCCTCCCACTGATTAGCACCCGGTAACCCCGCTCCACTCTTTATGTATTTCTTTATGGTGCAAGTTATTTTGATTGTACATTTGTGCTAGGGACTAGCACCTGTTTAAATGTGTGTGGGGGGGGGGGGGGCTTTGATAGCTTTGATTCATGGCTATTTCTGTTTATTTTTTGTGTTTCTTGTGTCTTGTGGCTCTGTTGTGGTATTTTGGTGTGCGTTCGAGCATGATAGTTGAGTATTTAACTGTTGAATTAGATGCTGATTTTTTCTGTTAAATATGCTGAAAACGTGAATTGCATGTCTTGATTGGTGATTGCACTTGAATTCACGTGTTAGTCATAGAATTGAGTTCGATTGTTAGTTGCTTGGCTTTGACATTACAACTTGATAATTTGTTCTTGGTAGTTGTTTTGGTCTTTTGAAAAGTGAAGTTTGGGTTGGTGCCTAAAGTTGAAAATAATAAATGTGTGGTTGGAGGAAAAATAAATAAAAGGAGTTTCTAGTTGAAGAATTGTGAAAAAAATAACGAGGGGCTGATACGACTGCCTCCTTTTGGGGGCTCAAGTGTGAAAAAAAAAGAAAGAAAAAAGAGAACACAAAAAGAGCTAAAACCCGAGAGTAGTGCGGAGCCGCGAGCCCTCGTTTGAAAATTAAAAAAAAAAGAAGAAAAGAAAAGAAAAAAAAATAAAGGAGTTAGGCACCACTCAGATTTTTTTACTTTGAAGAAAGATCGAAAATAATTTAATTGAGAACAAGTTGTTAGGGAGTTTTGGAGAAGACTTGAGTAGCTAAGAGTAGATGAGATTTTATGATTGATCGTGAGTATGAGTTGTAATTATTTTGATAGGCACGTGAAACATGAGTTTGGCTCGGGAATTCAGTAGCTAGGGAAATAGAAGAGTGTCTTAACTATTTTTTTGCTTGAGCCCGTGTGTGTAGTAGTATTTGCTTGAGGACAAGCAAAAACTTAAGTGTGGGGGGATTTGATAAGTGGTTAATTGTGCGTAAATTATATGCTACTATTGGTTATTTAATTATTAATTTCTAACACAAGTTGTAGTAATTCCACTTATTATTTCTTCTGTTGTCAGTTTACTTTGAGGTGTTATTTTTATATCAAGTACAAGTAAATTGAATGACGTTGAAAATCGGGAGGCAACGTGTGTGTCAGGTCGAGCATACCATAGTTGGAAGAGCAAATCTGACGGTCTTAAATGAGCGAAATAAAGGAAGATTTGATGACTTCCTTATTTGGAAAAGAAAAGTCAAAAGGATAGGGGGGACGAACCTGGACAAAGGGAAAAAGGGGGAAAGACGTAAAAGAGGAGAAAGAATAGGAAATGAGGTTACGCAGAGTTTTTCATAGCAGAATTGGAGAAGGAGAACAGAGATTATTTTTACATTTTTTGTGAAGACAAGTTGTAAGGTTTTAATTATTTTGATTATTGTCGTTGTTCGTTAATCATGTCTAGTAGCTAAACTTTTATTTTCTAGTCCGAGGATGCAGAACTTTGAACGGTTTGAATTTCTTGCAAATTAGTATAAACGTTGTTATTTCAATTCTTGTCTCGATTTTATTATTATTTGATTATATGCTTTGCATGTTTTGAATAATAGATTAATTAGGATTGATCACCCCGATTTGTTTATTATTCATCTCTAGCTAATTCACATTTTGTAATTCGTAATTGTGTAATTTTTTGATATGGTAGCAAAGAATAATAATATTTAGGTTGTATGATTCGAACGTTTCGATTTCATAGCTTAATTTTTCCTATCATTTTAGGGCGAATGCATTCTAGGAATTGATCCCGAATACATGTTTTAGGATTATTCCTGGGATAGATTAATCAAGGGTCGTACTTTTTGGTTAATTAAACTTAAGAAACGATTCGAACTAGTTTGGTTGTACCACTGGTTTAGTGAAAAGATTCGAGAAAGAATTTGAATAGACGTGGATATTAATTTGAGTTAGGAAAACCGTTCAAAGGGAAACTATCCGAGGGCTAGATTGTTTCTTATATTGTTTAATCACACCTGCGTGACTTGTTTTAATTTAATTTGTTGAATATTTGTTTTAGTAAATAGTGTAGTCGAAACTCAATTCAATCCCCCTCTATTTTGTTACCGTTTTATTTCACACAAATTATTTCAATTTAATTACTCAGTTCCTCGTGGGATCGACCCCTTACTTGCCCTACTACATTAGTAGGTTGGTTCGGGTAATTAATTTATTTTTGGGTGCCGGCGACAGCACACCAAAGCTTGTTGGATTATTTCAAATTTCAGGCTCCTCTCTCTCTCATTACCGTGTCTGGACGTGTACACATTGAGCGGTTTACTTTTTTATTTTGTAATTTTTTTTTAATGAGCTTGAAATAATATAAAAATAAGAAATTATTATTATTGAATTAATTACTAAATTTATAATTCTTACAAATTTTTAAAATGTTGAAGAATTTATTTAAAAATAAATCAACCAAATTTGCAAGCTCAATTTTATTGTCTTTATGTTTTCTTATTAATTATTATTAACAATAGAAAATAATTTTTTAATCGAAACTGAAAAACTCAAAAAACAAATGATCCCACAATGATGGTGACATAACCCATGTGATTATGAAAAAGTCAAAAAAGCAAATGATCCTACAATGATGATGACATAACTCATGTCGCTAAGTCCCTCGTTATTTTACCCCTCGGCTAGCCCCACTACTACATTTTCTCTCATAGATAACTGTTCGTAGATAACAGATATAAAAATACATGTTATCTAAGATCTGTAAATCCGTTATCTAATCTATATCTGTTATCTCTGTTGGTGAAAAAATTAAGAATGTGCTCATAAATAACGGATTTTTCTTTGTTGTTATCTATGATTTGTTATCTAAGCATTTTAATTTATTTTTAATATTAAAATATTAATCAGAGATAACAGATATGCTCTAATTTATATATATGTTATCTGTGTTTTGTTATCTAATTATTTTAATTTATTTTTATATTAAAATTTAATAATTATTTTTATTAGAGTTAACAGATATTTTATATCTGTTATCTTTATTTTATTATCTTTATTTTATTAGTTTTTTTTTTTTTAACAATTCAACATTCAAAAATTCATTCATCATCCCGTCAGGAAAAAAAAATTCATTCATCAAATCCGTATTCATCGCAAAAACCCTCAGCCCTGCGCCGCCGCGCCTCCGCCTATACCGCTGACCACTGACCGTCGCCCATCGCCCGCTCTGTGGAATCATTGTACGCGCGCCTCCTTTCTCAGCCTTCGATGGGCTGAGCGGTCACGACGCCGCTTTCCCGATTACAGCTCGACGGTCGACGACGCTTTGTTGCGCTCCCTACCCTTGCCACAGTCTACCGCCGCGCCTCCGCCTTGTACCGCCGACAGTCCGAAGCTGCCTTAATCGCCGCGCGTTGCTCCATTTTCGATTCAGAGGTAATTTCATTTTTCTCAATTTTTGAATGTTTTCTCTATTTCTCGAATTCGTAATTTCGTAATTGCATTCTTTTTTTTTTTAATTTTATCTCTCCTGGAAATTTCTCGAATTCGCAATTTCCTAATTTCTCAATTAATTTCCACGACGCCGACAGTCTATGGATTTGTTGTTCGTAACTTTAGTATCACCATTTGGTGTTAATTAATTGCTCTCTTTTGCAGTTACTCATTTGAAAACCCTTTATTGCTTATTATCTACTGTCTCTGCTTGTCGATATTACGCCTGATCCCTAGAAATTATCTACAGGTCCCTAGTGATCAAAAACTGCCATCACTGTATTTACTAGACAGTATTGTGAAGATCTTACATTGGAAGGGATCACATAAAATACTTCGCTTTCAGATTACACGAGGTCAGTTTTTGTGTTTTCTTTTGTTGCCTGTGGTAACTTTGCATCAACGTTCTATTTTAATTAATTGCTCTCTTTTGCAGTTACTCATTTGAAAACACATGGAACATGTTTTGGACATTTAACATATTCTATTTTTGAAAATAAGTGGAGTATTACTGTTTTGAGTTATACTGATCTACTAATGGCTTGTTCTTTATTTAAATGTTGTCTGATGATCTCATTTTATAATTGCGTTTGGTAAATCTGTGATTATAACTTAAATTGTATTTACGGTGTATCTAACAGGCAAATGGAGGTTTAGATCACCCATTCCAGCAGACATTCGTTGAAGAAATATACAAGCAAGCAGCAGCAGAATTAATGTTGTGGCTTAATTCCTATTGACGTTGTTACATATTATACTTGTTGGATCAGAGGTATGATTTTCTTACCTTAATCATCGTCGTCCTTTACATTTGCAAGAACTCGGAATGATTTCGATACAAATATATAATAGTATTTTCTTATTCTCTGTTGGTATAATGAATATACATTCATGTGCTTATCTTTGATTTGGAGTTAGTC
The DNA here is from genome assembly GCA_030762865.1 of Paraleonurus japonicus. Classification (NCBI taxonomy): domain Eukaryota; kingdom Viridiplantae; phylum Streptophyta; class Magnoliopsida; order Lamiales; family Lamiaceae; genus Paraleonurus; species Paraleonurus japonicus. The sequence goes on from CM061059.1 coordinate 1,154,437, forward strand.
ATATATAAATAAATAAATATATATATATATATATATATATATATATATATATATTATGTTCTCTGGTGGTTGCACTGCCCTCTCTGTTTTTAGGCCTTTAGTTTGAATAATTGCAGTGTTTTCTTGGTTTCTCATTGCAGTTGCTGTTCTTTACATGGTACATATATGGTAGTGCGTTGCATGTATTTTGTTTATAGGGTAATGTTTGTTAAAGGATGGAAGGAAGGAAGCAATACCTGCAAATGAAGCTCTTGTTGCCTGAATATTTCATTTGTTTAGTGGGTCATCCTAATTTTATTGTATTTGATGATAATGTTATTGTCTAGTATGTTTAGACATTTGATATGTGTTGGGACAGGGGAACTGTGATTCCTAAAAATCTTGAACTGGGAATGAGCTAACTAGGAATTTATAGAAAACTGGAGAATAGAACACAGGGGAATTATGATATTAGCATATAACAAGTTATTACCTGATATTGGTTTTAAGATGAAATCAACTGGGTATTAGAAAGAAACAAGTTTGTGGCGAACCTGGCTTAATCCAGCTGATGTAAAAGCAGGTGTATGCATGCATGATTGCAACACCCAACTTGGATCGATGTGAAATATGACTTGGATTTCAACTTCTATTTAGTTGAATAATGAGAAGGAAATCATCTCTAATAATTAATTTCTCTATGTAGCTAGCTAGCTTCATCTTTATTTATGTCAGGAATTAAATTCACACACACATTATATAATAAGTTGCATTAACACAAATTAATGCCGGACTAAATGGTTCACAAATTAACACAAATTTTCTTGATCTGATATGATCTTGCTGTTGGAATGGTTCTCCCAGACCTGCTTGTGAACTTTAATAATTAGTGTATGATAAGAGAGGAAATCCTTCGGAATTTTCTTATTAATTAAATGTGCTGAGCTAGCGTTTGGGATGAATTAATAATATTTTCCAAAGTTTGTGGATTATGAGGAAATTATTCTACGGAATTTTTCTTATTTAATTTATATATTAATTGTTACTACAGTGTATGTATACGTGTTGTTCAGACGCTATCTTTATTTGAGACCCAATTATTTCTTCTTGCATAGTTTTAAATATTGTTACTAGCAGCTTGCTTTAGGGACTATTTCTCAAAACCCCATTTTTCTAATGTTAAGAGTATTAAGTATTGTTGCTACAATGTATGTAAGTTGTTTAATTATTCATTTTTTATCCTAGTAATTTTCTCAAATAGGATTTTATCTCCTGCACTTTCTTTTAATTACTTTATTCTTCTTCCATCACTTACCTTTTTATTTTTTAATCTTTTATGTCTTACGCTGTCAATGCTTTATCATTTGCCCTTAGTTTTGCTTTGTCAGAATTTGATTATATTTTTCCAAAAATAGGAAAAAAGAATGTTCAAGTTAAAGCTTCATCAGTGTTTTCTTCTTCTTCTGTGATCTATAGACATAATGTCTATTATCTAGATACTTGTTCAAGTCCAAATCACATATGACAGCTTTTACTCGTTGATTTGCCTTGTTGCTCAGTAACATATTCCTGATATTGGCTTCTTCTAACAAGACTTGTCGGTACATCTACTGGTCAACTTTGTATTGTGCCATGTAATGTAGGGTAAGGCACTTTATCTTAAACACATTATTCATGATAATTTTATTAATTACATACACTGATTATGAGTTTGTACGTAGTGAGCATTGGATTTTGAGCATCATAAATCCACATGCAGAGGAGGTTTACTTACTTGATCCTCTTTATTCGCGCCTAAACGATGAAAAATGGGAAGCAATTGTTGATATGTATGTTATCTTTTATTAATTGTTATTTTATATTTTATTGTGTCAACTAACTCTTTTCAAATATATATTAATTTGAAGGGCATTGAAAATGTTTTTTTCGGAGGTAAGACAACCAAACCAAAAAAGAAGCCATTTAGGAAAATTATCAAGGTACGAAAGATATGAATTTTTGATCCATTTGAGTAGATAATTGAATGCACTATGTTTTGGTTTTATAATTGATCAAATATATATGTACAAGTGGTTGGAGTGATGAATGATGTTGATTAGTGGGTATAAATGGTTGGAGTAATAAATTTGTTAATTTGTTTGTAAATTAGGCACCTAAGCAACCAGATGCAATGCAATGTGGTTTCTACGTACTCCGATACATGAGACAAATAACTCAATTTGATGGACCATTTGATGTTGCTTCACTACAGTCGTTGGTAATGCTATTGTGCTTTGACAAAAATTATCTCTTTGCAATATAATTTTAATTATTGTGTAGTTTGTTAGTATTAATATGTATATATGTTATTTTGTAGTTCATGGAGAAAACGTACACCAGGGCTGAAATTGATGAAGTGCGGTCGGAGTGGGCTCAATTTGTTCAATTATATGTCATTGAGTAGTAACTGTTGTCGTGTATTTTCACTTTTGAATTGACTTTTGAATTAACTGTATATATATATTGACTTTTGGATTGATGATGAAATTAATGCATTTTGCATTTTTTTTATTGAGTAAATTTTATTAGTTTATATTAAGAATTAAAATGAATATGGAATAATTTAGAAAAAAAATGTATAATACAAATAGATAACATATATATTTTGTTATCTATGCTAAAATAGATAACATATATAATTATAAATAGATAACAGATATAGTTATAAATAGATAATAGATATATACAGTTATCTTTTCTAGAATAGATAACGAATATAATAATTAATAGATAACAAATATATTTAGTTATCTTTTCAACGAATACATAACAGATATATATAATAATATAAAACAGATATTTTCCGTTATCTTTCTATGGAATAGATAACGGATATATATTAATACATAACATATATTTTCAGTTATCTTTTTAACAAATAGACAACGGATAATAATGATAATAGATAACAGATAAAATCTGTTATCTATGTGCGCCCTACTTGACCTGCAAAGCGCTCATAGATAACAGATATTTATTGATTTTTTTATCTGTTATCTATGAGCACCCATAATAGATAACACGCACCTAGATAACACTGGCTTACCTGCATAGATAACAGATGATATCCGTTATCTATGAGAGAAAATGTAGTAGTGCCCCTCGGCAATTAACGAGCGTTTTACCCCCCTCGTTAATTGCCCTCGTTAATTCGTGTTATTTTTGTAGTGTTATTTTATCTTAGAGTAAGAATTTAGAAGGGGTACAATTATTTTTTTATAGCTAAAATTGTACCTTTTAGTAATTCTAAATAGGAGTTGTATCTTAAAGTAAAGTTGGGAGCTAGATTGTACCCCATAGTGATGGCCCCTTTCCCGGGCTGACCCGCTAGTCAGTTTTTTTTATATATTATTAACTATATTATTTATAATTTCATTACTTTTTTTTTTCTTTTTCATTAGGTGAAACCCTTTATGTTAATAAATACATGTTCTTGTAAAATATACAAATTAATTATGTTGTTTATAATTATTATATTATTTTTCATCATTCGAATCGTTATTTTTTTTTCTGTTAATGTACTGGTAATGTTTGAATTGAGCTTTTATAAATTAATATTTAAATTGAATTTTTATAATTATGTTTAATTATTTTGATGTATTTTTAATGAATTTATGGATAATATTTGGATTTTAAGTTTGTATTGTATTGTATTATGATTATAATTTACTATTTCATATTATTTTTTTTTCGGAGCTCGTTAGTGTCCCGTTTAACCCGTAACCCGCTAGGATTAGAGTTAGGTTCCAACAATTACGGGACCGATAAGAATGAGCCAGTAAGGACTGAGACTATTTAGACTTGTGACCCTGACAGCCTATTTAACATCTCTAGCGACAATTCATAATCCCATTTTCTCCCATTAGGACAACCCGTTTAACATCTCTAGGTCAAAATTCTCGCGGGTCCAAAAAAATTCATGGGCAGGTCAAAATTAGATTTCAATGGCATCGACTTTCACAAATTAAAAATAATTCTAATATATATATATATATATATATATATATATATATATATATATATATATATATTTGGTATTTTAGTCCGATGTAGCAATAAACAATCAGGTGGTCAACCCAAATTTTGTAACATGGATAAATTAAATTCTACACGTCAGTGTCAACATGATATTTTATCTTTTATAGTCGGTGATTGGACTAAAATTTCGAACAGTTGAATATTATAGAACTATTTTCAATTTGGAAAAGTCGTCAAGACTATACTTGAAATAGAATTAACTTACTGGACTAAAAAATTATTTTCTTTTTAAAAAAATCATGCATTGCGAGTAAACAGAGTGTGAAACTGTAAATAGTACATAGCGCCCTATTCATTAAGGCCCTGTTTGGTGCCTACGATTAGGCCTCAATCGTGGTCTAATCTTAAAAAAAAAAAAAAGAGTGTTTGGTTTGCACCTCGAAAGTCCAATACAAATATCAGGCCCGTGCCTAATCACTTTTACAACTATGTGGATATATCGTACCCAAAAGGCAGGGTTAACATAACGGGGCGGAATAGTAAGTCAAATAATATGATGCATTTACCCTTTTGCCCCTAAAGTATATAAGCCCTAAAACTCTGAGTTAATTTTTTATTAACAGTAAAAAAGATCTTCGTCCATTAATCACCAAAATTCCAAAAACTAAATACATATGAGTAATTAAGGGTTAATTAGTCGATAATATCAATGACAAAATTCTCTTCTTCAAAAATTAGAATTAAAATCAAATAATAAATCATCTAACAAATTGATTTTTAAGACAGAAGTATGTAAAGTGATCTCCACTGCATGCTTAAAAAGTTAAAATGATTTATTCTATCTCCAATCCTATTTTAGGGTGTTGTACCACATGTTTAATATGTAGTACAATACCTCTAATGCACCAACAGTATAGCACAAAAACAAAATCTAAAATGACAATTCAAAGAAGGTTCATCTACCTCTTACTTGGTATCACATAGAGTGGAGTGAGGGATAAGTTGAAAATCTTCACCTGCCAAATAACTCATTCCTGCTTCCTCATTTAAGCTAATTTGCAATCCAAGAAGAATCAGAGGTGCGGATAATATTTATTTGAAAGGACTAAAATAAACAAGTATAAATACTAGCAATTAATGGACTAACGTCGTCTTCTTTGATCTTTCCTCTCACACGACTTTTCCACACAACCTAAGAAAAGTCTTTGAGGTCAACCATTGAAGTTTCAAGATTAATTTATGTATTAATTATAAGTTTATTAACGGGAAAGATAAAATGAGAGTGCAAAAAAATCATTATTTTATGGAATATATATATAATATATATATATATATATATATATATATATATATTTTTTTTTTTTAATGAACGAAATATTTTGTTACATTACTAGGGGTTTGAAATTTATTTATTTATATTTAATCTCTCTGACACACTTTTTCGCTCGTACGCTGAATTCTCGTCTATGTCTATTATTTGGAGAGCAGCCCATTAAGTGAACAATCTTTCTCTTTCTTTCTTCTTCACCTCTGAACTCATGATTTTTTAGGATAAATTAAATTGAATTGGACGATACAATTATTACCTCACCATTTTAATAAATCAATGTCCAGAGAAAAGTATAAGTATATATCAGAATTAAAGTAGAAATGCCAACATGTCAACATATTCTCAGTTCGAGGTCTATGGAAAGGGGCTTGGTACGAGCTTTTGTGTTGTTATACTTTTCACTACTTATGTTGTAAGATAATAGAAGTCACCATTTATTTGATAAAAAAACAAAAGTACAAAAAAATGAGAAGTCTTCAACGTCGTAGTTGTACATTTTTTCTGTTGTTGCTAGTGCACAATATGTTTACAATTCAACTTCTTTTTTTTTTTTTATCGGCAAAAAATATGTGTGTATATATGTATAAAAATGGTACAAGTTTACAATGGAACCTGTTCCAGGTTTTACACACTAAATGTCTAATTGTTGAGATCAAGAGAAATTAATTACAGGATTTGAGAGCCACTCTCGAAAAGTAAAATTATGATTAACAAAATGATATCATCCCCACAATCTCCCCTATGACCTTCTCCTTATCCCACTGAGTATGATAAAAAACTACTTTATTATACAAATCCACACTCCAACAACACATTTCTCCCCCTTCTTGCCATTCCATAACTTAGAAAAATGAATTAGATGAAAGCTGACCTGATTGTGTGAGGCCCATTGAAAATTCAACCAATTAAGTTACTACCCCAAATAGCATGCGCCAAGTTGCATTCAAAAAAGAAATGTTTATTTGTTTCTTCTGCCACTCACTATACTTCCGCTGATTAACGGATCGAAGTTCCTCCATCGGCTTTCCGAAGGCAAAAGAGGTGGCAAAGTGGACTAAAGAAAAACTAGAGTTCGGAATCCCTCGTGATATCCTCAAGAAGTCTAAGTGTCGATAAAACGATGTTTTTTGGCTTTTCCAGTCTCGTAACCCGCCGACAGGCATGCTTAGTTTAGAGGCTCGTCAGCAAATGGATCTGAGTCACTTCGTAATTAGACTTATGTCGACCTCGGTCCCCTCTAAATAGAGAGAATAGGATTGCTCAAAAGAGTACCGTGACGAGACTGCTTTATATTTATAGCCTTGAGAGGCAATTCCTTTTGTTGGTGGTAGTAGGTAGAGGATGGAGTTTGTAGCGGCTTTCCCTCGGCTTTACCAGCGTAACCTGTTACGTTATAAGACTAAGGGCTCGACTTCCGATACTGCTTTCCGAAACTTTCTATTAAGGGGAGTAGGAATGACATCATGGTCATACATGTTCTACAAAGCCAAAGAAGCATAGAGCTTTTGTTTCGAGTGATGCTCAATTGCATACCAAAGTGAGATATCTTTAGCTTATCCCTTCCAACTTCAACTGACTCTAATAAGCTTCTCTCAACTGCTTTTGAAATCGAAGCACTCAGCCCCTCGGCAACAATGAGGTACAAAAATGGGGACAATGGATTCCCGGCCACGTTCTAATTGAAACACCTCTGAAGGCTCCCATTAACTAGAACCGAAGCTGTAGCTGAAGACAAACATCCAAGAATGCACTTTCTCCAATTGGGATTAAAATTGAATTGTTGAAGCATCTCGTCCAAAAAATCCCAATCTACCGAATTGTAAGCTCTTGTGAAATCAATCTTAAAGAAGATTCTTTGCAGTCTTCTCCTCTTTGCCTCTTCTAAAGATTCATTAAGTACCACCACCCCATCAAGGATATATCTCCCGCCAATAAAGGCGCTCTGGTTTTCCGAAATCAGCCCATTAATTACCTTGCTAAGTCTTCCCCCAAAACCTTAGCAAGAATTTTATATGTGCACCCAATTAGAGAAATTGGACGATAATCGTTCACAGAGACAGCCCCTCCTTTTTGGGAATTAGGACAATGAAGGATGAATTGCTTCCACGTACTAATTTGCCATTTGAATGGAAATCGTCCATCATTTCAAGATATCCCTTTTATGAATCTGAAGTTAAACCCGTCCGGACCTGGGCTTTTCGAGCTCACACTTCCAAGTTGCTTCTCGAATTTCGGCTTCAGAGAATGGTTGAATTAGAAACTCATTTTCTTCTGTCCCCAGCCTTTTGTTAACGAAGTTCAGTGGCATTCTTGGTGTTATTCCTTTCTGCTTTTAAAACTGCCTCCGAAAATGCTCCTTAACTGCCTTCTTCACGAGACTTGGTTCTTCCACCCAATGATCATCAACCTGAATTCCCGCCATCTCGTTGAACTTTCGATTATGTTTGACAATACAACTTATAACTGATTAAACAAATTTTTTATTTTTTATTTTCCAAAAAAAGAGGAGACTTTTCCGAAAACAAATTCTGCATTAATTAATTCAACAGTTGCAAATGTTTTGTTGGGGAAATTAATATAAATATAAACATTGTAATATGAAGAATTCTTATAAACATACAAAAGGAAAAAAGGAAAACCCACAAAAGAGAACATACAGCAAAATAAAATAGTAGAAGTTTTCCACAAACAAAGAAGGTGAGAGAAGCCGTAATCTTCAGGGCTCATCAAGCATTGGAGGGTCGCCATTTTCGTCTGCTATATATGTTGTGATGGTATCAAAATACATGCTTTCTGAGATGGAGGAGAAGTCGCCTGATTCACCAAAATCAGTAGAACTCTGCTCTCTGCTCACATTCTGCAGAAACTCTGATCCTTCCTTCAGCATTTGGATTCCTTCTAACTCAACTGCAACTTCCTTCATCGTAGGCCTTCTCCTACCATTCAAATTCAGGCATCTTCTTGCAAGCTCTGCTATTCCTGCAATTTCTTCTTTCTTGCCCTCTTCCAGCACCCTTGCATCAAGAATCTCGAACAATTGATTTTCCTCCATCGAATGCAAGAAGTGGGTGGCTAAACCTCTTCCTGTTTCGACTCTGATTGCTGATATCGCTTTCTCTCCGGTCAAAAGCTCAACCATGACAACGCCAAAACTGTAGACATCGCTCTTTTCTGTGAACTGGCTTGATCGGAAGTACTCTGGATCCATGTAACCGAAGGTACCTACAACTCGTGTAGTCAAGTGAGTTTGATCAATAGAAACTGACCTCGATGTCCCAAAATCAGCAACTTTAGCCCGATATTTATCATCCAAGAGTATGTTTGTCGACTTGATGTCCCGATGATAAATGGGAGCAGAGGAGGAGGAGTGCAAGTAAGCAAGTGCTCCCGCCACTTCTCTGCAATTCTTACCCGCATTTCCCACGTTAATGGGAGTTCCTCACTTGGATTATGGATGTGCTGATGAAGTGTGCCATTGGGGATGAACTCGTAGACGAGACGAGGAACCTCTGTTTCCAGACAACATCCCAACAATTTAACAACATTCCTATGGTTTACTTGAGATAGAATAACTACCTCATTGATGAAAACTTCAAGATCACCATCCTCTACCCTTTTGGACTTCTTCACTGCTACAATCCTTCCGTCTGTCAACATTCCTTTGTAGACAGTACCTTGACCACCACGACCAAGTATGCGATTTTCATTGTAATGATCAGTAGCTCTTGCCAACTCAATGGAAGTAAACAACTTGGTTCTGTCTAGGCCATTTTGGGTTGCAGACAAGTGTTGTTCCAACAATAAACCTCCATTCCGCTTGTAAAACATGTGTCGGCGGCTAGCCTTGATGAACTTTTTAATAGCTGTGCTGGACTTCCATGCTGCACCGAGCACAATGATGAGCACAATGATGCCACCACGAACACTCCCAATAATGATGACTGCTGTTAGAATTTTGTGACGAGTCTTATTATTTACAAGTTCATTAAGATAGAAACTCCCAGGTGTGTTGATGCAAGCCGGGTCTGAGGTTCTATTGCTACACTCGTCAATGTCAGTGCATCCTTCATATAGATATGGGTTCCCTTCATAACCATATCTGCATGAGCAATATCTGGCCGAAGATACATAATCATATTCACTATAATAAAATAATTTTTGAAACTCATGTTTATAAATATCTAAGAAAGATTGGCAGCGATTATCATTTGGATAACTGCGGCAAGAAGATTCAAGAAATCTGATGTTATAAAGATAGTTATATGCATAAGCATATGTGTTTCTTAAATAATAATCATCTGGTGTTATGCATTCAACACTAGAGAAATTTTGCGGGATATCCATTTCCCAGTCAAGTACCAGAGGAGTGAATCCAAATTCTTTGTCGAATGGATTTGACAGATCACGCATAAGGCCTTTATAGCTTTTGTAACCTTCTTCTTTCAGCCATTTCTTATCAACTGGGAAAACATACCCACAAAAGCTATTATTTCTTGTTCCGCTACTTTGGTAAGTATACTCAAGCTCTTGGATTCGTGTTGAAATAGTCGTCTGGCAGCAGTTCACACCGTTACAGCTGGTGTCCGTGGAGTTTGCATCACATAAGGCCGAGCATCCTCTTACTGTGGTCGTCTTATTAGCGCGTAACCACACAGAATTCTTGCAGCCCATTACAACCAAAGAATTGTAGTGTGCTGAGATGGTGAAAGGACTTCCCTTAAGTGATAACAGAGGCCCTAATCTCTGCTCCTCAGAGCAATTCAACGGCGACACTGGCTGATTAACTATCACTGTACCACTTAACGAGATGTTTAGTACTTCCATTTTGATGCTACTCAAGATTATTGTTGGAGGGCTTGTGAAATTCTGGCAGATGAGAGTGAAGGAAGAATTTGCACTGCATTCAGAGCCAATACCGAAAGGATAGGGAATGGTTACATTTCCGCACTTTTCTGGACAACCAGACTTCGACAAGGATATGGCAAGAGCTGTAGTTAGGCAGCAAGAGATGTGGAATAATAAGGCTACCTTCATTCTTCCTTTTACCCAATCTGCACAATTCTTAGAATCGTCAGTATTTGACACAACAGAACAGGGCAATATGTTCAATACTGTTTTAGGGTGTTGTACCACATGTTTAATATGTAGTACAATACCTATAATGCACCAACAGTATAGCACAAAAAAAATCTAAAATGACATGAAAAGTTCATCTACCTCTTACTTAGTATAACATGGAGTGGAGTGAGGGATAAGTTGAAGATCTTCACCTGCCAAATAACTCATTCCTGCTTCCTCATTTAAGCTAATTTGCAATCCAAGAAGAATCAGAGGTGCGGATAATATTTATTTGTTGGGGTTACATGAAAGGACTAAAATAAACAAGTATAAATACTAGCAATTAATGGACTAACGTCGTCTTCTTAGATCTTTTCTCTCACACGACTTTTCCACACAACCTAAGAAAAGTCTTTGAGGTCAACTATTGAAGTTTGAAGATTAATTATTAACGGGAAAGAAAAAATGAGAGTGCGAAAAAATCATCATTTTACGGGAAAAATTATTTTTTAAAAAATGAACGAGATTTTTTGTTGTTTGAAATTTATTCATTTATATTGATTCACCCTGATACACTTTTTTCGCTCGTATGCTGAATTATCGTCTGTTATTAGGAGAGGAGCCCATTGAGTGAACAATCTTTCTCTTTCTTTCTTCTTCACCTCTGAACTCACGAGCTTCACTACTTATGTTGCAAGGTAATAGGTTTGACGCACCATTTGTTCGATAAAAATGAAAGTACAAAAAAATGAAAAGTCTTTAATGTCGCAGTTGTACATTTTTTCTGTTGTTGCTAGTGCACAAAATGTTTACGATTCAACTTAACTGATTAAACAGAAATTTCTTATTTTTCTCTTCCAAAAATAGAGGAGACTTTTCCGAAAACAAATTCTGCATTAATTAATTCAACAGCTGTAAATTTTTTGTTAGGGAAATTAATATAAAAAAATTCATTCACTTTTCAATATGAGATATTTTCATTTTTCTGGACACCTTCTACTTTGGGAACTTGAAAAGTCTTAAAATAGTCTAACTTCTACTTTTCACCAAATAAAAATGTCTTTAACTAGACTGGAGTGTATATTAACAGTAATCGAAATCCGAATCCAGTCGACTAATGATTATTATTAACAGCAATAATAAAATATTATTATATCAACTTAACGCAACTACAGTAATATCTAATTAAAATCCAACTGACGGTTATCATTAACAAATAAAATACTCCCTCCCTCCGTCCAAAAAATTTATTTAAAAAATATATAATAAAAAAAATTTAATTTAAGGGATACCAGCACCTAAATCCGTCCCTGATACCAGCCTTAGATCTGGTCATTTTGGGATTTGAAGGAGTTATCACCTGAGGTGGAGTACCTGCAGAAGCACAATTATGTTCAAGAGTAGCATTAATTAAAGTCTCAATCAAATTAATTTGTATCATTTACAACAGGTAAATGTATAATTAACTGATATTCCTGCAGGCCGCGGATAAGAATGACAGGTAACATGAGATATACACATATGTAAGGAGGTAAAGATTAGGTATTGTTAAAGAATTCCATCTCTTTTAAAAATTGGAATTTAATTATACTCTGGCTGAATTCTCAATATTGTTCTATGGGGAAGAGGGTTATTGCGAAAATCGAACCCAGGATCAGTTGGATATGGGTCAAAAACTCTAATACCATGAAAAATTTTAGTTAATGTATAGGCGAATTAATTTTGTATAATTTAAAAGTATAGGCGAGTTCACCGTAATTTTTTTCAACACATTTATGGTGTGTTTTGAAACTCTATTCACTTTGAAAAAGTGATATTAATTGAGTTTTATAGTAAAGTTAAAAGTGAAGAGTGTGTGAAAAAAGTGATTTTAAATCAAATTGAAAAAGTGAGTGTTTGTAAATTTTTTATTTTTTTTTACTAATAATGGAGTAATTATATGTGAGGATAGTTATTATTTTTTTTCTCTTTTGAGAATTTTTTTTTAGAATCCAAAAGTAGGCAAAACTTGCTTTGTCAAATTTAATTTTAAGTATTTAAAAAGTAATTGCAAACATTTTATAAGCTATTTTTTTAAAAATAAAAGTGATTCTCGAATAATAGATGGGTTTGCAAACACCCACCTAATTTCAAATTAATTTCAATTCGACCTTAATTAGGTTCTCCCTCCTCATGAAGAAGTGTATTACTATTTGAAGTTGAAGGAAATTAAGTGAAAAACACAAGAACCCCTGAAAGATGTATTTTGAGTAAACGAGGTGTGAAAATAGTACGTACGTAGCGCCCTATTCATTAATCTTACAGAGGCTTAGGAATTTTGTCTGAGATACAAAAACTGTTATTAGTTTTATTAAAAAATTAAATACACATGAGTTGGTTAATTATATTAGTCGATAATATCAATGACAAAATTCCCTTCTTCAAAAATTAAAACTAAAATCAAATAATAAATCATCTAATTACAAATTGATTATTATAAGACAGAAGAAGTATGTAACTGTTGGACAATATCCAATCATGTTTTAGAATGTTGTACCACATGTTTAATGTATAGTACAATATCTCTAATGTACCAATAATGTAGCACAGATTTTTTTTTTTTTTAAATGACAAGGAAGGTTCATCTACCTCTTACTTAGTACCACACAGAGTGAGGGATAAGTTGAAAATCTTCACAGTAAGACCTGCGCCCAAATAACTCATTCCTGCTTCCTTATTTACGCTAATTTGCAATTTTAGAAGAACCAGAGGAGCGGATAATATTTATTTGTGGGGTTGCTTGAAAGGACTAAAATAAACAAGTATAAATACTAGCAATTAATGGACTAATTAATGCATCTTCTTTGATCTTTTCCACTCGCACGGTTACTCCTACTTTTCCACACAACCCAACAAAAGTCTTTGAGGTCAATTATGGAAATTGAAGATTAAATTATGTTTTAATTACTCTCACCTATTTATGTCATCCTGAGCTCATGCACACATTTTAAGAAAATTATTTACTTCCTTCTGTACCCTTAATTAATAGTTTGAAATCTTCCACATGACTTTAAAGATTATTATTATCAATGTATTTTTTAAAAAGAACTAAGGGTAAATTAGAAAAAAATATAATTAATTCACATTGAAAAGTGCAAAACAACATTTAAATTTAAATTGCAAATAATACGAAAAGTCAAAACGACATATATTATGAGTAGTTTATTAACGGGAAAGAAAAAAATGAGAGTGCGGAAAAATCATCATTCTACGGGAAAAATATATTTTTAAAAATGAATAAGCTTTTCGATTGCAGACTTAAAAATAGCATAAATGAAAGATTCAAAAAGTCTTCAAGATCAACTGAAAATTTTAGCCCAAGTAGGTGAAAAATACGTCGCTATTATTACAGCGGACGGTGAGAGTCTTATATGGGACGGTCTTATTTATTAGACAGAATTCCACTTTAAATTTTGGGTCACCCTTCTTTTTAAAACATTATTGGGATGTGGGCCGTAAGCTGTTGCATTTATAGCTAGCATTAATATTCATATATAAGTCTCTCTCTCCTTTCTCTCTCTTCATTAATTCTCTAAGCTCAGATGAGGAAGCAGTTGGAATGAGTTACTTGAGATGTGAGGTTTTCAATTGATCACGGTGATTAACTGCGGAAGAGGTAGGTCAACCAATATCCTATGATTACATACAGTTGTACGTATTTTTTATTTTTGATAGAATGAGTTACTTGTACTTATACTAGCTTGTAATTTAGACTGGATTTGTATATGTATGTAAATATGTTAAAAGTCTTTTGAACAAGTTTCACCTGTCAAATTGATTTTAATTGTATTAATTGTTTCATTAAAAAATATTTCTCATACGAATTTACACCAATTTTTGGGCAAACAAAATAAGAAAAATGTGTTTTATATTTGATTGGATTTGTTTGCGGGGGTAATTTTGTCAAAAAGTATGAACTTTTTGCTTTATTGAGTTATTTGATGATGATATGATGTAAATATGAGGATATTGTGAGGATAGAGTTTGTGAGTGTTTTTCTATTTTTGATGTGTGTAAGTTTTTATGGGACTTCCTGAAATGGAAAATGTGCAAATTCGTATGGGACAGAGGGAGTATTAATTTTGAATGGTTTTAGTTATTTAATTAAAAGGTAATAACTGTTGCATTAAACTATATTAATGTTATACTATAACATATTAGCTGTAAATTAGTTTTACGGTGTGAAATTGATTCACATAAAACTAACTCTATAAATATATATGCACATACAAATAAACTACTCTCTCAGTTCAAAAAAATTATTCCCCTTTTCTTTTTTATCTGTCCAAAAAATTTATTCTCATTCTATTTTTAATAATTATATTATCTCACTATTTTATCATCGATCACTTGTATTATTCTTAGGAATAAATCTTGCGTGAAATTGTGCAATGGAGAAAAAAAATTATTTTATCTTTAAAAAGTACTTCCCCTTTCAATGAATTTAGTCCTACTTTCCATTTTAGCCTGTCCAAAGAATTTATTCTTATTCTAAAAAAGAATATGACACTTTATCTCCAGCCTTCAAACATCTCTTTAATTATTCAAATTGCCATTAACTTTATTTATAAACAATCATTTTTTCATAAATGGAGCCCACAATAACCCATCATACCATTCAACATATCTACTTTACACATAAACTACTATTATTTCATAAAACTTGTGCAAAGAGAAACAAGACAAAATTCTTTGGACTGAGGAGTATCACTTTTGTCGGAAATGATCACATGCCCATCGGTGGACACAAATTTATAAGATCATCAATATTGTGCGCTTATGTGACATCACATCATAAGCAATTGAGATATAAATTTGTGTCCATTAATGGATATGTCATCTCCGTCACTTTTGTAAATATCTCGTACAAAGAAATTATTTTAGTTGACTTAGTCAAACATGTCCAGTACAACAAAATCATAACAAAGAACAATGTAAATATCTATTCTGTTCTCGTTTACCTTGCAATTAAAAGTGTGAAATTCTCATATAGTAAAATAATATAATTCGTATGGAAAGTTACTCTTTTAGTCCTACAAGTTACCTTTACTTTGATTTCAGTCCTACTTTCACGAATTGAAAATAATCTTGTAACTTTCACGAATTGAAATAATCTTGTAACTTTCACGAATTGAAATAATCTTGTAACTTTCACGAATTGAAAATAATCTTGTAACTTTCACTTTTTCGACATTTTGGTCCACTTACAGGTTATAAGCGGTGAATCATTTAGTTGACCAATCAAACTCATCCACGTGGACGAATTAGATTTTTTCACGTCAGCATCAACTAGATATTTGACCTTCTAGAGCCGGTCTAAAATCAAAATAGGAGGAACTTACAGGACTAAAAAACTATTTTTAGTAAAGTGTTATGTAAATTTGTTTTAACATATAACTGGATCGCATTTTATATGTATTTTTAAATTTTATTAGTTGTTTCTTTAAAAAATACTCTTTTTGTCCCACTTTAACCTTTACATTTGAGAATGACACGGATTAATGAATATACTCCCTCTGTCCCAATATTACTTTCACATTTACCTTATTTGGACGTTCCAACATTACTTTCACAGACTAAAAAAGGAATACCCAACCACCCAAAATGAAAGAATTCCGCCTCATCTAAAAGTCCGAACTTGTAGAGAAGTTGAGAATTAATTCATTTATATTGATTCCTAACACTCCCCCTCACTCGTGGGCCGAATTTATAACCTCTATCCTTTGGGGAGGAGGCACATCGAGTGAACAATTTAATATGGGTGGAGTTGCTTTCAGCAGGAATCGAACCCAAGACCTCTGGGCGTGAGCCTTTGGCTTTGATACCATGAAAGAATTCCGCCTCATCTAAAAGTCCGAACTTATAGAGAGGTTGAGAATTAATTCATTTATATTGATTCCTAACACAAAATACCTAGGACGAAGGGAGTAATATTTTATTGTAAAATTGGTGGAAAGTGTAAGAAAAGTAAAATGTTAGAAAGAGAGTGTAAGAAAAGTAGAGTATCACATTATAAACGTGTGGTCACAACTTTCTAGAAAATGTTAAGCTTTAAATGGTAAAATGTATAAAATGATACTTGTGAATGAGTTGTTCAGTAGAACTATTTTACATCCGAGGAACTCAATATTATTTGTGTACTAGAGTTTTGGGGCAAGTTTTGTTGTGTTAAATATTGAGTTTTCTTTTCTAGTAGTTTTGCAGATTGGATCTCCACAAGTTTGGGTAAGAGAAAGAAAGAATGAAGTTAAGCTTAATAATCCATGTCATGATTTGCTCCCTCTATTTCGCTATAACAATGACTCTTTCTATATCCTTGTCGAAGCCTGGTTGTCCAGAAAAGTGTGGAAATGTAGCCATTCCCTATCCTTTTGGCGTTGGTTCTGAATGCAGTGCAAATTCATCCTTCACTCTTATCTGCCAGAATTTCACAAGTCCTCCCACAATATTCTTGAGTAGCATCAAAATGGAAGTACTAACCATTTCACTGTTGGGTACAGTTACAGTTAATCAGGCAGTGTCACCCGTGAGTTGCTCTGTTGAACAGAGAAAAGTGACTCTGCCTATTTGACTTAAGGGAAGTCCATTTACCATCTCACCACTCTACAATGCGTTGGCTGCATTAGGCTGCAGGATTTGGGTGTGGTTGCTTGCTAATGAGACGACGGTATACAGAGAATGCTCTGCCTTTTGTGATGCAAACTCCGCCGCCACAGATTCCATTGGTGTTAACTGCTGCATGACAGAAATTCCACCCCTACTGAAGGAGCTGCAATATACTTACAAAAGCAATGGAGCTAGCAATAGCAATAATGGCTCTTGTGGGTATGTCTTTCCTGTTGAAACCAAATGGTTGTATGGTTACAAAAGCGTCCTTCTGCCTAATCTGTCGAATCCATTTGTACCACTGGTGCTTGAGTGGGAGTTTGGTATACAAAAAGCATCAATTAATGATGCTAGCAGATATTATGATGGTAGTTGCCCCTTGAATACTCGTGGTTATTATAATGATCATAGTTACACATATTATGGAAGTGAATATTATTATTACAGATCTTCGACCAAGTATTGCACTTGCTCATATGGTTATGAAGGGAACCCATACCTACCTGAAGGATGCATAGATGAATGTAGCAATTCCACATATGGTTGTGATAGAGGCTTTTTTACTGACAGTGTTAGTACTCGTCACAAAATTCTAACAGCAGTCATCATTATTGGGAGTGTTCGTGGTGGCATCTTTGTGCTCATCATTGTGCTCGCCGCAGCATGGAAGTCCAGCACAGCTATTAAAAAGTTCATCAAGGCTAGCCGCAGACACATGTTTTACAAGCGGAATGGAGGCTTATTGTTGGAACAACACTTGTCTGCAACCCAAAATGGCCTAGAGAGAACCAAGTTGTTTACTTCCATTGAATTGGCAAGAGCTACTGATCATTACAATGAAAATCGCATACTTGGTCGTGGTGGCCAAGGTACTGTCTACAAAGGAATGTTGACAGACGGAAGGATTGTAGCAGTGAAGAAGTCCAAAAGGGTAGAGGATGGTGATCTTGAAGTTTTCATCAATGAAGTAGTTATTCTATCTCAAGTAAACCATAGGAATGTTGTTAAGTTGTTGGGATGTTGTCTGGAAACAGAGGTTCCTCGTCTCGTCTACGAGTTCATCCCCAATGGCACACTTCACCAGCACATCCACAATCCAAGTGAGGAACTCCCATTAACGTGGGAAATGCGGGTAAGAATTGCTAGAGAAGTGGCGGGAGCACTTGCTTACTTGCACTCTTCCTCGTCAGCTCCCATTTATCATCGCGATATCAAGTCGACAAACATACTCTTGGTTGATAAATATCGGGCTAAAGTTGCTGATTTTGGGACATCGAGGTCAGTTTCTATTGATCAAACTCACTTGACTACACGAGTTGTAGGTACCTTCGGTTACATGGATCCAGAGTACTTCCGATCAAGCCAGTTCACAGAAAAGAGCGATGTCTACAGTTTTGGCGTTGTCATGGTTGAGCTTTTGACCGGAGAGAAAGCGATATCAGCAATCAGAGTCGAAACAGGAAGAGGTTTAGCCACCCACTTCTTGCATTCGATGGAGGAAAATCAATTGTTCGAGATTCTTGATGCAAGGGTGCTGGAAGAAGGAAAGAAAGAAGAAATTGCAGAAATAGCAGAGCTTGCAAGAAGATGCCTGAATTTGAATGGTAGGAGAAGGCCTACGATGAAGGAAGTTGCAGTTGAGTTAGAAGGAATTCAAATGCTGAAGGAAGGATCAGAGTTTCTGCAGAATGTGAGCAGAGAGCAGAGTTCTACTGAATTTGGTGAATCAGGCGACTTCTCCTCCATCTCAGAAAGCATGTATTTTGATACCATCACAACATATATAGCAGACGAAATTGGCGACCCTCCAATGCTTGATGAGCCCTGAAGATTATGGCTTCTCTCACCTTCTTTGTTTGTGGAAAACTTCTACTATTTTATTTTGCTGTGTGTTTTTTCTTGATTTTTCCTTTTATATGTTTTAGGTTTGAACACTCTAAGAATTCTTCAAATTTAAATGTTTAAATTGCACTTTTATCTCATCTTCTTTAAAAAATGTATTTAAACCGTTGCTGCACCTTTCAACTATGTATGATTAGACTAAAGTGCAATTCTTATGGGTACTTTTGTACGTATTTCATCGAAATTTGACTAACAAATCTTACATGATTAAAAATAAGTATCTTGTGACAACTTTCAAAGTAATCATATATATTCATATGCAATGGCGGAGACAGGAATGAAAAATATGGTGGGCTATAGAAAAAATACAGTATAAAAAATAAAAGAGTTAATGAGGTATAAAATTTAAATATGCAAGAAATTATTTTAACTACTCTATCCCTAAATGACCATTTTTCCATCAAAATACATAAAAAAACCACCTAATACATTCTTAAAAAAATATCAAAACATACAGACAATCAAACTACTTGCACAAAATAGAGCTCAAAGTCGACAAACAAGCAATTTTTATTTTTGTGTTTACATAAGTTGCGTCCTACGGTTCTTTATCCGATATAATTTATCAATAATAAGTCTCTTTCTTTGTATTTTGATTATCCATTATCTATTACAAAATCAATATAAAATTAGTAAAGTCCACTCTCATTATATTTCAATTCTCAAATCAAAAGCCCTAAAAACTCAATATCATATTTAAAAAATCTTAATTCTCAAAGAAAAGTCCTAAAGTTCCATTACTTGACGGTGTCGTCCGGCGGCAACGACAAAGGTGTAGTCACACAATGGTGCAAGCAATATTTCTGGTTTAGCTGTCTTAGAGTCGTGTCTATGTTTTTCTAAGAAAGATTATGTAGTTTTGTTCTGATACGAGTGTGGGTTTTAGTGTAGGACATATTAATTGAAATAATATTTATATATTTAAATGCATGTTATTTAATGAAATTCAAAGTGACTTAGTGGTAGAGCCTTTTTTTGACTTTGTAAGTGGTTTTAAGTTCAAATCCTAGGTGGGTAGAAACTAGATTTTTTTTTAATGTATAATTTTTTTTTTAGAAAAATAGGTTAAGTGGTTTTAAGTTCAAATCCCAGGTGGGTAGAAACTAGATTTTTTTTTTAATGTATAACCACTTTAGCCCATGAGTAGCTCCACCCTTGTTCATATGGGACTAACAAGAGCAATTTCCTCAATTATAATTTTTTTTAATGTATAATTTGTTTTAGAAAAATAGGGTGGACTATAGCTTCCTTAGCCCATGAGTAGCTACGTCTTTGTTCATATAAGAGTGACAGGAGCAATTTCCGCAACTATATATATATATTTTTTTAGAAAAATAGGGTGGACTATAGCCCCTTACCCCATGAGTAGCTCCGCGCTTGTTCATATGGGTTTGACAAGAGCAATTTCTTCAATTATAATTTTTATTTAGAAAAATAAAGTGGGCTATAGCCCCCTTAGGCCATGAGTAGCTCCGCCCTTGTTCATATGAGACTGACAAGAGCAATTTACTCAATTACAATTAATTATTACATGTAAACAAAAATTTGTATGAAACTGTTTTACACAAATAATTTTTTTTAATGTATAATTTTTTTTTTTAGAAAAATAGGGTGGGTCATAGCTCCCTTAGCCCATGAGTAGCTCCGTCTTTGTTCATATAGGACTGACAGGAGCAATTTCCTCAACTATATATATTTTTTTTAGAAAAATAGGGTGGACTATAGCCCCTTAGCTCATGAGTAGCTCCGCCCTTGTTCATATGGGTCTAACAAGAGCAATTTCTTCAATTATAATTTTTTTTAAGAAAAATAGGGAGGGCTATAGCCCCCTTAGGCCATGAGTAGATCCGCCCTCGTTCATATGGGACTGACAAGAGCAATTTCCTCAATTACAATTAATTATTACATGTAGATAAAAATTTGTATGAAACTGTTTCACATAAAACTCTCTCTTCTATGTATTTAGCTGGGATATACATAAATTTCGTCTCATAACTTTCTACCTTGATTGAAATTGCCCCATAATTATATATTGTATTGATTTAGTCCAATATATATTCAAACTTGTGTTGAACATTGAACATCTAAATTCCTAGAAGCAAAGCTAGAACTTGAAATATATGACTGAAAGTGGACTTTATTAATTTTAAGTTATTGGTAGTGAAGCTCTAACCACTTGAGCTATACCACTTTGTAAAAAAAAAAAATTATAAAAAAAATCAAATTTAATATCAGATACTTTGAACTAATGTAATAAGTTCATCAAGCAATTACAACAAGATAATAAACAAGTACTTAGGAAATGTGAATGCATTATTCTTAGGGTTCATCAAGCAGTGGGTATTGGTCGGCATCTGGTATGGTTGTATCAAAATGCATGCTTTCTGAGATGCAAGAGAAGTCGTAAGACTCAACAACATCAGCGGCAAGACTCACTCTGCTTTCTCCCCGGTTTTGCTGAAAATTTGAGCCTTCCTTCTGCTTTTGAATTCCTTCCAACTCCATTGCAACTTCCATCATTGTCGGCCTTCTCTTACCTTCCAAATTCAGGCATCTTCTTGCAAGTTCTCCAATGGCTGCAATTTCTTCCCTCTTGCCCTCTTCCAGCACCCTTGCATCAAGAATCTCGAACAATTGATTTTCCTCCATCGAATGCAAGAAGTGGGTGGCTAAACCTCTTCCTGTTTCGACTCTGATTGCTGATATCGCTTTCTCTCCAGTCAAAAGCTCAATCATGACAACACCAAAACTGTAGACATCGCTCTTTTCTGTGAACTGGCTTGATCGGAAGTACTCTGGATCCATGTAACCGAAGGTACCTACAACCCGTGTA
This sequence comes from Paraleonurus japonicus, assembly GCA_030762865.1. Taxonomy (NCBI): domain Eukaryota; kingdom Viridiplantae; phylum Streptophyta; class Magnoliopsida; order Lamiales; family Lamiaceae; genus Paraleonurus; species Paraleonurus japonicus. The sequence continues at coordinate 1,176,201 of CM061059.1, forward strand.
GTCAAGTGAGTTTGATCAATAGAAACTGACCTCGATGTCCCAAAATCAGCAACTTTTGCCCGATACTTATCATCCAAGAGTATGTTTGTTGACTTGATATCCCGATGATAAATGGGAGCAGACGAGGCGGAGTGCAAGTAAGCAAGTGCTCCCGCCACTTCTCTTGCAATTCTTACCCGCATTTCCCAAGTTAATGGGAGTTCCTCATTTGGCTCATGGATGTGCTGGAAAAGTGTGCCGTTGGGGATGAACTCGTAGACGAGAAGAGGAACCTCTGTTTCCAGACAACATCCCAACAACTTAACAACATTTCTATGGTTTACTTGAGACAGAATAACTACCTCATTGATGAAGACTTCAGAATCACCTTCCTCTACCTTTTTGGACTTCTTCACTGCTACAATCCGTCCATCCGTCAACATTCCTTTGTAGACAGTACCTTGGCCACCACGGCCAAGTATCCGATTTTCGTTGTAATGATCAGTAGCCTTTGTGAGCTCTTTGGAACTAAACAACTTTGTCTTCTGCAAGCCACTCTCAGTAACAGACAACTGCTGTTCCAATAATAGCCCTCCATTTCGCTTAAAAAACCTGCATCTTCGACTCGCCTTGATTCTTTTTATAATCGCTTTGGTGGACTTCAATGCCACCATGAATAAAATCAAGCCCCCAATACCGCTTCCAACACTGATTAATGCAGTTTTGCCACGAGATTTGATCTGCTCTGTATTTATGAAGGTACATCCATAACCACCTTCAGTATTGATGCAATGTGTATAGTTATGCAGTGCACATTGATTCAATGTCGAGTTGCTACATTCGTCTATATCTTTGCATCCGTCGGGTAGATACGGGTTGCCTTCGTAACCACGTGGGCAAGAGCAATATTTGTTTGAAGATACATACTCATCATTTGCATTTGCATAATAATCCCCATATTTATCCAATTCCCGGTATTCATATAAAGCGTTACTGATAGTATACATATATCTGTCACCACCATTACTCTCACGACAATCAGTATAAGACCAAAATGATGAATGTCTACGGCCATAATCATCTGCAAATGTGCAAGTATCATTACTCAAACCTTTCACCTCACCCAATTCCCACTCAAGCACCAACGGCACGAAAGGATTCGAAAGATTAGTCCGATAGCCACCTCTGTAAACCTCTGTCAACCATTTCTTCTGAGCAAGGAATACATACCCGCAAGAATCACTATTGCCAGGTTCACTGCTTTTGTAAGTGTATTGCAACTTCTTTAGTCGAGGCGGAATTGTTGTCTGGCAGCAGTTAACACCATTGCAGCTAGTGTTGCCGGATTTAGCGTCACATAAGGGCGTGCATCCTCCAAGTGTCGCCGTCTCATTAGCACGCAACCACACCGAGTTCGTGCAGCCTAATACTGCCAATGAGTTGTAGCGAGCGGAGATGGTGAAAGGACTTCCGTCGAGTGCTATAACCAGAGACACATTTTTCTGCTCAACAGAGCAATTCATGCGTGAAACGGCCAGCTGTCAGGGAATCAACATAAATTAATTAAATCCTTAACTACAAGTTCGGACTTTTAGATGAGACGAAATTTTTTCACCTGCTTTACTGTGACCGTACCACTCAACGAGATGTTAAGTACTTCCATTTTGATGCTACTCAAGGATAGAGTATGAGGATTTGTCGAGTTATTGCAAGTAACTGTGAATGAGGAATTTGCAGCGCATTTAGAACCAATGCCAAAAGGATATGGGATAGTGATATTTCCACACCCTTCTGGGCAACCAGGCTTGGACAAGGATTTTGCTTGAGACATAGTTATGGCAAAGCATAGGGAGCAAAACACATGGAGTATTAGGGTAATTAACTTCATTCTTTCTTGTGGAAATCCAATCTGCAAAATAAATATTATCACATGAGTGTAGGTAAGTAGATGGAGCTCCATGTAACCAATATTATTGATTTGTGTGTGAAATGCATAATATTTGTGTGTTTTAATGATCATTTTTATATAATTTCATGCATTAACATCCATGATTGGGACAAAAATTGAGTTTATTTGGAGAAAAAAGAAAATATTTGTTTTAGTAGGTAAACAAGACCTTTCGGAAGGTATTGAGATGCTCGTGCGAGGGTTGAGAGGAGAACGATCGAAAAGCACAAAGAAAGTTGTTGTATACCTCACTCGACCGGTCTAGTGGGACGACTAGACTCGAGTGGGATGTTAAAAGTGCTTTACGTTTTGTTAAAGTGAACAATGCTCGCTGGACTGGAGTGAACCCACTCGAGCGGTCGAGTGGGGGTGAACAATCAGATTGTTGCTGGAAGAGGACCTCACTCGACTACTGAAGCCGCTCGACCGGTCGAGCCGTCCCACACGACTTGAGCGAGCTTCATTGTTAAGCTGCGTTTGGGAGGCTCCAAAAAGGCGAAAGGAAGAAAGGAAAACTTGATTTTGAGGGGAAGAAACCAAACAAGGCATAAGGGTTGTTGGGGGGGAGGTAGAAACTTGTGTGAGAAGCCAAAAAGAAGGACACACAACATACCACATTACACACACCATACAACTGCGTTTTTGGAGAGAAAAAGGGGAGACAAAAAGTGATCACAAGTATTTTTTTTTAGTGTAGTTTTAAGTACATGTTGGTAGATAGTTTAGTTTATTAGTTGTATTTCCATTTCCAAGCAAGGATCAAAGTTGTGGATATTGCAAGCATTTCTATTTCAATCAACAAATATTGGTTTAATCTCTTCACTCTTTTATTTAATGCTTTCATTTATGATGTTTATTGGTATTATGTTAGTTATTTCCATGGGTATCTCTTCTAGAACCATGGGCTAATCCTTTTGTGCTTTGAGTATGTGAAACTATGTGGAATTTAATTGTTAGCTATTTCATGTTTTAGTTGATGTTGAAATGGGGGGTAATGGGTTCTTAATTGTTGATTAATATTGGCTTTGATAAATTGCATCTATGATTAGTGTGAAAATTGTGTAATTATTGTGTGCTTAATTTTCTCAATTTGATATCATTTTCATGTTAATTCAACAAAACCCATACAACCTTCGTCGTCCATCGCCATTCCAAAGCGCCTCCAGCCACCATCCAGCGCCGCCGTCACTTTCCGGCATGTTTGCAGATTATTTACGAAGGGAAGTGGTCAGTAAGCGAGTCGGAGGATTTACGAAGCAAGGGCATCGAGTCACATCTGTCCAAGTCGAGTCACATGTTTGCCCAGCATCAAGTGACTCGCCCGAGTCACCTAAGATCCAAGTCGATTCGAGGCGGCACATCTGCTGCAACAGAAGCGCGAACACTTTTTTTTCCTGTGAAGATTTCTTCTCTTTTCTGCAAATGAAAGCATGCCACGTGGAGGGAATATCCATATAACATATTATTCAAGAAGAGAAGCGTGAATAGGAGCAGAGGGGAGAAAATTAAAAAGGGGGCTGAACCCATTATACGCATAACACACTTTAGATTTTAGAATTAAACACACATAGTTTCACATAGTAGTAGGTGTTTTTCATTTTTCTTTTAATTTTCTGCAAATTAGAGATAGATTTTAATTCAATCAAGTGTATCTACACATTTAAGGTGATACCCATCCTTAATCTCTTTAATTTAATGGTTTATTTCTTTATTAGCATGCTTTCTTTTTCTTTAATTTTCTTAATGTTTATGGGTTTCTTGCAATTAGCCATGATTGGCTAAAATTCTTATGTGCTTGGGTGTAATGACCCTTAGATGAGTTGATTTTGGTGATTTTATGATTGGGTGTTCATTTGTTGAGGTGATTAATTGTCTTAATGATGCTTTGTATGATTTAATTGCTTGGGTGAACTTTGATCTTGTGTTTATTGGTTTAATTTTCTCAAGGATACTTGATTTATTGAATTGATGCATAGGTGTTAGGTTTGTCTTTTGTGATTGAAGTCAATATTTGATTAACGCAAGGATACTTGGTTAATTAATTAGAACCCTCATTAGGGCACATTGATTACTTGTTGATTTGCTTGTAATTAGTGAGGGGGTGAGAGTGTTGTCTCTCACATTCCTACATGCTTACTTGATCATTTAGAACCTAGGCTTATCCAGCACGGTTTTATTTGAATTATTTGTTGGTTATCCCTATGATCCCTCTTAGAATGAGCACTTGATTATTTATGATCCGAAATTGACTAGTCTTTGGTGATTTGCACCCGAGCACTACTATCTCTTCCTTGGTATTCTTTTGTTGATTGCTTAGTTTAATTTCTTGGCGAATTTGTTTGGTTTATTTGTTGATTTAAGTTTTTGCATCCCGGTTAGCCACTATAATTCCATGGAAACTTTGGTCGCAAATTTTTTATCACTAAAATACGCCGATCAATCTATTAGATTTATCATTGGACTTCTCTAATTAAATACGAGAGTTGCGTTAGTTTATGTCCATGGTTTATTGAGGGGTGCAAAATATCGAATGCGTTTGTAGAATGCTTAGAACACTCGAGAGAGGTTAGGTGTTTAGAATACTCACAATTACGCATTATGTGATTAAATTGTCTATTTGATTATGTAATGAAGCCTTGCATGTAGCAATTTGCTTAACCTTCCCCCATTGAGACTAGATTATTGCATGATTTAGTTAGCAATTAATGAACACATAGTGGACCATACCCAAAGCATATCTCCATCATTTGCACTTTTTCGAAGTTAGATTAGTATTTAAATTCTTGCTTTAGCTTATTAACATCTTATATTAATTTCTTGTGTATTTAATTTAGTAAGATTCTCAAACACATGATTAGTAGCTATAGTTGCTTGACAACACATAATTCTAGGGACTCATTGCTTTGATTGCTTCTCGTGATTCGATATTAAAACTTGGTCGACTTGCGGGAAAAATTCATTTTTGGTACCCAAAGTTTACCTTTATCCAAATTTGGTACCCCATGTTTAGGCACTCTCAAAATTGGTCACCGAAGTTCATTTTTTGTCACAAATTTGGTCCTGCCGTCAGTTGACCCGTCATTGACTAACGGAGGCACCTATTTTACGCACGAATTCATTTATGGCTGAGATACCAACCCACTCACAACTTTATCTAGACTAAGCACTCTACCACCACTGTGCAAATTCATCCCAATTTGATGTCAAAAACTTATTTTTTTTTTTCATCATTTCCTAATTGATTAGCAAAATCATTCAATTCAATTAACCCAAACATATCACCATCAACATGGTCAAAATAATCTACAGTCCCCCCTACATATTTTCTTTTACGACCATCTTTCATTTACCACCATGAAAAATTTTTAATGTAAAAAGAGTTGGTTCATTTTTTAGATCTGCATAATTTTAAAAAAAAAAACCCAGATATTGATAAAAGTTGAAAATAGAAGGCAATTAACCTATATATACCTAAAAACCAAGTAACAGATTGAATGCTTACCGTATTGTGGTGCAGACCCAAACTTGACTCTTTTCGCTATGAACGAGTCTGGAGATGAAGAAATTGAAACACCCACCTCAAAATAACGTATTATTTGTTGCCTACATACTTTTATAGAAACCTTGAATTGGAAAGAAATCCAAGATAAATGATAGAATTAAGGATTTGAGCAAAATGGGGAAAAAGAGAGAGAAAGGTCTGTCGAATTCGAAAAAAAATTAATGAAGCCCTAGATGAATTCGCGCGTAAAACAAGTGTCTCTTTTAGTCAATGACGGGTCAACTGATGACAGAACCAAATTTGAGACCAAAAAAGAACTTTTGAGAGTGCCTAAAGGTGGGGTATTAAATTTGGAAAAATGTAAACTTTAGGTACCGAAAATGAATTTTTCCCGTCGACCTTCCTTTAATTCTACTACTACGATCCCGTGCACTTGCCGGTTAGTAAGAAAATTTGTAAAAAGGTTTTTCTCCAATCAATTATCAAGAGAATAAAAGGGTTAAGTTGTAATATATATAAACCCGTCTTATAAAATAAAATCCTTGAGACTGCCTCATGTAAGACCACTCATACAAAATATTTTTTTTTTTTTTTTTTTTTTTTTTATTGAACTAGATTGAATAGGGGAGAAAATTCTATGATAATTATATTTTTCATTATTGTTGTTGGTTGGATCTAGACATATGTTTGACTAAGTCTATTAGATTATATGTTACAAATATTAATTAATTTTGATAGTTAAATCCCAATTTTGGATGTAATCAACTTTGCCAGATTTTAGAGTGTCTGAGACATGATCGCTTATTATTAAGTTATCAAATATATTGTTAGTTCACCAATTTTTTGTCGAATTTAATCGAGTTTAATAAAATATCAATTGTAAATTATAAAATTATAGTCTAATTACATTTTTTTATATTTATCATAAATATTAAGAGTAAAAATTATAAATTGAAGTTAATCTAGTACTCTCACCGTCCCGGGGTTATCGTCACGTGTGAAGAGCCATGTTTATTAAGAAAACTTAAAATTAGTGTAGGAGAGATAATAAAGTGTAAGGGTATTTTCGGTAGTTGTATGAGATAAAATGTAGGAGAGAGAATAAAGTAGAATAAAGTAAGAGTGACATTTTTGAAATTTAAATGGTATTGTGAGGGTGTAGTTTATGGAGGGTATTCCATTTTAGGGGTGTGAAGTTAATTGTGGGACGTCCCGAAAAGGAAGTGTGAAATTAATTGCGGGACGGAGGGAGTATAACTTATACAAGCCAACTCATGTCATTACTGGCAAATCTACTTATGAGATAAAAAATTGTATATCGTTGAACTTAAATTTTAATAATTCATTTGGCTCCATTTGGATGGAGTGGATTTGAAATCAAGGGATTTGAGAATAATATAACATGCATTCACACAAACTAAAATGAAGAAAAGCTAAATGAATGGATTTGATTCTCTCAAATATTAAACACAAGTGGGAGAAGTGAGGGGATTTCAAATGACTAGGTTTTGTTGGGTATTTGAAATCCTCCACTTATAAGTAATATTTGTGTGAACCAAATCCATTCATATAGTTTTTCTCCATTTTTATTTGTAAATATATGGTGTATTATCCTCAAATCCGTTGATTTCAAATGACTCCATCCAAATGGAGCCTTATGTTAATGAACCTTTTTAAACAAACTCAAACAAATTTTAATCGAATTGAGCTCCGAATAGCTTAGATATGGTTTTGACTCATACACATCCCTTTCCCAATGAGTTGAATGGTAATAATCTTTTCTCAAGGTTTCTTATTCATTAGTGTGCGAAAATTCATAACCCCATTTCCTCCATACACCTCATAAAATTTCACAAAGATTTATATGCAATATTACGCTGTACCACATGTTTAATATGTAGTACAATACCTCTAATGCACCAACAGTATAGCACAAAAAAAAATCTAAAATGACAATTCAAGGAAGGTTCATCTACCTCTTACTTGGTATCACATAGAGTTAGGAATAAGTTGAAAATCTTCACCTGCCAAATAACTCATTCCTGCTTCCTCAGCAATCCAAGAAGAATCAGAGGAGCGGATAATATTTATTTGTTGGGGTTACTTGAAAGGACTAAAATAAACAAGTATAAATACTAGCAATTAATGGACTAACGTCGTCTTCTTTGATCTTTCCTCTCACACGACTTTTCCACACAACCTAACAAAAGTCTTTGAGGTCAACTATTGAAGTTTCAAGATTAATTTATATGGAGTATTAATTAGTTTATTAACGGGAAAGAAAAAATGAGAGTGCGAAAAAATCATCATTTTACGGGAAAAATTATTTTTTAAAAAATGAACGAGATTTTTAGTTACATTGGGAGGGGTTGAAATTTATTCATTTATATTTATTCACTTTGACACGCTTTTTCGCTCGTACGCTGAATTCTCGTGCGTCTATTATTTGGAGAGGAATCTTTCTCTTTCTTTCTTCTTCACCTCTGAACTCACGATTTTTTAGGATAAATTAAATTGAATTGCACGATACAATTATTGCATGCGATGATATCATCTCACCATTTTAATAAATCAATGTCAAGAGAAAAGTATAAGTATAT
>CM061059.1:1184729-1206253 GCA_030762865.1 Paraleonurus japonicus
GATTTGTTTCAAAAAAGTAGGACAAAGGTACTTTAATCTAATATGATGTTTTATATAGCCTTTCTGAGTCTAGTCGTGGTTATGTTGTTTCAAAATTTGAGATACGTTTTGATGATTAATGCTCTCTATTTTGTGATGTTGATGCCCATTTTTTGGTTCGATTTTTTCTTTTTTGTGATGTTGATGCCCTGTTTCTCGTGGATTGATTCGGAGTTTGATAATGGTCTGATTTTTTTGATTCAGATTGTGATTTGATTTGATTTTGTGGTCTAATTCGAAGTTTGGGATTAACACCGAAAGAAGAAAAAAAAAATGTTGAATCTCTAAACTAGATTTAAATGCTAATTAAATATTAAAATATTAAAATTATTTTTCTTTTTAAAATAAATAGGCTGAGTAAATCATAAAAAAGGTACTGTTTTTATTTCATAAACATGTTTATAATACATTTATATTGAATTCACTCCGATTCAACATTTTTTTCTTATGTTATGTTTTATATAGTAAATGGGCTAATAGTTTTTTTAAATTGAAAAAATGGATCATTAGTATTTTTTTTTTTATCAAGGATCATTAGTACTACAGTTTTTATTAAAATTGTTATATGTGAACAATGCTAATATAAGTCCCCTTGTATAGATGCCCAAGGACAAAGTTGTTTGGACAAGGGATATAGAGTCGCATTTATAAACCTTTGTAACCAAAGCGCGCATAAATCGCCAACTCACAACATCTACCTTTTCTTCGACTATATTCCAGAGATAGCACTAAACTTGAATGTTATAACCCAAAAACCACCCAATTATTTCAATGAATCCAACTTGAGAACCAAATGGAAGAATTTGAAAGCTTCATGGAAAATGTTGAACCTGGTTTCAAGACAAATTTAGGTTCGGGTCTCGCGTGGGACAATGATATAGGGACACTCACGAGATCAATCTATTTTGGAAGGATTACACGCGGTATTATTTATTTAAAAATAAATTTTACTTTAATTAGTTAAATTGGCCTCTAAAAATACTTATTATGATTTTTTTTACACATTGAATGCAGAATCTCGAGATGTTAAACAAATCCTCAAACATGGTCTCCCAAACTTCGAAATGTGCACTGAGCTCTTCAAGAACTATGTGGCCAAGGGGGTGTACACTCGATCATCACAATCAAATGTTCCTAATAATGACACACCTGATGACAATTCAATTCCTGCATCACATCCTTTTACTAATGATAACATATCTTTCCCAATGTCACAATCGGATCTTTGTTGGAGGTAGTGGATCATCTTCACGTGGCGGCGTTCCTTAGATGCTGATTCGAACAAAGAAAGGTTGAAAAAAGGATTGAATTCGTATCAATATTATTTGGATCAAAAGATATCTTCTGCCAATACGTGTATGGAAGTGGTTCAAAAGATTGAAGGGATCCCAACCAATCTGGTACTGAAGGCTGCAAGTCGTTTTGAAAATATCGAAGTACGAAATGTGTTTCTTAGTCTTAGTGATGCGAAGAGAGTTGCTTGGGTGTGGGATTTGGCTAATCATCATTAATTTTTAGGTTTTATGTATTAATTAGGTTTTATATGGACTATTTATGCATTAATTTTAGTTTTTATGTATGGATGGATGTAAGATTTATTGATATTTCATATTAAATTGAATTGTGTGCTATATAATTTTCATATTAAATTGACGTATGTGCTATGTTGATGTTTTATTCCTAAATTTATTCTAAGGTAATATGTCGGATTCTGATGATGAAAACGAAGATATTCCAGTTCAACTAAATGATGACGATGGTTCTGAGGATGAAATTTTAGGACACTTCTTGTTCAATGTTATTGGGCCACTCATTTTAAACCAGCACCAAATACGTATACCACAAAATACGAGTCGTTTAAGTGGTGAAGACTATCTCACAGAACTCCTCAATGGTGCTGATACCCGATTTTACAATGCACTACGTATGACAAAGCCGTGCTTTAAAGCACTTGTTGATGAATTCAAGACATGTGGACTCCTTTTTAATAGTGAACGAGCACGTGTTTCTGTAGAAGAAAAAGTGGCAATATTCTTGCGTACTGTTGGACATCAGCATAAGCATCGTGTGTTAGGTGATCGGTTCCAGCACTCACTCAGGACCATCAATGGTGTTGTACATGAAGTGTTGAGAGCCTTGTTGACTTTATCACCTTTATATATCACCCCGCCTGACTTCGTCAACACTCCACAACGTGTGCTCAATTCAAATAACTTTTATCCGTACTTCAAAGTTAACCCATAGTTAACAATATTAAATACTATTCATTTGTTATATATTTTTTATAATATGTATCTCAATTGTACACATAGGATGTAATTGGTGTCATGGATGGATCATCTATCCCTGCGTGGGTTCCAAAAGAGCAGCAGATACGATTCCGATCATGGAAGGGAACTATATCACAAAATGTACTAGCAATATGTGACTTCAACTTACTATTCATGTATGTCTATGCTGTGTGGGAAGGGAGTGCATGTGATACTGGGGTGTTGGCAGATGCCATTAATAAGGACATTCATTTTCCATGACCTCCAGAAGGTATTTTACTCAATTTTATCATTATATTATGAAGCGTACAACCTAATTATTTATCATATTTATTTTTGTAATAGGAAAATTATATTTGGTCGATGTTGGCTTTTGCAATTACGAGTGTTTTTTAGCACCATACTGGTCAACTCGTATCACCTACAAGAGTATAGAGCGGTTGGTCTACATCCCACCACACCTCATGAATTATTTAATCTTCGTCACTCCAGATTAAGGAATGTTGTGGAGAGATGTTTTGGAGTGTTGAAGATGCGATTTTCTGTTTTGAGATATAGAATGCCTTGTTACTCCATGCGAACCCAAGTTGATATGGTCATTGCATGTTGTGTTATTCACAACTTCATTAGAAGGTTTGGCATGACAGACACATTGTTTGATCAGACTGTAGAGAGTGTTAATGCAGATCCAACCATACATTCTGTTGCAAGAAATGCAACAAGACAAACCATCGATGAACAAAGTGAGCGTAGAGATGCAATCGCAGATGCTATGTGGCAGAACAAGGGTATTATCTAGCTATATTTTAACTACTATTGTTATGAGATTTCTTTTTAATCATTTGGTTGTTTATGAAATTATCTTACTTTTTTGTGTTTTTGATATTATTTAATATAATTCCCCTGGTTGTTTACGAAATCATTTGGTTCATGTTATTTTTTGAGTGATTTATTGAGATAAAGTATGAGAGAAAATAAAGTAGAATATAATAAGAGTGACATTATTGAAATTTAAATGATATTGTGAGGGTGTTAATATTGTGTGATATTGAAAAACTAGTACTCCCTCCGTCCGTACTCGTTGTGATATTACTGTTTGGCACAAGTTTTAATGTTACTGTTTGGCACAAGTTTTAATGTAAGAGTTGTTTAATAATATAAGTTGCTTTTTGATGGGGATATGATAGTCTTTTCAACTTTAATAAGAGAGTTGTTTAATAATATTAGATTGTGGTAGTGTGGAAAAAGTAGTGGCATATGGTGTAATATTGTAGTGTTTGAAGGGGATAAATAAAAGTGAAAAAGTTGCTTTATTACCATTTAAGGAAATGATGCAACGAGTACGGGACGGACCTTTTTGGCAAATGTCACAACGAGTATGGGACGGAGGGAGTATTTTATTTTGGAGTATTATCTCTATATATATCATCACCCATTCAAATAACACAAAATTATTTTTAAATATATTTGGCCAAAAAATAATGATTTTTAACTATGCTTATTTGTATAAATTATGCTTATATATAAATAAATTATTTTTATTAGTCATGACCGTGCAATCTATATATATTTATTTTCATTGTTTGTTATTTTATCTCAATTAATAAGATCGCAAAATTAAATATATGTTTTTAAGAATAAAAATAAATATAATAATTACACAATTAACTAATAATAATAAAATAATACATCAACTATCACAATCATCCAATCATTACTCCACTAACTAATAATAATAATAAAATAATATACCATCAACTATCACAATCATCAAATCATTACTCCACTAACTAATAATAATAATAAAATAATACATCATCATCACTCAAAAGAATTGATTTGACATAAAGTTCCAGCCACCCCTACTTCTCCATCTCAAACTAAAACACAGATTTACTATTCATTGGATTTACCAAATCCACTTTATTTTCCCATCCGGATTTGAAAAATTTGTCTTAAGCCGAAAAAGAACATGGCCTAAATCGCCTAAATCGTCTGCTAATCGTTGTTTGTTTTTTTCATTTTTCAGGTGGTGGGGCCACTTGGGGCAATATTGTATTATATTTCTTCGGGGTATGTGAGAATCAAACCCTACTGCCACACGTAACACTGAAAAATTTCTGGCCGGGTAAGATTTCAATTGAATGCTCTTTGAATTTGTTTCAATCAAATCACTGATATATGGAGATTCAAGTCCTCATTTCTGGCTGGGTAAGAGTTCCAATCTGCAGTGTCACAAAAAAAAAATGTTCACAAAAAAAATTTCTTTCCCCAGAACATCAAAATCCAAAGCTATTGTTGGAGTTTCTTCTTACTCCAACAATGGCACAGTACAATGCAGTGACTCCTTGTTGTATTATTTTTTTTCTAAAGAGGTGTATGATATGTGTTCCGATCTGCAGTGTCAGGTGGAAGTGGTGCAGTCCATTCTCGGAAGCCATGGGCAGCGGATTGACCACTTGAACAGTATTACTTTCAATCTTTCCATAACAGTCAAGAAGTCTTTTATGAAAGCCTCCAAGCTCCAGAAGCAGGCAGCAAAGGTTTGATTTTATGTTTTTTTTATTGTTTTAGCTCATGTCTAAAGAAGTTGTGCTCGAAAAAAGAATGATGAAGACGTGAAAATGAGAAATAATAATAATTTATTTAAATTTGGGGATTTTTTTGTTTTGGTTTAATTTATAAAACGTTGAGGTAGAAACACATATCATTAATTTTATTTTATATGATCTGACATTAGGTTTGTCATTATTATGTTAATGGAGTTTGATTTATTATTTAATCTTTTTAAAATCTCGTGATTGTTATTCGATGATATGCTACTGAATAAACATAATTCGTGTACAATATTTCACAAAACACATTAAATTAATTATGTGAGGTGGGTTTTGCCCAAAAACTGCATGCAATTCGTTATTCATGTATAAGAAGCAGTTTCATTATAGGTGGTATCACACTGGATAAAACTACAATCAAGTTGTAAAATTGTCAGCTAAAGTTTGTAACATGTAGATAAGTTAGTACTTGGTAGAATATAACATTAATTGTAACTAATCTGGCCGATAGAGTCGTGTGATTTTTGATGCTCCTAATGTTTTGGGGCACACAAACAATTATATACCTGCTAATCCGATGTCCGTTTTTTGCAGTCTGCCCTTGAGTTTAATAAATTCAAGGTTAAAATGAAAAGATTGGCCAAGGAAGAGGATGTCAAACTTGACCTTCTCCGTGCTGAGTTGGTCAATGTGAAAAGCGAAGGTTTGCTGGTGGCCGAGGAGTTGAGGAAGAGGCTATAGGTACATATCGGGGCCTATTTAATTAAAATTTTGCTAACCTATCACTTAAAGAGATCGTGTTTATAAATTCTTCTATTATGAACTTGCATTTGACTTTCTATGATTCTTTTGGTAGAACGTAACAATAGAAAGGAAGGAACCTATCACTTAAAGAGAACGTGTTTATAAATTTTCCTATTATGAACTTGCATTTGACTTTCTATGATTCTTTTGGTAGAATGCAAGATTGGAAGGGGATCAACTGAGAATGAGGTTGGAGGTACATCTCGGGGTCTATTTAATTAAAATTTTGCTAACCTATCACTTAAAGAGATCGTGTTTACAAGAACTTGCATGTGACTGTGTGTGTGTATACAAGAACTTGCATGTGAATATGTTGAACTTGCATTGTGAAATTGCATTTGACTTTCTATGATTCTTTTGGTAGAGTACAAGGACCGAAGGCCAATTGACGGACTTGTACATCAAACTCAGGATTGAGGTATGATGATTATTATTGAAGTTCTTATGTTGTGGATTATTATTATAACTCATTTTTTTAATTCATATTTTAGCAATTGATTCGCCAAGTCGATCGGATGAAAGAGAAGGTGGGGGTTTTTTTTTTTAGGTCATTTACAATAAGGTAGAAGGTTGAGTCTTATTACAAGGTTTTGAGTGGAAAGAATGAACAATTTTTATTTTTTTTAAGACAATTTTATTTTTTTTGTTAAGACAATTTTATGTTTATGTGTATGTTTATGTATGGTTTATGTTTATGAATTATGTGCTCATACTTCTGCAATTTCATGATCATAAGTGATAAATACTCCCTCTGATTTGCACCAATTATAGGATTTTTGGGAGACCTCAAGATAACACATAACTAGTAGTTTATCATCCTCAGATTTCAATGCTAAAGAATGGAGGCCCTCTCTCCCTCCCACTGAAGTTCGCCCCAGTTTGGCCATTGAGCCAATTTGAAGTCGAGAAAAAATAATAATGCAGAAATGCATCAACGCGTATACGCCTAATTTGTAATTTAGTTATTTTAATTTGAGTATGTATAGTGTGAAACTTGTTTAGGGTGAAACTAATTTGCAATTGATACTCTTAGTATAACAACTAATACTCTTTAGTGTACCGATCAAAAAAAAAAAAAACTAATACTCTTTAGTGAAATAACTGATACCCTTCAACTAATGCCCTTTAGTGAAAACAACTAATACATTTCATAATTATGGGTTTGAATTGATATTTGGACAAACAACTATAAATTCCTACTTCAATTTTATTTTCAAAGATTATGATGTTGTGTATGAATATATTTATTTTGATATTGTGGGCTCTAAAGTTCAATTAATTAAGTTGAGGCTCTAAAGTCCAATTGATTAAGTTGGTCCTCGAAATTCCAATCAATTAAATTGGGTTTCTAAAGTTCAATTAATCAAATTGGACAACTAAAGTCCAATTAATTGAAATGAGTCTCTAAGGCCCTGTTCCTTTTCAGCCTGCGAAGTCAGGATTTGGGATATGGATTTTTCCGGCCAGTCTAACTTTTGGATTTGCAAATCCAATTCTCCAGCCAAATACACATCCACCCCTATTATACACCTATATCCCTATTTCACACAAACCAATATTTCTCTCACTTCTCAATTTTTTATTAAAAAAGTCAAATTCATTCTCTCTCTTCTTGTACATTGTCTTCCGTGTAATGTTCTCTCTCTTCTTGTACATTAAATTTACTCTCTCTCTCTCCCTATTAATTTAAATTTGTGGCGTGAATAAGAGTGACTTTCACACTCTCTCTCCACCATTATTCCACATTCTCTCTCCCAAATAATTGGAATTTGTGGCGTGAATATATAAAAACAAACTCAGTGTTTACAGTGTATCTTCAATTCAGTACTTTTTTTCTGCATTTTTCTGAAGAGACTTGACTAGTCTATCTTTTGAACAATATTTTTATTTAAAGCTGAATGTAAGTTGTTTGGTGATCTTTATTTATATATATGGTTGTGGATGTCTTGTTAGGCATGCCTTCGAAATTCACTCTCACACGGTGCACTGTAGATTCTGGTTTAGGCTTTGTGGTTGGAGTCTTAAAACGGGACCGGAGTCTGGTTTTGGATGATTGGGAGTCCGTAGGTAGCAACGACGAGATTTGTTTCAAAAAAAAATAGGACAAAGGTACTTTAATCTAATATGATGTTTTATATAGCCTTTCTGAGTCTAGTTGTGGTTATGTTGTTTCAAAATTTGAGATACGTTTTGATGATTAATGCTCTCTATTTTGTGATGTTGATGCCCATTTTTTGGTTCGATTTTTTCTTTTTTGTGATGTTGATGCCCTGTTTCTCGTGGATTGATTCGGAGTTTGATAATGGTCTAATTTTTTTGATTTAGAGTGTGATTTGGTTTGATTTTGTGGTCTAATTCGAAGTTTGGGATTAACACCGAAAGAAGAAAAAGAAACGTTGAATCTCTAAACTAGATTTAAATGCTAATTAAATATTAAAATTATTTTTCTTTTTAAAATAAATAGGTTGAGTAAATCATAAAATAGGTACTGTTTTTATTTCATAAACATGTTTATAATACATTTATATTGAATTCACTCCGATTCAACATTTTTTTCTTATGTTATGTTTTATATAGTAAATGGGCTAATAGTTTTTTTAAATTGAAAAAATGGATCATTAGTATTTTTTTTTATCAAGGATCATTAGTATTACAGTTTTTATTAAAATTGTTATATGTGAACAATGCTAATATAAGTCCCCTTGTATAGATGCCCAAGGACAAAGTTGTTTGGACAAGGGATATAGAGTCGCATTTTATAAACCTTTGTAACCAAGCGCGAATAAATGGCCAACTCCTAACATCTACCTTTTCTTCGACTATATTCCAAGAGATAGCACTAAACTTGAATGTTATAACCCAAAAACCACCCAATTATTTCAATGAATCCAACTTGAGAACCAAATGGAAGAATTTGAAAGCTTCATGGAAAATGTTGAACGGGTTCAAGACAAATTTAGGTTCAGGCCTCGCGTGGGACAATGATATAGGGACAATCACAGGAGATCAATCTATTTTGGAAGGATTATACGCGGTATTATTTATTTAAAAAATAAATTTTACTTTAATTAGTTAAATTGGCCTCTAAAAATACTTATTATGATTTTTTTTTTCACATTGAACAGCAATCTCGGGATGTTAAACAAATCCTCAAACATGGTCTCCCAAACTTCGAAATGTGCACTGAGCTCTTCAAGAACTATGTGGCCACGGGGGTGTACACTCGATCATCACAATCAAATGTTCCTAATAATGACACACCCGATGACAATTCAATTCCTGCATCACATCCTTTTACTAATGATAACATATCTTTCCCAATGTCACAATCGGATGCTGTTGGAGGTAGTGGATCATCTTCACGTAAGCGACGTTCCTTAGATGCTGATTCGAACAAAGAAAGGTTGAAAAAAGGATTGAATTCGTTTCAATATTATTTGGATCAAAAGATATCTTCTGTCAATACGTGTATGGATGTGGTTCAAAAGATTGAAGGGATCCCAACCAGTCTGGTACTGAAGGCTGCAAGTCGTTTTGAAAATATCGAAGTACGAAATGTGTTTCTTAGTCTTAGTGATGCGAAGAGAGTTGCTTGGGTGTGGAATTTGGCTAATCATCATTAATTTTTAGATTTTATGTATTAATTAGGTTTTATATGGACTATTTATGCATTAATTTTAGTTTTTATGTATGGATGGATGTAAGATTTATTGATATTTCATATTAAATTGAATTGTGTGCCATATAATTTTCATATTAAATTGACGTATGTGCTATGTTGATGTTTTATTCCTAAATTTATTATAAGGTAATATGTCGGATTCTGATGATGAAAACGAAGATATTCCAGTTCAATTAAATGATGACGATGGTTCTGAGGATGATATTTTAGGACACTTCTTGTTCAATGTTATTGAGCCACTCATTTTAAACCAGCACCAAATACGTATACCACAAAATACGAGTCGTTTAAGTGGTGAAGACTATCTCACATAACTCCTCTATGGTGCTGATACCCGATTTTACAATGCACTACATATGACAAAACCGTGCTTTAGAGCACTTGTTGATGAATTCAAGACACATGGACTCCTTTTTAATAGTGAACGAGCACGTGTTTCTGTAGAAGAAAAAGTGGTAATATTCTTGCGTACTGTTGGACATTAGCATAAGCATCGTGTGTTAGGTGATTGGTTCCAGCACTCACCCAGTACCATCAATGGTGCTGTACATGAAGTGTTGAGAGCCTTGTTGACTTTATCACCTTTGTATATCACCCCGCCTGACTTCGTCAACGCTCCACAACGTGTGCTCAATTCAAATCACTTTTATCCGTACTTCAAGGTTAACCCATTGTTAACAATATTAAATACTATTTATTTGTTATTTTTTTATAATATGTATCTCAATTGTAAACATAGGATGTAATTGGTGCCATGGATGGATCATTGATCCCTGCGTGGGTTCCAGATGAGCAGCAGATACGATTCCGATCTCGGAAGGGAACTATATCACAAAATGTGCTAGCAATATGTGATTTCAACTTACTATTCACGTATGTCTATGCTGGGTGGGAAGGGAGTGCTTGTGATGCTGGGGTGTTGGCAGATGCCATTAATAAGGACATTCATTTTCCATGGCCCCAAGAAGGTATTTCACTCAATTTTATCATTATATTATGAATTGTACGACCTAATTATTTATCATATTTGTTTTTATAATAGGAAAATTATATTTGGTCGATGCTGGCTTTTGCAATTACGAGTGTTTTTTAGCACCATACAGGTCAACTCGGTATCACCTACAAGAGTATAGAGCTGATGGTCTACATCCCACCACACATCATGAATTATTTAATCTTCGTCACTCCAGATTAAGGAATGTTGTGGAGAGATGTTTTGGAGTGTTGAAGATGCGATTTCCTGTTTTGAGATATGAAATGTCTTGTTACTCCATGCGAACCCAAGTTGATATGGTCATTGCATGTTGTGTTATTCACAACTTCATTAGAAGGTTTGGCATGACAGACACATTGTTTGATCAGACTGTAGAGAGTGTTAATGCAGATCCAACCATACATTCTGTTGCAAGAAATGCAACAAGACAAACCATCGATGAAAAATTTGAGCGTAGAGATGCAATCGCAGATGCTATGTGGCAGATTAGGAGTATTATCTAGCTATATTTTAACTACTATTATTATGAGATTTCTTTTTAATCATTTGGTTGTTTATGAAATTATCTTACTTTTTTGTGTTTTTGGTATTATTTAATATAATTCCGCTGGTTGTTTACGAAATCATTTGGTTCATGTTATTTTTTGAGTGATTTATTGAGATAAAGTATGAGAGAAAATAAAGTAGAATATAATAAGAGTGACATTATTGAAATTTAAATGATATTGTGAGGGTGTTAATATTGTGTGATATTGAAAAACTAGTACTCCCTCCGTCCCGTAGTCGTTGTGATATTACTGTTTGGCACAAGTTTTAATGTTAATGTTTGGCACAAGTTTTAATGTAAGAGTTGTTTAATAATATAAGTTGTTTTTTTGATGGGGATGGGGTAGTCTTTTCAACTTTAATAAGAGAGTTGTTTAATAATATTAGATTGTGGTAGTGTGGAAAAAGTAGTGGCATATGGTGTAATATTGTAGTGTTTGAAGGGGATAAATAAAAGTAAAAAAGTTGTTTTATTACCATTTAAGGAAATGATGCAACGAGTACGGGACGGACCTTTTTGGCAAATTACCAACGAGTATGGGACGGAGGGAGTATTTTATTTTGGAGTATTATCTCTATATATATCATCACCCATTCAAATAACACAAAATTATTTTTAAATATATTTGGCCAAAAAATAATGATTTTTAACTATGCTTATGTGTATAAATTATGCTTATATATAAATAAATTATTTTTATTAGTCATGACCGTGCAATCTATATATATTTATTTTCATTGTTTGTTATTTTATCTCAATTAATAAGATCGCAAAATTAAATATATATTTTTAAGAATAAGAATAAATATAATAATTACACAATTAACTAATAATAATAAAATAATACATCAACTATCACAATCATCCAATCATTACTCCACTAACTAATAATAATAATAAAATAATATATCATCAACTATCACAATCATCAAATCATTACTCCACTAACTAATAATAATAAAATAATACATCATCATCACTCAAAAGAATTGATTTAACATAAAGTTCCAGCCACTGTGCTATTTGCACATTGAGTTGATTGATTTGATAGAATGAATTGAGAAATTTTTGTTAGCATTAATTTAGATACTGACTTTTATCAGTAATATATGACCTTCTTATTAATTTTAGGAACATTTGTCTCGGACCTTCCTATTTTTTTTTTTTTTTGAAAGACCGGACCTTCCTATTTTTAAAAATAGAAAAATTGACCTCTCAACTATTGTCCTAAATACAAAATAAACCCCATTCATATTTACAAAATCCAACAAATCAACCCATTAACTAAATAAATGAGTTGATTATGTCATTCATTTAATTTAAATTCATCTTTAATGCAATCTTATTTTATAAAATTTTTTAATATTTTTTAAATGAACTTATCTTCGAACGATTTTACGTCAGATTTTATTTTATTTTTACTTCATTAATTTACTAATAATTACCAATGAATTCATTATCTTCATTATATACTGTTACTAGATGAATCCCCGCATATTACGCGGATTTTCATAAAAATTAATTAATATCATAATATATTATATATGCATAAATTAATTTATCCATTGTGAAATAATATAATTATATTATATAATAAATATATTTAAATAATATATATATATATATATATATATATATATATATAATTATAAGTTATTTTTTTATTAATGTACGACCTTTAATTTCAATATCAATTTAATTATGATTTACATCAATTCTATAATAGTTTTAAATCCATGTGATTATATTTCTTTTAATTAGACTCAAAATTATTTTTTAAATTTCATTAATCATTTCATATATTTAATTACATATTTGAAATTTTCATGATTTTCTAAATGAAAAAATCATCAAATATAGCGAGACGTTAAAATAAATATAAAAAAATTTACATAATTAGAATATTTTATAATTTAATTAATAAATTTAGTAATAATAAATAAATATACTTACTTTACTTATTTTTATTACTAACAAAAATTCTAATATACTTTAGACTTAAGATAAATATAATAGATATTCAATATTTATTAATTGGCTTAGTTGGTAAAAATATGAGTAGTGTCATTTATGAGGTGTAAGGTTCGAATATATGTGAATGCATTTTTTTTAAATAGATTTTATAGAGCCACATAGATGACACATAAGTTTTATACAAATGAAGTGTGAATGAAGTGAATAATATTAAAAATACATTATTATTTATAATAATAAATAAATTTAAAAATACATAGATGACACATTTAGAATACATTATATTTAAAAATACATATTATTTATAATAATAAATAAATTTAAAAAGAAAATATATTACATATATATATAATATTAAAAAAAATATGATTATAATTAAATTGAATTAATCAAATTAAATAAATATTTAAGTATTTAATGTAAAATTAATAATACTAGTGTATATATGTTAATTTGATGAATGATGATAGTCATGGGCTATATGCGGTATGGGTATATGCACACTTATGTAACCTTTAATCATGAATGTTGGTGATAGTCATGGGCTTGATTCAGTGCCAATCTCTATATATACTGTAACGCCCCAAATTTAATAATAATATATAATAGCTAAGGCGCTACCAAATTGACCCGTTAACTCAATTAAAGAGAAAATTGTAATTGAATAAACGAGATTTATTACAAAATAATCATTTGAGATTTACAGCAGAAAACAATGTAAAATAAATTACATGCAACCATCGCCTCGTGCCCCCGCTTCGAGCTCCTTTGACTTTGTAGAAAATCATAAGCTGTGGGGGGATGAGTGTTTGAAAATACACCCAGTGAGGGAAACATCAATGATTGCACAGTTAAACAACATTCGTAAGCGGTATATGATATTTTCATATATAAAGCTCATGAGAACATTTAATGCTTTATCACATAGTACGGGCCATTACCCGGCTTGAACATTGTACGGGCCATTACCCGGCTTGAACATAATATGGGTCATTACCCATCTTGAACATATACACGGGCCATTACCCGGCTTGCACATAGTACGGGCCATTACCCGGCTTGAACATTGTACGGGCCATTACCCGGCTTGAACATAGTGCGGGTTATTACCCGTCTTGTTTAATAATGCAATTTAACATAGCAATCATAACATTGAATGTTAAACTCGATTAAGAGTGGAGATTGCCCTCACCTTAAAAACAGTAACTGCAACAAATGATGCAATGCAATACCCCTTTAGTGATCCTCAATTCCTTGATAACGCACAATCTTAATAGTCTCAAGTTACTCCTCATATCCTACAAATAACATATACTCTTAATAATCTCTAAATTCAGACGCTACGAGCGTCAGATTAACAAACTAATTACGATTCTATAATCTACAAGTGGATATGAGCATTTTGATATATAATACCATAATTAACGGAGATCAAATACTTACCAAAATGCGACTCTCTCTCTCTCTCCCCCTCTCTCTCTCCTGCGCCCTTCCTTTCTTCTCCTTTCTTTCTCTCTTTTCTTTCTTAATCCTGCTTTCTTTTTCCTCTAATAAGTGTGCGTGTGTGTTGATATATTTGAATATCAATTGAATAGATTGATATGCTTCCACCGCCTCAAGATACTTCCCAGGTAAGCTTCTGATATTTTATTATTATTATTATTATATAATATATTATATATATTTATAATACACACACTCCACACGACACACACATTCTTATATATATATATATATATATATTATAAAATATAATATATATTATATTTTCTATTTTAAAAATTTATATAATTTAATTAAAGGCTAATTATTAATACTAATACTCAATTTATTAAAAAAATAATTATACCTAAATATAAATAATTCACGTAGTGATTTTGGGATATTACAATCTACCCACCTTCTAAAAATTTCGTCCTCGAAATTCAGTTATAACTTAAATCATCACAACTCACTTTCTATGCTAAATTATCCTAGAAATTATTTCTTCATCCTTCTAATTCTAAATGTAGTTCACATCCATACTATTAGTCCTTTTGATTAGGTAACCAACCCAAAATAATTTCTATCCTACACAATGCATAGATCGTATTATATTCATCACTCTATTTTCCTCATACTCATTCATCATTCTATTTTCCTCATACTCAGTGCTAAAAGGTAACCCAATTGCATAATAACTACTACACCATATATATATATATCCAAAATTCACATCAGAATAACAAATTCCACTCCTAATTATTGCTCCAAATCTAAACCACAAAACCATAAGTCACTGCATAAGCACTACAAATTTCATTCTTAAATTATTGCTCCAAATATCAACCATAAAACCATAAGTCACTGTCACACACTACTTGTCAATGTACCAGCATGACCACACACGCTCACGAGCACACGCTGCCGCGGTTCAGCGGCTCAGTGGCGGCGATTACACAAAGTATATTGACTATAGTGGCATGATGCAAAAGTAATGTAACTAAAATCAACCTTATAGTCCACTACATATCCCATATCAAACAACTTATAATTATCTAATGGGGTACACATGCACCAAAAATTGCAATTAAATTTAAAAAAAATTCTAAACCCGCAGTTGTATATAAAGCCAAAATTTTAATAAAACTGGACATAATAATATTTCATACCTTGTGGAGCTGTCGAGACAGGGAAGATGGAAGCAAGTAATTTACAAATCATCTTTTAAAAGAGAAGTTAACTTATAATTATAAATAATTTTCTTTTTCCTTTTTTTTTTTTTTTTTTTTTTTAAATAGTAGCAGGTACAGAACCGAAATGCTCTGATACCATTTGTAACGCCCCAAATTTAATAATAATATATAATAGCTAAGGCGCTACCAAATTGACCCGTTAACTCAATTAAAGAGAAAATTGTAATTGAATAAACGAGATTTATTACAAAATAATCATTTGAGATTTACAGCAGAAAACAATGTAAAATAAATTACATGCAACCATCGCCTCGTGCCCTGCTCGAGCTCCTTTGACTTTGAGAAAATCATAATCGTGGGGGGATGAGTGTTTGAAAATACACCCCCGAGGGAAACATCAATGATTGCACAGTTAAACAACATTCGTAAGCGGTATATGATATTTTCATATATAAAGCTCATGAGAACATTTAATGCTTTATCACATAGTACGGGCCATTACCCGGCTTGAACATTGTACGGGCCATTACCCGGCTTGAACATAATATGGGTCATTACCCATCTTGAACATATACACGGGCCATTACCCGGCTTGCACATAGTACGGGCCATTACCCGGCTTGAACATTGTACGGGCCATTACCCGGCTTGAACATAGTGCGGGTTATTACCCGTCTTGTTTAATAATGCAATTTAACATAGCAATCATAACATTGAATGTTAAACTCGATTAAGAGTGGAGATTGCCCTCACCTTAAAAACAGTAACTGCAACAAATGATGCAATGCAATACCCCTTTAGTGATCCTCAATTCCTTGATAACGCACAATCTTAATAGTCTCAAGTTACTCCTCATATCCTACAAATAACATATACTCTTAATAATCTCTAAATTCAGACGCTACGAGCGTCGTTAACAAACTAATTACGATTCTATAATCTACAAGTGGATATGAGCATTTTGATATATAATACCATAATTAACGGAGATCAAATACTTACCAAAATGCGACTCTCTCTCTCTCTCCCCCTCTCTCTCTCCCTCTCTCCCTTCCTTTCTTCTCCTTTCTTTCTCTCTTTTCTTTCTTAATCCTGCTTTCTTTTTCCTCTAATAAGTGTGCGTGTGTGTTGATATATTTGAATATCAATTGAATAGATTGATATGCTTCCACCGCCTCAAGATACTTCCCAGGTAAGCTTCTGATATTTTATTATTATTATTATTATATAATATATTATATATATTTATAATACACACACTCCACACGACACACACATTCTTATATATATATATATATATATATATTATAAAATATAATATATATTATATTTTCTATTTTAAAAATTTATATAATTTAATTAAAGGCTAATTATTAATACTAATACTCAATTTATTAAAAAAATAATTATACCTAAATATAAATAATTCACGTAGTGATTTTGGGATATTACAATCTACCCACCTTCTAAAAATTTCGTCCTCGAAATTCAGTTATAACTTAAATCATCACAACTCACTTTCTATGCTAAATTATCCTAGAAATTATTTCTTCATCCTTCTAATTCTAAATGTATACACTGTCCTCGGATATATACATTGGCTTGCAAAATTTTTTTTTTATAACTTCTCAAGTAGCAAATTTCTTTTACGTTTTCAATTTGAAATGAGTTCTTATTATGATGGTGGTTATATATCCGAGGATGTCACGAACGATTTTTTAACTCCTGCCGGGGGTATAAAAGGAAAAGAAGCAGTGAAGTCATATGTTAAGTGGATTGCAGGTATGCGAAATATCACTTTAACCATTCGTGATTCTAAACCACATAAGTTAAGGTATGTATGTAGTCAAGGGGGACAGTATAGGCCTTCTTCAAAAACCAAAAATGAAAGAAACACGAAAACACAAAGAAATTCGTGTGAATTTTGTTTAGTTGCTAGGCAATATGATACAGATCAAGATCTTTGGCGCATTGATGTTTTGAGCGGGACACACAATCATCCCTTCCCGGAATTTGCAGAGGGTTCGAGACTAGGTACCTTAACACCCAACCAATTTAAAGAGATACAGCGGCAACAAATGCTTCATATAAGTCCACGCAACATGTTGGCAGATATAAAGAGGCGTGATCCAACTAATGTTACAGATATTAAGAGGGTGAACAATGCCATCAACAACATAAGGAGTCAAAACCGGGAAGGGCGTACCCCCATGCAAAACTACTTCCACCTACTGCAAATGCGAAATTACAGGTAAAAATATTAGTACACTTTATATTTTAAAATATTTATTTCACATATAGAAGGGATTGGATAAGGGAATGGTGGGGTGGGATGCCAGGTTTAAATTGTTTACTTTTTTTTAATCTTGATGTGAAAGATCTTGCCATTTTCCGTGATTTGATAGTAAAAAATTGTGTTTTTATTGTGGCTTTGATTGTCATGTTGTCATCAATTTTATTATGCATGAAAAAGTCTTGTATGTATTAGCTTGATGAAAGAGTTAATAATGTTTAATTAAAATAATTAATTTATTTTAATGTCATATTATTTAATAGGTAATCTATATTATATATTATATATATGTATAAAGAGAATAGAGTTCTAAAATTAAAGTTTCATTTTTTTTCTCCTATTTTATTAGGTACGATTTTCGAACAGTGGATGACAGTAACGAACTACAAGATATTATTTTCAGTCACCCAGAGTCTTATGCAATGGTGAACACATATCCGCAAATATTGATTATCGATAACACGTACAAAATGACCGTGTACGATATGCCTTTACTTGAAGCTGTTGAGGCAACAAGCACAAACAAGACGTTCACCATCGCATACGCATTTATGCAGCATGAAACACAGGAAGACTTCGAATTTGTCTTGCAATTTATTCGGGGACTGTATGAGAGTGTTGAACCGAATGTTGTTCTTACAGATAGGGATCTCGCGTTGATGAAAGCGGTGGATAAAATATTTCCAAATTCCCAGAAACAGTTATGTACGCGCCATATTGAGCAATGTGTTCTAACCAGGGCTCTACAGTAGCCAGGTTTCATCAGTGGAATAGGGCAATTGAAGCGGCCACACCTGAAGAATTTTTGCATAGCTGGGAGCGGGTAAAGAAAAAATACGAGCACTATGCTGGACTAATTCGTTATTGCGAAGAAACATGGCTTTCGAAGCATGTACACAGAGTTTTAAGTGCGTTTATCGATCATCGGCTGCACTATGGAAACTACACGACAAATAGGTAATCGTACAATCTATTTAAATATATTTATTTAAAAAGTTATAAATACTTACGTTTTACTTGTATCTGCTTTAATGGTAGGGTTGAACAAGAGCATCACAGGGTGAAAGCCAACCTCAACGGAAGCAATCACACATTTGACTATGTGTTCGACCAGATTCATCAGGTTATGGAGTTGCAAATAGGGGAGATAAAAAAACAATCGATGATTAACGCCTACAAGACAAGGACCGATATGTTAAACTACAAATTGTTCAAGAATCTAGTTCTCAAGATCACGTTTAAGGCGTTCGAACTAATTATCGCAGAAGGGACAAGAGATCTAGGTCAAAATAAATGCGGGTGTTATTTGTGGAGAACACACGGTCTTCCGTGCAATTGCAGGATTCTCCAGTATATGTCTTACGGACAGAGTATCCCTTTAGACATTATTGATTTTTACTGGAGAACAATGAATATAGATTTTTCACGTGGTACTACCACGAGGAGAAAATTATTCGAAGACACGGAAGACGTTAGTGCACCTCCGGCAGTTGAAAAAAATAAGAAGCCTCTAAGCACTAACCGTGAACCTTCAAATTGGGAGAAATGGTGTAAAGCGGTCGGACTAAAGAGTTCCCAAAAATCAAAGGGTAAGGGGAGAGTGGCGGCCACTAATAAATATCAGGATATTCCACCCGAAACTCATCATAGAAATAGCACATCAGAAGGGTGTCGGATGAGCTTTCCTAAAGAAAGTCAGGGCAGGGCGAGCTTTTCGCACGGTCCGAGACCACCCTCCCCAGATTCCCCACGCAATAGTAGCGCTCGCCAAAGTGAGTCACGTGTACCATTACGAGGCTCTGAGATGGAGAAATATTTTCCTCCCTACATCAGAGAATATATTGAATCGTACACGGATGTGGTCGGAGACGGTAATTGCGGTTTTAGAGTTGTTGCGCTTGCAGTCCTCGGAACCGAAGACCACTGGCATACGGTAAGAGGTGATATGCTACATGATCTCCGCAGAAGAACAGAATTATACGATAACGTAATAGGTGGTCTTACAACCATGTCAGCCTTGGACCAAACTATTAATCACTTCAATGGTCCATGCGGTTCGGCTAACTATTTTTCAGTACCTGACTGTGGATACATGGCTGCAACCACATATAATATCTTCTTAATGACATTCGGTGAAACTGGCGGATTTTTATGTCCTCCCGTAGCTTTGGAACCCTATCGAGCACTTCCGAGCGCAAGGGTGGTGTTGGGGCACGTGAACAATTATTCTCATTGGATATTGGTAAGAAAAAATATTTGTGATTTTATTATATTTTTTATAATGTATTTTAGTTATGCGGACAATAACTACTACTTTTATTTCAGTTGCACATGAGATCCGACTATCATCCAGTGCCATGGCTATCAGAATACTGGATCAAAAGAAGACACCCATCCGCATTTAGTTTAGAGTTACAATTTAAAGATCAGATAGATCTATACAATTATCTGCACAACGATCATGCACAACGACGTAAAAATAAACGTGAGGCTGACAAAGAAGCAAAAAATCAGGCCCAAAAAAATCAGTTTTTCTTTTTTTAGTGAAGAATATGTAATCAGTGTATTTTTTTTTCTAATTCAAATGGGTATTAAACTTTCTTTTCATGTTAGAATTGTGTATATATTCGTCCTTCTTCACAACTAATACTTTTGGATGAAATAACTAATATTTTTATAATATTAAATAAAATAGTTACTCTAAACAATTAATATTTTTGAATGAAACAACTAAAATCTTTTATAAAATAATTCGTGTAAATAAATATTATAAATTGTTCAAAAATCGTTTTCAAAAAATATACTAGTAATGTTTAAAATATTAAAATAAGTAATCTATATATAGAAGACATAAGATGTAAATACTTTATTATCTAATGTAGTACTCTATATATCTAAATAAGTAATCATGTTCAACATAAGATGTAATACTTTATTATAGAAGACATAAAAATTTAAATAGGTATTACTTGTAAATTTGGAATGCTACACAATATTGTTGTATAAATCGAATAATTTTTTATTTTGAAGGTAATATATACTGTATAGATAAATAAATAATACTGTTCAGCTTAAGAGACAATATTATTACATAAAATTGGTGATGTTGTATTATATTTGTATCTAAAACGTATTAAATTCCTAATATAAATGAAAATTTTGAATTACTTGTAATAATATTAATTTTCTAAAATTGTGCAATTTTATTTTATTGTAATTAATATTATTTTCTCAATTCATAAAATTTATTTAAATTTGATATTCTATTATTTTATAGTTTAAAATTTAATTTTTTTTTGTGTAATTTTTTTTTGTGTAATTTTTTTTTTAATACAAATATAGATCTATAGTTATTTTTACACAAATTAAGAAATAGAAATTAATATGATTAAGATATTAAATTTTGGTTTGATTTCTATTTCTTATATAAATACCTAAATATTGATTTGAAAAAAAAAAAGATAGAATATTAAATGTGGATAAATATATAAAAGAAAAATAAATAATATATTAAATAAATAATATGTACGTACATTACATCACCAAATTATACAACTTCACACACAGGAAAGCATTTGTGGTCGAAAAGGAAAGCAATTGTCAATTTCAAACGTCCAATCAGTGTGCAAATAGCATTTGTGCACCCCTACTTCTCCATCTCAAACTAAAACACAGATTTACTATTTATTTG
>CM061059.1:1206753-1274463 GCA_030762865.1 Paraleonurus japonicus
AAAAAATATGTGATATTTCGCTTCAAGATTCATAATATTTTTTTCAGATCCATATTCTTTTTCAGATTCTTTTTCAGAACAGATCCATAGTGTTTTTCAAAAAATACTAAAAAAAAAGAAAATAAAAACCTGAAAAAAGTGTAGGGCGGCGAGAACGTCGGAGCTCCGTCATCCTTCGCAACGGAGTGGCGACGACGAAACGACAGCGAAGGACGGCGACGCTTGATGAGATAAGAAAAGGGAGGCGGCGGCGCTTGATGAGAGAAGATGAAAGAGGCAGCGACGCTTGATGATAGAGGAGAGGGAGGCGGCAACGCTTGATTAGAGAAGACGAGAGAGGCGGCGGCGCTTAAAAAGAGGAGAAAAGAGATGCGGCGATGTTGAGGGAGAAAAGAGACGCGGCGGAGGAGAGAAATCATCGCCGTTTAATGAAGAAGAAAAGAAGATGAGCGGTATTTTAGGGTTTAGGGAGAGAAGGGTAAATAAGGTAATTTAGGGATGGTGTCTTTAACAATTATTAAAAACAGGATGGTGTCTTCATCGGAGTGGTGTCTTAAACAAAGATGGTGGTGTCAATAACCTGGCCCTTATTAAGTTATCAAATATATTGTTAGTTCACGAATTTTGTCAAATTTAATCGAGTTTAACTAAGTTTAACAAATATCAATCATAAAATATAAAATTATAGTCTAATTACATTTTTTTTATATTTATCATATATATATATTAAGAGTAAAAATTATAAATTGAAGTTAACCTAGTATTAACTTATACAAGCTAGCTCACGACCTTACTACCAAGTTTAGTCTAGTCATCAGCTAAAAAATCATATACCATCGTGTTTGATTACTTTGTTTATGCAAATGAACCTCATTAAACTAGCTCAAACGATTTTTTGTCGAATCGATCTCTGAATTAGAGTCATATACATCTCTATTCCAATGGGTTTAATGGTAATAATCTTTTCTCAAGGTTTCTTATTCATTAGTGGGTGACAATATGCCCTAAATATAGGAAATAAAAGTCTTGCGGGAAAGAAGTTGAGGGCCGGTCAAAATTAGCTAGGTTCCAGTCCAGTCGAATTCATGAATTGAAAATAATTCTTTAATTTTATTTTTTCGATATTTTAGTTCGATAACTGACTGTAGGCGAAAAACGATCTGATAGACAAAACAATTTTTGTCACACGGTAATGAGACACTACCACGTCAGTGGGGACATGATGTTTTACCTTTTACAATCAGTGGTTGGAGAAAAATATCAAACAATTGAAAGTAGTTACATAAGTATTTTCAATTTGTGAAACTCGAGTTGACTACAATCAAAATAGAATTAACTTACATGATAAAAAAATTACTACCTCTGTCCCCTCTTAACCTTCCTATATTGCTCCTTCAAAAAAAAAAAAACCTTCCTATATTGCCAAGATGGGTGTCTCAACCAAAACTTCTCATTTCTATAAATGACAAATGAGTGTCCCACATCTCTTAATTTCTACCTTTTTTTCTCTCTATCTCCATATACTTTTTTTACTTTTTATCACATCTCAGCACCCACTATACATAAAAATACTATTTTTTTAATTAAAAAGTGTGTAATTCTCAAATGGAAAGCTTATGGGGGGCGAAGGTAATATTTTTTCTAACAAAATCATTTTCAAAATATAGTAGGATGTATTTAGAGTACATAGCGCCCTATTCATTAATCAAACGATTTACTCTATGCTACACTGATGGACACTGCCCAACACATTTGTTTTGGGATTTAGGTGTGCGTAGGAAGTCATGACTTTACATTCATGAGATGTAAATTTTTTGATGAATAGTAAAAGTAGGAAAAATTATAGTTTTGGTCCCATGAGAATTTTTCAACGTCAATGTTAGTCTCACGTTATTTTTGGTCCTTTTTTTTTTTTTTTTGCAAAAATAGTCCCAACCATTATTTTTTAGGACCAAAACTGCAATTTTATCCCATTCTCTCAGGATCAAAACTGCAATTTATCATTCTCTTGGGACCAAAACTGTAATTTTTTTGGGACTAAAAATGTCAAAACAAACTACGGGACCAAAAGTGTCAAAAAAAAAGAACCATTTTGCAAACCACTCATTCTCTTGGAACCAAAAATGCAATTTACCCAGTAAAAGTAAAGTATGTGTTTGTTTTGAAATTTTGGTAGGATGAGATTTTACTTTTATGTCAAATCAATGTTTAATAGATTGATGTTGTATTATTTTAAGTAGGAAAGAAAATAAGATGAATGAGAGTATATTTATATATTTTTTTACGGGGAGATGAATGAGAGTATAGAGAATAGATGAATGGGAGAAAAATGTTTTGTAATGGGAAGAGTAATAATAAGTTTTATAAGTGTGGATGGAGTATGAGATTTGAAATCTGGATTTTAAATCCTTAACTCGTATGGGATGTGGGCCAGAAAGTCCTAAGTCCATCCGTGTGAGTTTCAAAACAAACGCAGCCTTAGGGTGTTGTACCACATATTAAATGTGTGTATATAATATAACACACTAAAGCAGGTAGTACAATATCCCTCTTAATGCACTGTGTTTTAAAGTGTTGTACCATATGTTTAATTAATGTGTAATATAATATACAACACACTAAAACTGGTGATAAAATATTCATAAAACACTGCTGGACACCGCCCAAAAGTATTGCATAGAAAAAATCCTTAAAATGGCAAGGAAGGTTCACCTACCTCTTGCTCTTACGCAGTTGAAAATCTTCACCATAACACCTGCCAAATAACTCGTTCCTGCAGCTTCCTCATTTAAGCTTTGCAAAATGAGAAAAATAAACAAGTATATATAAAATAATCAAGTATACTAATTAATGTCATCTTCTTTGATATTTCTTCTCACACGGCTAGTCCTACTTTTCCACACAATTACCTAACAAAAGTCTTTGAGGTCAACTATTGAAGTTTGAAGATTAATTTATGTATTAAATAATTTATTAACGGAAAAGAAAAAATGAGATTGCTGATAAATCATCATTTTACGGGAAATTTTTTATAATGACAATATATTCTCAGTTCGATCGAGTTCAATATAAATGGAAAGGCCAGGTCTTGGTATGAGCTTTTGTGTTGTTATACTTTTCAACCCAAAGACTTATAAATAACAATACAAAAATATGAAAAGTCTTTAACGTCGCAATTGTACATTTTTCTGTACGTAGTTGCTAGTGCACAAAATGTTTACAAACTTTCTTTCTAATGTTTTTTAATATTTGCAATTTTTAGTGTTATCATTTGGTTAGCCACTGATTAATAAAACACTGGCATGTATACCAATTTCATCTTGAAATTTATTATATTGTGTTTGTATTTTTTAATAGTATTAGTTGTTTTAGTTTTAAAGTATTACTATCATATTTATATATTTAATGAAACAACTAGTATCATTTTGGTTGCACGGTAAAATTGATTAAACAAAGAATTTTTATTTTTTATTTCCAAAAAAGAGGAGACTTTTCCGGAAACGAATTCTGAATTACTTCAACAGTTGTAAATTTTTTTTAGGGAAATTAATAAAAATATATTAATTTTACATCTCTCCTCCTTCAAAAATTCGAATTTTTATAAATTAAAAAAATTCCTTCACTTTTCAATATGAGATGATTTTTCCTCTTTTCTGGACACCTTCTACTCTGGGAACTTGAAAAGTCTTAAAATAGCCTAACTTCTACTTTTCACTGAATAAAAATGTCCTTAAGTAGACTGGAGTATATATTAAGGATTTGTTTGTTTTGAAGTATTAAATTTTAAGTGATAGTGAAACATGTGATATATTTGACTTTTTATGTGTGATATGTTTTACTAAATCATACAAATCAAATGTTTGTTAATACATATATTACAACATAGTTTAACATGAGTCATAATATTTTCAAGTATTTTTATTGAGAATTAATTCATGTGATAAATTAAAATTTATGATTATACCCCCATTTACTATTTTTTAAAAAATAAAATAGGGATTTTTTTTGTCAATTAACTTGGTAATAAGTGGATGATAATTTTAATACCTCATAAAGGGAGGGATTCATTTTCACTAAAAAAAAAGGAAAATATATATTAGGCTTTCATATTTTTGCGGGCCATATATAGGTAATACAAATCAACAATAACAAACACTTGAATTTTAGGGAAAACAAACCATATCTCTAGTAATCACTCAAAACAAACATGTCCAAACAATAATCGAAATCCAAATCCGACTAATGATTATTATTAACAGTAATAATAAAATATTATTATATCAACTAATGATTTTTAACGCAAATACAATAATATCTAATTAAAATCCAACTAACGGTTATCATTAACAAATAAAATATATTGTCTGTCCAAAAAATTTATTCTCCATTTCTTTTGATACATATCTTAATGAATATTAATAATTTATGTATAAAATAAAAATGTACAGTGAATATGTGGTTTTTAAAGGGTGATGATAAAATAGTGTGAGATAGAATTATTACTAAAAATAGAATGTGAATGATTCGGGTAAAAATTGCATGATTTTGGTGTGCATTTGATGCTTATTTTTCATACATTTTCATGCTTTTATTGCCTAAGTTGAGCTAATTGCATTTAATCTTTAAGTTTGTCTAGTGAGTTGTGATTTGTAGGTAAAAGGGCTGTTTTTTTAGGGGAAATTCAGGGCCTGCGTTTTATCCAAACCAAGAGAGGATTATACCATTGGAAAGAGGGCTGAGAGATGGTCGCGTAGCAAAATGAATCTGCTCAATCGAAGGTCGGATGCTCAAGATATGGAGAAACGAAGTCGGAGAGGGCAAAATAAGAAGGCAACTCGACCCGAGTTGCTGTAAACTCGACCAGAGTTGCCCAACTCGACCCGAGTTGGGCTGCCAACACCTTCCAGATCGAGCAACTTATTTTGACCATATTTTCCACTCCAACTCGACCCGAGTTGGTCTGAGATAGCATTTCCCTGCACGAATTTCTGCAATTTCTCACTTTTTCGGGCCTTATTTTGCAATTTCTGAAACTTTAACCTAAAACCCACTATATATACCCTTCAATTCAGATTTCTAAGGGATTTCACACTCCAACACACACAATTACATACACTAAAAGGTGTTCTTCATTCCTCACATTTTGGAGCTCAAGAAAATGGATTAGCTTGGGATTTTGGTTCTCCACCTATACTAGACTAAGCTTTCTTCTCTTTTTCTCTTTTATTTTGTTTTTGTCATTTAATTTTTGTAATAGCTTGATTATGTAGGAATTTTTCTAAAATCATTTTGGTTCCAGGGATTGTGAACCCTAAATTGATACCTATGATTTAATTCTTCTTTTATTTGATATTTGTTGGTGATTATTATTTATGTGTTCAAATTATCATTTATTATAAGCATGCTTTTATTGACCATGATTGTGTGTTTTACTTATTATTGATTGGGTTTAATTGAGAAATTTGATCCAACAATTAACCTGGCTTGGACACATGACTCATTAATTGTCACTTGAGAAATGGATTAAGGGTCTTAGGAGTTTATTGAGTTGATTATGCTAGTAGGGTAGAGATGTATGCTAGTGTAATTTTCCTTTAAGTTGATTGAATTTAATTTATCATTCTAACTCTTGCTTAGTGACCCACCTTACAAAATCATCACTAATACCATTTTGAATTTAGTGTTTTACCGGATATTTCCCTAGGACCACCTTTCTTTCATTATTTATTGGCATTAGTTGTTGATTTGGATTAGACTATTTTTATTTGCTTTCTTAGAGACAATTTTAGATAGCATTTAGATTTAGTCTTAGATTCTAGATTTCTTTTCTTTAAATCAATCGTGCCTAGATAGAATCGGACCAACGTACATCACTTTTACACCAACCCTTCTCTGTGGGATCGATTCGTACTTACTGCACTTGGATAGACACCGTACACTTGCGGTTGATTATTTTATGTGTTGGAAAAATACGGAACAGTGAATAATTTTTTGAATAGACCAAAAAAAAAATTGGGAGTATATTTTTTGAAGGCAAAAACTTGTATGAGACCGTCTCATGCATGAGACCTAGTCACTTTTTAATAAATTGTTATCACATTTTAAAAAAGTGATACAAATTTGAATAAAAGTGATAACAATTTGAAAAGTGATAACAATTTATGAAAAAGTGATAATAATTTATGGAAAAGTGATAATAATTTATTAAAAAGTGACTCTGTGTCATGTCCGTCTCATGCATAAGACGGTCTCACACAAGAGTGCCCCTTTTTTGAATGGAGGGAATATATACTTAGTAATTTGGAAATAAATTTTTTTTTTCAAAAAACACAGTTTCTTCTTCTCCAATGAGGAAACCTGTTGGTAAACAAAACTCTCAGGCTGTGTTCTTTTTCGGCTTGAGTAGGATTCGACAAGTTCGGATGGAAAAATAAAGTAAATGAGATAAATCCAATGAATAGTAAATCTTTGTTTTAGTTTGGGATGGAGGAGTAGGAGTGGATGTAACTGTATGTCAAATCAATGTTTTTGAGTGATGATAAAATATTATTTTATTGTTGTTGGATAGTGAAATAATGATTACGTGAAAAAAAAAGTAAGAGAGAAAATGAGTAAACGTAAGAAAAGTAGGAGGGAGAATGAGTAAATATATGAAAAATAGAAGAGAGAATGGGTAAGTCTAAGAAAAATAAGGTGATGTGATTATTTTAGATATACAAGTGTATAATAGGGATGGATGTATATTTGGATGAAGAATTGGATTTGCACATCCAAAAAGTGGACGGGATGGGAAAATCCAAATCTTACATCCCGACTTCGCAGGATGAAAAAGAACAAGGCCTCACAGATTTTTAGAAAGATGTTAAACGAATTGAGTAATACTATTCATAGTCATACCAACTGCATTTTCTTTTCTGATGTCCATCGTGAAAAACTGTAAGGAGGTGCATATTCTTTTCTATCATCTAT
Organism: Paraleonurus japonicus; assembly: GCA_030762865.1. Taxonomy (NCBI): domain Eukaryota; kingdom Viridiplantae; phylum Streptophyta; class Magnoliopsida; order Lamiales; family Lamiaceae; genus Paraleonurus; species Paraleonurus japonicus. The sequence continues at coordinate 1,213,723 of CM061059.1, forward strand.
TGTGAAAAAACTATAAAACTTCATTAGGATCAAGTGATTTGAGGATAATATATCATACAATTACTCAAACTAAAATGGAGAAAAACTAAACAAATGAATTTGATTCACTCAAATATTAAGCACAAGTAATATTTGTGTGAACCAAATCCATTCATTTAATTTTTCTCCATTTTAATTTGTAAATGTATGGTGTATTATCCTCAAATCCTTTGATTTCAAATGACTCCATTCAAATGGAGCCCAAAGTTAATCATTTTTTGTTAATGAAGAAATTTCAGGATGAGTGACCCTAGAGAAAAATTTAGGGTGCGTGTGAGTGAGGATAAAACATCTAGAAAAACCTTGTATAAATATGTGAGTATAGCATGTCAGTCTTGCTGCACCCAAACAACTGGGAGTGTTGTGAGAATCAAACTTAGGATTTCTTGCAGGCTTATCAGACTTGCTTAAATTTGCCTATCAGCTAGATATTATATGGAAGTTTTTTTTGTTGCAATCTATATAGTTAAGGATCATTAACCTCTGGAGTTAGTCTAATGGTAAGGGCTTGAGGTTTAGGGATGTGATACTTTACAGGTCTCAGATTTAAAATCCACAAGGTGCGAATAATTCGTGAGATAAGTCAGACCATACAGAACTTAATTAACTTTGACTTTAATTGAGGCCCCTGCATTAATCAATCCTTAGGCCGGATATCGAGTTGTATACTACGTTTTTCCCTCTGTAAGTTCAAAACCTGAAGGCTGGGACATATAGAGGTTAGTGTCAAGCTGTCCATTGAGGAAATCATTTTGAACATTTAGTTGATGAAGAAGTCTGAGACTGTGATAAGGCAAGAGAAATAATTATCCTCACTGTGACATGCTTAATGACAGGACATAAGTCCCAAGTTCCATTTATATCAATCCTCCATGACAGCTATGTATGAAGTGGGTTCAAATTTGAATCTTATTTAAAAGTTTGAACTTTGTTCGCCCCTTTACTTGTAGGGTTGAGAATTAGTTTGCCGGAGCCAAAAATTTTGATACCATGAAAAAAAATTGTCTTATTTAAGAGCCGAATTTGTAGAGAAGTTGAAATTAATTTATTTATAGGAGGCAAAAGGAAAAATACTTTCATCAAGATCACATGTCTTGTGATGATGACCTTATTGCTTGTGAGGAACTTTACATCCCTTGTACTACAATCTGTAGCCAAGGAAAGCACTCTATCTTCTCTGATCTTGGTTGATTTGTGCTTGGTATAAGGCTTTAAGTTTGGATAACAAAGACAGATTTTAAGAAGCTGTAATCAGGTGTGTATTTTATTGAGCAACTCAAAAGAAGATTTATAATGATGAAGACATTGGAAACAAATGCATCATGCATGCCAGTGCTTTTGTGGGACATTGAGAAGACCAAGAACATTTCTACAATATGCTTATGTTTCGTTACAGCTGCACAATTTTACTCTAAAACGTAAGCATGATTAAAGTGTTTTTTTTTTTTTTTAAAATTCAAGAATTTAACCTCCAACTATGAAATACAAATGCCCTGTCTGTCTCTATTAATCATTATTCTGATCCGACTATAAAATAAGTTTATGAGAGGTTTAAACTCAATATCACCATAGTATTTTGATTTTTGAATTAAACCGAGCTTCAATTTGCTGTTTAAAGTGCATGAAAGCTTCATTTACAGTAGACTTATGTTTGAGCAAGTATAACCAACTGTACTTAATAGATGAATCAACAAAACACACATACTAGGAGTTACCATTAAAAAATTTAATAGAAGGCCCCCAAAGAGTAGGATCAATAACTATGGATATATCAGTTTGTAAAATTGGCCAACATGTACCATTTTCCATATGTACCACTAGGGAGTAAGTGAGTCAAGCCGGCTTGCGAATTACACATGCTCGACTCGAGAAAAGATCGAAATAGACTTGATTTTAATCGAGTCGAGTCGAGTTCGAGCTACTCGAGTAGCTATCGAGTTCGAGGTCATAAATATTCGACTCAAAAGGCTCGTGAGCTTTATCGAGCTTTTACATATTTACTATTTAAACCATTTATAATATTAATTATATGTATTTATATATCGAGCTTGAGTCGAGTCGAGTCAAGTTGAGTAGTATTAAGTCTAGTCGAACTGAGCTCGAATTTAATTTTGCAAAATAATACAGGTTATCGAGTTGAGTCGAGTCGAGCACGAGTTTATCGAATTTTTGACTGAGTTGAGTTCGAGCTCAGCACTACTCGGCTCGACTCGATTCATTTACACCCCTACCCCTATGCACCACTATGTAAGGTATAATAATTATAAAGTTCAGGGAGTAAAGTGCAAAAAAGAAAGTTGGAGCGAGAAAGTTTAGAGACACAAAGTTCAAATGATGAAATGTAACTAAACTGCCCCAAAAAGCATTTGAAACGCCTGAATTTATTTTAATGTGGATTAAATATGGTCAACGAAATAAATAAAAAAACTCACTGATTTTTTTTTCTACTTTAAAAGTTAAGTAGTTGACACATGTCTTTGACAGTTAAGTAAATACTTTTTCAAAATACTATTTTTTAATATATAGGTATAATATTTTAGAGTATATTAATTTGATTTAATAATTATCTTTTCAAAATTACTAAAAAAATAAATTTATTTGTATATATTAAAAAGTATTATTTTGTATAATTTAAAAGTATAGGCGAAGTTCACCGAATTTTTTTTCAACACATTTAGGATGTGTTTTGAAACTCTATTCACCTTGAAAAAGTAATGTTAATTAATTTTTATAGTAAATTAAAAGTGAAGAGTGTTTGAAAAAAATAATTTTTAATTAAACTGAAAAAGTAAGTGTTTGTAAAAATAATATAATTTTTACTAATAATGGGGTAATTATATATTTATATGTGAGGATACTTATTATTTTTTTTATCTTTTAATAAAAATTAGTATTTTTTTAAGAATTTAAAAGCAAGTAAAATTTACTTTGCTTAATTTAATTTTAAATAATTATAAATATTAAATATTTTTTTGTAAAATAAAAATAGTTCTCCATATAATTGGATTTGCACACATCCACTTAATTTGAAAATTCAATTCGACCTTAATTAGGTACTCCTTTTGAAGAAGTGTATTACTAGCAGAACTATCCTATTTGAAGTTGAAGGAAACTAAGGATAAAAACGCAAGAACCCCTGAAAGATTCTCCTTGTTTCTTCCCCTTTCTCAAATTTTCTTCAACGATCCAGACTCGGAAGTTCACTGTAGCTGAATACTTGGAGTTGTTTCTCTTTTTAGTGTCTTTGCTCAAGAAAATATGAGCAGTGAGACTAAAGGAAATGCAGAAGATCTGTTTGCAGAGGCGTCGATGGCTGTTGATGCGCTCTACAACACTCGGGACACCTATTTTCCGACAAACCCAGATGATAAAACCTCGAAGCTTTATACAGAATCAAATATTGCCCTCCAACTGCTCGATGAAATTCCCTCAGGTTTTATATTGTTCAAACACATGAATTTAGATAAATATGTTATGAGTCTTATTGTTTAACTAGGTGTTCCGGTGATGGTTTTGGTGCAGAGAAGAGGAAGACGCCGTGGCAAAGGGCAACTTATGAGTATTTGAGAGGAAAAGTATTGGATGTTTTCCCCGATTATAAAAAGGAAGCGGAGGATCATCTCTCCAAAGCTGTAAGTAGCATCTAAAGGAGTTGATGTTGCTGTCTTTTTATGATTTTGGGTTCTTTTTATTCATGTTGTTGGCCCATCTTTGATGTATCTTTTGGTGGGCAATTTAGTTTTCAAGTTTCGCTGTTTAAGAAGTTTGGATGGAGCTCGAATTCTTTCCTGCTGTGCTAAATTGGTAAGAGAAGCTAAGTAACATTAATTATGCTACATCTGAACTCCTTAGAATAGTAGGAATGAATAGAGAACCTTTTAAACTGGATAGTATGTCCCTTAAACATATAAGCAGAATGGTGTTGGAGGTCAAATTGGACACGTTTGAAAGAGAATCCTGATTAATGCCCTTTATGCTAGAAAGCAATCATTAGAAGAATGCAACCTGTTGTTCTCGATTTTTCTGTATAGGCTTTGTTGACCTCTCTAATTGGGGCAAGTGATTTGACTCAGGAAGCGATCAAAAACATTAATAGCAAACTCATTTTCTTATTTCTTAGGTAGCCTATTATCAATAGTTTTCCCAACTCTTCTCACTCAAGTAATGGAACAGTCTATGTGCAAAAAATTGCCAAAAAAGAGAAAGAAACTAGATACCAGTAAGGGTAGACCAGTTATCAAAAAAAAAAAAAAAAAAAACCAGTAAGGATAGACCTTTTCAGTGCATCTACTTTTAGGAGGGGATTAGGGATCTGAGTTGCCTAAAGTTGAGGGATGAGTGGTTCACAAGAAGCCTCATTCACAAATGTATGTGTGGGTGCATTTTTGAATTTGACGCAATTGGACTCCCTTTTCCAGATTTTTAATGGTAGTAATTCGTATCTCTAATCCTATAGGAGTGTTTTGATGTTTGTGAGGTTTGTTTCTTAATTTTTACTGATTCTTCTAATTATATTCTTATTATAGGTGAAATTAAATCCTTCACTTGCGGATGCTTGGTTAAGCTTAGGTAACTGCATTTGGAAGAAAGGCGATTTAGTTTCAGCAAAGAATTGTTTTACTCTTGGCTTAAGCAAGGTTGTTTTCTTAAATCCTGTGATGTTGATGGAGAAAGGTTAAGTATGTATTTGTTTGGTTTTTAGTAACTGCCATTGAAATATACAATTTTCAGGGTCCCCATAAAGGGCTTCTTTGTCAATTATCAATGCTTGAGAGAAGAATGGCTCAAGGCAAGATTGGAAGATGCTTTTTTGTTATGAATTCATTATAGATGCATCGGCTTAGTTTGCTTATAATTAGCAATATACACATTCCAGGTTCTGAAGACCAGGTAAAAATTGTTGATGATAGCATAAAGCGTGCAAAAGAAGCCATAGCTCTAGATGTTAAGGATGGAAATTCTTGGTGTAAGTGTTAACAATCACCATAAAATTAGCCTCTGTGTTATATTCTGTGATGTAACTACTATGTTTTAATTGAGATTCTCTTTCATGGGGATTATATCTATTTTCATTTTTCTTTATTTGGCACAGATAACCTAGGGAATGCTTCTCTCACTTCATTCTTTGTCACTGGAGCCTGGGATCATGAAAAGCTTCTACAATCTTTAAAAGCATACCAACATGCTGTGCGTATTATGTAAAACAATTCGTCTTCATCGATTCTATGCTGCGGCTTCTTTACAACCCTCTGTAGGCTTGTATAACATTTTTTATGTTTGCCAGGAAAAAGATGAAAGAATGATGTCAAACCCTGACCTCTATTATAACTGTGCTATTGTAAGGCTCTTATTCTGTTTCATTTCCTTTTAAGTGTTTTATGAGTAGAAACACTGGGAAAGCCTCACAAATGTCCTATGCATGTTCTGCAGTTTCTTCTGTGTGCTTTTGTTTTTTTCTGCTAATATGCTATGCATCCTTTCCATTCCCATCCAATAACAACAGATTGTTGAGTGTTGTTTCCTTTCTGTTGTAATAGGTAAACAAATATCTAGAAAACTATGAGAGAGCGCTGAGTGGATTTGAAGCTGCTGCATTGAGGGATCCTGGTCTCAATGCCATGGAGGAAGTTCAGAAGATTGTTCGCCTTCTTGACAAAACAGTGACTTTGCTTCGAGTAAGATGCTTGTCTAGCCACATTGGAAATAAATAAACCATTTTAGGTTGCATAGAATATACCAGTCATTCTTATCTCTTGTAGAGTGCAAGAAGTCAAAATCGCTGCATTCAGGCTGAATACCTGTAAAGTTAAACAAGAAGAATAGAAGATTTAGAAGGTTGTAAATGATTCACAATTTTCTTAATCTCGTCATTAAAATTGCAGAGTGCTGACCACTTAACAACTACATATTTTATTTATCGTGATAATCTTATTAGGTTTTTTACACTTAGCCTTGGAGATAATATAGTAGTTTTTTTGGTTTAGAACTCAAATGTTTTCTGACTGTCTCTTATATAATTCATAAATATAACTTTCTGTTTTGAAAGATCTGGATGATTGCCCCTACCATTTACTGCATATTTTAAATGAAATCGGACATTTTAATAGTAATTCTTTTTAGGCATTAATATGATGTCATTATTACACAGGGACAGACCAAGGTCAAACGACTAGCTTCTTTGGCATCATCACTTAGTAGTGTCAACTGTAAGCAATGTGAAATACCTTAAATTTGGTGAAAGATGGTTTGAAGTAAAAGCATATAGTCTGAGTTGAAATATGTATCATTTTTCCTGCTAGTGAATGCTTCATACAGAAGAGAGACCATAGATTGTCTGTTGGAAGGTCTGAACAAAGCAGTTGCAATTGTAGGAAGAGTTATATTTTTCGTCAAGCATGAGAGTGTGGCGCCATTGTAAGTTTGCTTCTCTCTTCTCTAAATTCTGTTTTAGTCTGCTTTAGCAGAATCTATTGTGGTATGCACCTGTTAATATATATACACACACACACACCAATTCCAACAATCAAGATTTTTCCTTATTTTCTGTTAGTGTGTAAGCTTGTCAAAGACTTTTAACTAATTTGTTGCATCATTTTGCTACCACACTGCAGTTACTATTTGCTGTGTGATCCAAGTCAGATATGCTATGTCCTGTCTGTGTATGGAGTAAATAATGAAGCAGTAAGTGGCTACTTCAACCCTTTATTTTAATAATGAGCGTTCATTCTGCTTCAGATTTCAAATAGCTGGGCATAACTAGAAAAAAATATTAGTATGTTTTCCCTATCGCCATTCCTGTGCTGTATCAATATCAAACTTGCTGATACTAGATTGTGTTTTGCTTATGATACATTTTCACTATCCAAAGTGAGGAAAACAAAATGGTCATTTCATCAATTCCTTGTCCTCCCTCTACCGTTACTTAGGAATAGGATAAGACCAAAATTATATTATAAGTTGTAAAGAAAGTTTGGGTAGGCATTTCCCTGGGCATCAGCTCTTCTTAATGGTCAACTGATCCAACACAGATCTAATGCATGTGATTTGAGGAGTGGATGTGGGGGAATAATTTGAAAAGACTTCATATTAAAAGATTTCAAATTCATTGATGTTTGTTCTGAGTTTTAAGAGGTTTTAGAAATCTAGGGATTTTGAAATCTTGATAAATAGTAAGATATGTGTTGTTTTCTGGAATTTTGAGTAGGGTTAGATTTAACTTTAGGTCAAATCAATGTGTAAGAGTGAATGATTTCGTATTATTATTGTAGTGTTTGATTGTAATGATTGGATGATGATTTAAATATATTAGTGTAAGGAGGGAGAATTGATTTATTGGAAAGTGTGATAGTAGATTTATAGGTGTTGTAGTGATGGTTAAATAAAACCAGATTTCAAAATCCCGAAGTATAACCGGATCTAAATTTACAAATCCAAAACCTGGTTTTTAAAACCCAAAACAATCATAAAATTAGTTCAAAATGGGAGTACTAGGTTCATATCCATTATCAATTTAATTCTTCCAAAAAATTCGAGTGGATTTTGTTGTTGTGTTCAAATACAAACTCTCAATCCTTAAATCAAGTGCATATTAAGGGTGTGGGTGATGGAATTAAAATCTGTAATTATAATCGTTGAGGTCTGGATGAATGCATTCTATGTGAAATCCTTCACTCTCAGTTTGCCCTAATTTTGGATTGATTGGGATCCATTTGAAATCTTCTCCTCAGCTCAAATTCCATCCAAACACAATGCTGAGGAATAAAGTGAAACTAATTACATAAAACTAAGAGGTCAATATTGCCTATTGATGTCGCATCCTCTGTTGCCTCTTGTTGAACACCAAGCTCCTTTCCTGGTTGAGGATGCTTAGTCCCTCAGATATGCACCCTCAAATCCACCCACCCCCGCCTTTCTTTCTTTTTTTGGTTCTTACTGTGTATTTATAGAGAAGCTCGCATTGTATGTTCCATTGTATTTAATATGACTTCAACCTTTGTCTGGTTTTTCTTTCAGATTAAAGAAGGAGATCAAGTCACTATTTTGGAACCTTCTTATCGTTATGTTGATTTCTCCTGGAAGGGAAAGGTATGTTGTAATAATTTGCTCCCAATCAAATAGTTTCCCACTCTTAGATTTACAATACCTGCTTAACAAATTTTGATATTAATGCACATCTAGTATGCAGTTTTACATGGTATGCTGATGCATATGCTAATAAGTTTATCTGAGCATTAAGTGGAGATTGCTTATTATTTTTTAAATGTTAATGCTACTATCAATTTATCTGTTTTTGGCTATCAGTTATATCAGTTCAGATCAGTCCGTGTTGATTTCTTGGAGCAAGTGCTTGTGAATGGCAAGAACCTTCCGCCTCAGCATTCTGTTCGAACATCAATCTACGCTCAAAACAAGACATAAAAATTCAATGGTGAATGAAGGAAGCATGGTATGTTGACAAAGAAAATTCCCGTAAACAGGAACAAAGGAGTACGTTGTACAAAATAGTGGAACTCTACCAACATTCTTCATCTTTCAGAAAGAATTTTGTTGGAAGCTAAGCTGGCTGTACATTAAGCCAGAGGGTGATATATATGTCAATAGATTGATGTAAACCATGATTTGTGAGAAAGTTTCTTGTGTGTATATCAACTCAAGCTTTCGATGTACAATTGAGCCGATGTTTCAGATAGTTTGCAGATTTCCAGGTGATTTCATCATAGGCCACACTAATATTATTGCAAGATTGTTATTTTTCTATGAAAAAAGTTTGCAGGGTTGGATCCTTAAAATTATATATTGCTTTTGGTTATAGACAAGTTGTTGAACCTCTGTTTCGCCTTGTCTATTCATCAAAGAGTGTTTGTCTCAACCTCCATCCCTTCAAATCTTCCCATTTACTTTTTATTTATAGGTTAAGAAATATAGTATACGTGTAGTGGGTAGTTGAGACGTTTTAAAAGTACATAAATGCCCCTAATTTCATTTTGGTATTTCCTATAAGTACTAATGCAGGGAATCATAACAATATAAACGAAACTCCGTTGATTCTAGGAATATCCGGAGGTATGTAAAAGAGACAGAGACGAACACGTTTCAAAGAGGAATAACCTCAATATATTAATTCATAATTCAACCCTCCTTACAATATTCCTCCAACTACTATTTATAACAGATAATAAACTTAAGAAACACATAAATGCTAAATCAAATCAAATTAACATAAATAAGCAAATCAATTAATGATATTGATTTCCATCAATATCTCCATCAGTTTCTAATTCAACCATTCTCTGAAGCCGAAATTCGAGAAGCAGCTTGGAAGTGTGACAGCTCGAAAAGCCCAGGTCCGAACGGGTTTAACTTCAGATTCATCAAAGAAGCATGGGAGATAATAAAAAGGGATATCTTGAAAATGATAGACGATTTCCATTCAAATGGCAAATTAGTACGTGGAAGCAATTCATCCTTCATTGTCCTAATTCCCAAAAAGGAGGGGCTGTCTCTGTGAACGATTATCGTCCGATTTCTCTAATTGGATGCACATATAAAATTCTTGCTAAGGTTTTGGTGGGAAGACTTAATAAGGTAATTAATGGGCTGATTTCGGAAAATCAGAGCGCCTTTATTGGCAGGAGATATATCCTTATGGGGTGGTGGTACTTAATGAATCTTTAGGAGAGGCAAAGAGGAGAAGACTGCAAAGAATCTTCTCTAAGATTGATTTCGCAAGAGCTTACGATTCGTTAGATTGGGAATTTTTGGACGAGATGCTTCAACAATTCAACTTTAATCCCAAAGGGAGAAAGTGGATTCTTGGATGTTTGTCTTCAGCTACAGCTTCGGTTCTAGTTAATGGGAGCCCTTCAGAGGAGTTTCAATTAGAACGTCGCCGGGAATCCATTGTCCCCATTTTTGTACCTCATTGTTGCCGAGGGGCTGAGTGCTTCGATTTCAAAAGCAGTTGAGAGAAGCTTATTTGAGTCAGTTGAAGTTGGAAGGGATAAGCTAAAGATATCTCACTTTGATATGCAATTGCAATTGCAGCATCACTCGAAACAAAAGCTCTATGCTTCTTTGGCTTTGTAGAACATGTATGACCATAATGTCATTCCTACTCCCCTTAGTGCCCGTTTGGTAGGCATAAATTAGGTCCTTATCTATTGCTAAACATGCCTACCTAAACAGGCACTTAATAGAGAGTTTCGGGTAGCAGTATCGGAAATCGAGCCCTTAGTCTTATAATGTAATAGGTTACACTGGTAAAGCCGCTACAAACTCCTACTACCACCAACAAAAGGAATTGCCTCTCAAGGCTATAAATATAAAGCAGTCTCGTCACAATACCCTTTTGACCTTTTTTCTTGAGACGGACTCCATTTAACAAAATTTAACCCGTTTTGTATGCGGACTAATTTAAAGAGGCTGCCTAACTTGATGATGCGGCCCATCACCTCTCTGATTAGTTAACAAATGCGGAAATTGATGCGCCAAATTTTAACCTCACCTTTTTTTTTTTTGGTAACCAGTTAACTAGTTATGTAACAAATAAAATGAATTTAAAAAAATATGTTATATAATTAAATAATTTTGTTTAGAAACAAAATAAAATTCTTACCTCTTCTATTTTATTTTCTACATAATTTTGTGAGTGTTGAGTGGGATCGTCTCACAAATTTTATCTTGTGAGTTAATTAATAACTAACTCATTAATAAGAAATCTTGTCGATTAAAAAAAGTTTCGTAATTGAATTAAAATCTTGTAAATCATATCCGTTAATCTATAAATAAAAAAATGATGACATTTTAAATAAAAAGTGATAATATTTCGGTTATAAATGTGATGTTTTTATATAAAAAAAAAAGTGATCTATTTATATAAAAAAAATAATGATAACATTTAATTGAAAAGTGATAGATCTCTACCTCAAAGTTAAATATTGCAAAATGTGTAATATATAAAAATGATATGAATAAAAAAAGTAAAAATATTTTCAAGCGAGAAGTGATAGTTTTCTAACAAATATGTTTTGACCCAAATTAAGGAACCATATCAAATATAAACTCTTCTCACGGAATTAGATCCATTAGACGGTCTCATACAAGACCAACTCTACTTTTTAATTAAAAATTACTTCATTATTTTGAAAGTGATAATATTTTAGTAAAAAAATGATAATGTTTTAGTGAAAAGTGATAATTAAAATGTGACATTTAAAACATTATCATTTTTTTAAAAAAGTGATATTTTTCAAATGAAAAGTGATAATTAAAATGAGACATTTAAAACATTATCATTTTTTTTAAAAGTGATATTTTTCAAATGAAAAGTGATTAATTCTGGATGAAAAAAAAGATATTATTGTTTATACGAAAAAATTATATACTTTTTTATGCGAAAAATGATAAAATTTAAATAAAAAGTAATAATGTTTAAGTGAAAAGTGATAATTTTAACTATTATATACTATTACTTGCACATGAAAGTATATACTCTATACAAAAATTAATACTCCCTCCGTCCAATCTGATTAGTCTTGTTTCCTTTTCACATGTTTTAAGGAATAATAATATTTCATGTATAAAGTAAATATGTTGAATGATATTATGCAATATTGTGAGGTCCATTTATGAATAAAGTTAATGAAAATTTGAGTAATTAAATAGATATTTGAAGGGTAAGAATAAAGTGTTGATTTTTTTTTTTTTTAATATGACTATATTCTATGGATAGATAGGAAAGCATGACAAAATTTTTGGATGTACTGAATATTTGTCAAGTAAAAAGTGATTATTGAATATATAAGTTAAAAGTGATGACTTTAGTCAATAAGATATCATTTCTATTTTTTTTTCATAATTTCAATAAGTATATAAAATATTGTTTCTATTTTGATTTAATTTTTATACAATAATCAATTTTTTTTTTTTTTTTTTAAAATGGAATGAATCATTTACGTGAAATTTTTTTATTTGAATTAATATAATTTTTAGTTAATAGAAAGAAAACAAAATATGATTAACTTTAATTTAAAATTGTAGTGCTTCCTGCAGAGCGTTGGTTGACGGATGCACATACTGCCCACATACGAAAGGAAAAACTTGTAAAACTACAAGTTTTGATGTGGGCTGCTAGTATACTGCACTGGTATGAGTTGATGGATCCAAAAGATCCGTCTTACAGAGTAAGATCCGTGAGACGGTCTCACGCAAGACTAACTCTTGAATGTTAAATTCAATAAAAAATTTTTAATGGGATATGAAAGACACGTCATCTCGACCCAAAAGTCTCCCAAGTTGACTTTAAAGACCTTGGTTTTTTTTGAAAGAAAAACGTGACACTAATCCGCGTGAATTAAAAATATAAAAAAGATGAGAGAAGATTATACATATATACCTACCATTATTAATACTAATACTTACGGATTTGATCTTATGCCCGCAGGTGGACATCAAGTTATATGCCCACCACCAATCATGTGATGCCACATAAATAATTAATTAAATGATAGTGGACTCCCGGTAGACATATAAATTGGTGTCCACCTGTAGGCATAGGATCAAATCTAGGGGTGTTAAACGGGCCGCGGGTTGGCGGGCTGGCCCGTTTAGCCCGGAACCGTGCAGGGTTAAGTTCACGTATATAGCGGCCCGTTAAAAACTGGGCCTTTTTGGCCCGAACCGGTTAGCCCGCGGGCTAAACGGGCTAGCCCGATTAGCCCGGATTTTTTTTTTAATTTTCCCTCCTCACTCATGTACACTACACTCAGATTAATAAATAAATAATTATTTTATAAATAATTTATTTTACATAATTAATAACTAATTTATGTTTTTGTGTATGTTTAGATGATGATGGTGGTGATTTGGAAGATGATGTTTTGTCATTGTCCAAGGAAGGATCGAATGCCGAAGATTGAAGAGTCTTGCCATATTTATATTAAATTCTGAATTAATTGTTGATGTTTGAATTTTATGAACAATGTTTGATTTTTTTTTGAACAATTATGAACTTTATGAACAATGTTTCAAATTTTCAGTTTAAATGGTAGCGTATTACAATTACAAATCTATATTTTATATTAAAACTTAATTTTTTTTATTTTTTTTTCCGGAGCCCGTTAGTGGCCAGTTTAGCCCGCGGACCGCTAGGGTTAGAGTTAGGTTTCGGGTGTTAGTGGACCGATTAAAATAAACCGATAAGGCCCGTAGCCCTGTAGGGCTGGCCCTATAGGTTAGGGTCAACCCGTTTAACATCCCTAATCAAATCCGCTAAATTCCCGTTTGGTAGGCATTTTTAGCAATAAGATAAAGACCTAATTTAGGCTAAATGAGGTCCTTATCTTATTGCTAAACATGCCTACCAAATACTAATACTAATCCTAGTTAGTAATATTAATATTGTCCGCTAGCTACAAATATCTCATCTGTAGATATATTTTCCCTCACACAATTATATTAATTGTGGGTAAGTTTAGCTAATCTCAAATTATTGATTTGGTTCAACGGTGAAGCTCTTCGCTACATCACTCTCAAATTATTGATTTGGTTCAGCGGTGAAGCTCTTCGCTACATCACTCTCACATGGAATAAATCTACGTACGAGGTAGGTGAATTTTCCTAATTGCCAAGATATAAGTAGTAAAAACTTTACATAATCTTCCTTATATTCGCAATGTTTTTTTGTATATATATATATATATATATATATAATTTTTTTTAAAAAAAACTGAGGTATAAGGCATGATGCGAATCACAAATTTCACAAGTTTCCGATCAATTTACGGCGTTCCGACTCGGGTCGGCAAACGTCGCTAGAACAATTCTTGAAGAAGAATTCAATTTTTATTTTGTAATAATCCTGCTTTGTTTTCCCAATTCCAATTGAAATAGAGATGTTAAACGGGTCATGGTCTGGCCCGCCAGCCCGTTTAGCCCTGTAAAATGCAGGGTTAGGGCCGGGGTTTCAGTGACCCGTTTAAAACTGGGCTTTTTTGGCCTGGACCGCTTAGCTCGCGGGCTAAACGGGCTGGCCCGTCAGCCCGGTTCCTTTTTTTTTTTTTTTTTATGAATTTTATGATATAGATACATAATTCATTAGTACATACTACATATTGATACAAGTTTACTATCTACACACTACACTCTACAGATATATTATATATACAATAAACAAACTAAAACTAATAAAGTAATAATTATTTAATTAATAGTTAATAAACTGCTTCCTCATTATTTCTTTCCAAATTATTACTAATAAAGTAATAATTAATTATTATTATTTGTAAATTATTGATGTACTGTAGAGATGGTGCGTTGCAAAATTTTAGTATTAGTGGATGGTTGAGAGACCATTGCTACTGAAAGTCTGGAACTATAAAGAGAATAACTTGGCAACTTGCTTATAGTTTTATAATGAAATTAACTTGCTACTGGAACTATAAAGAGAATTCAAATTTATTTTTTAATGTTGATTTTTTTTTTTGGTAATATAAGGTTTATGTTATTTTTATGAATTATGAACAAGGTTTGTATTTTAAGTGTGTATTATGTTGCATTATGATTATAATTTACTATTTTATATTAAAAAATAATATTTTTTTTCGGAGCCCGTTAGTGGCCCGTTTAGCCCGTAGCCCGCTAGGGTTAGGGTTAGGTTCCAACAATTACGGACCTGCTAAGAACGAACCGCTTAGGCCCGGAATCGTATAGGCTCATGGCCCTGTAGGGCTAGAGCCAGCCCGTTTAACATCTCTATACTGAAATATCATTTAACATTCACAAAGTAAAAATGGGCCACAAGATACAATAGACCGAGAATAAGTAATGGGCCAAATAAAAAGGAAAGCCCAAAAGAGATTTTTTTTTTTCGAAAGCAGCCCAAAAGAGAATTAAAGAAAGGAAAAAGGAAAGGTTCAATAGACTATTTATTTAACAGATTATTTTCCCTTCAGCTACTCTTCACTGATCTGCATTCTACTGACTCCGTTGAGCTGCCGATTTTATCTTGGCATGACGAGTCTTGTTATAAGCGTTCTTGAGTCTCAGACCCTCATTTGTATCAGCATACCTCAACTTTTAAATAGTTTTAAAGGAAATAAGAAAAAAGTACACAATAAGCAATAATCAAAGCAACTAAAAATATAACATGACATTCTAAAACTCCAAGCAATAAGTAGGGTCCTCCAACCAATCCTTGAACCTTGAATTTCTCTTTAATAATCCCTTCATCGAGCACCAACTCCACATTCTAGCTTTCTGTTCCTCCATAATTTTGACATCAGACAGTACCACATTTGAGAAGATCATATCATTTCTCAATTTCCACAGAATCCATACCACTCCTAGCCACATACTAATTAATCTTTTTTTCCCTTTTTTCCCTTTCCACAAATTGCAAAAGCTCAAGAGATTAATAGTCGTACTTGAGTGTATTACCCATTGGATTTTCAGCCACGAACAACATTTCATCCAAATCCCATGTGAGAATGTACACTCGAAGAAGAGGTGTCTCTCAGTTTCAGCAGCAGACGAGCAAAAGGTGTAATTGAGATCATATGTAGGATTGAGAACATTCCTCCTACATAAATTTGATTTAGTAGGAAGACGTCCCCAAAGCAACCTCCAGGCATGGACACAGATCTTTGAAGGCACTCCACTTTTTCAAATCAATTTAAAGCATTTGATCATGTCCTCATCCAATGTCGTCGATCGATCCTGGTTCATAAAAAATTCATATGTCTCCTTCATCGAGTAAGCGCCATTTAATGAGAGTCTCCATCTCCAAGAATCCTCCACTCCTGGATTAATATGAAACCTGTCAATTGAATTCACAAGAGTATTTAATATTACTTCTTCACATTAAAAAAACAGTCTCCTCCATCTCCAAGACCAAACCAAATTCCCCCCATTCCAAGTACCCATATTCCCTAACACTTCCCCTTTATCTAGGCTTAAAGAAAACAGTCTACTAAATCTAGAACTAAGAGCACCCTCTCTAGTCCAATTTTCATTCCAAATTTCGTACTACATCCATCCCTAACACCTTTTCAAGATCTAGATCAAACCATTCTTCCTCCCCCCATAGATATTTTTTACAATATCCCTCCACCATAACGAAGTTCTCCCATTTCTTCCTAAAGGTAGTCTACCCGACCCCACTTTCCAGTTCTCACCATATTTAGAAATTAACAACCTCATCCACAGACTTCTTCTACTAGTCAGGAACCTCCAACCCTATTTTCCCAAAAGAGCTTTGTTGAAAAGTTTCAAATTTCTAACTCCTAATTCCCCTTCGTTCTTCGAACTACATATCTTGTCCCACCCTACCCAAGCAATTTTTCAGGAGCCATCAACCCCTCCCCCCCAAAGAAAGTTTCTTTGCAGACACTCAATCTCACTCACAGTTTTCTTGGGTATAGGAAAAAATGACAGATAATAAATCGGTAGTGAAGTTAGAACTGACTTCAAAAGAGTAATCCTGCCTCCCATTGAGATCTTCCTCTCATCCCATTTCCGTAATCTATTCTTGATTATGTGCACAATTTGAGACCATTCAGTAGCCTTTCTATGGTTGCAGCCAATTCGGATCCCTAAGTAAGAAAAAGGGATTGTACCCAACTTACACCCTAAAATTCCAGCCATCTCCATTAGTCTTGATTGTGTAACATTGACTCCCATTAAACTGCATTTCTCAAAATTAATTCTCAAGCTCGAGAGAATCTCCATGATACTCAGGATACGCCGAATAGCTACTGCATTCTCATGAGATGCAGTTCCCATAAGAATTGTGTCATCCGCATACTGTAGATGAGAAATGCCGATCCTATCTGCTCCAATTTCTGCTCTAGAAAAATATCCTAAGTAGGAAGCCTTTTTCCATGATAATACTCATACCTTCAATAGCAATAAGGAATAAAAAGGGGGACAGAGGATCCCCCTGTCTTAATCCTCTTTCTAGATTGAAAACTCCAAAAGGGCTACCATTCACCAAAACAGAAGCAGATGCCGAGGTGACACACTCCATTACCCATTTCCTCCATCTCTCATTGAAATTGAAACACTCCACCATTCCGTTGAGATAAGACCAATCCACTGAGTCGTAGGCTTTTGCGAAATCAATTTTAAAAAACATCCTTTCAATACGGTTTCGCTTAGCCTCGTCAATTGCTTCATTCAAAATTACCACACTATCCAGGATATTCCTTCCACCTATAAAAACACTCTGCGTCTCTGAGATAATGGAGGGTAAAACACTGCTCAACCTCTTTGCTAAGACCTTTGATATAATTTTATAAATGCCACCAACAAGTGAGATTGGCCTGAAATCTCCAAGTTTTTCTGATGCCTCCTTTTTCAGAATGAGAACAATGAAAGTTGGATTAAAACCCTTTACCTGCCATGCATGTGAATGAAATTCACCCATTAATCTCATCACATCAGACTTGATTATTTCCCAAAAATCCTTCAAAAAGGCAAAATTGAATCCATCTGGGCCAGGGCTCTTCAAACTATCACAATCCCATACCGCCTCCCGCATTTCTTCCTCAGAGAATGGAGCAATTAGGAAGCCATTCTCTGTGCATTCTCCTTCTTAAAGTGATTTTGAAAGTGATCAAAAATTTCTTTTTTAACGTCTGTAACCTCTTCCCTCCATTCTCCATTTACCTTTATACCAATAATCTCATTTCTTTTTCTTCTCTTATTGATGAAGCTGTGGAAAAATCGTGAATTACAATCACCTTCATTAATCCACTTACACCGAGCTTTTTGATAATTGATACTCCCTTTTCTCTTTAGTTCTCTCATAAGAAGTACAATAGTCTCATTTCTCCTGATGATTTCATGGTCTTCCAACCCAAGTACTTCATCCATCAAATCCAATATTTTAATCTCCTCCCGATGTGAGATGATATTCCTGTCTAAAGATCCGAAAACCTGTTCATTCCATTCTTTTAAATCAACCTTCAATAATTTGAATTTCTCCTTTATGACGAAGCTTCCCCACCCGTGTACCTCATACTCCTACCATTTTCTAGTGACAAAAACCTTGAATAAAGGATGAGTTAGCCATGCATTCAAACTCCTAAAGGGCTTCGGACCCCAATCAACTGATTTTATTTCCATGAGTATCGGACAGTGATTTGATATCGATTTGTCGAGTCCCTTAAGTCTTGAATTCGACCATCTTTGTATCCAGGCATTATTGACCATCATCCTATCTAGTCTGCTCTTGCATTTTCCATCACCTTTGTACCAAGTAAATCTTCTCCCGTGTAAAGGCAAATCAATGAGTCCGACATTAGTAATAAATTAATCAAACTCATCAATATCTCTGCGATGAATAACTAAGCCATTTCCTTCTCTCTCTCCCCTTCACATCGAATAGAATTGAAATCTCCAAGGACACAAATACAAGAATCTGATTTTCTTGTTTTCATCTCCAACCACTTTTCTCTCCCGGAGTGCCCGAGTATCACCGTTCACTACCTGAAACCTATCTGTCCTCTCAAGGCTACTAGGGTAAAAGAATGATCTATGCATGGTTAGGGAATCGTATCTGCCTCGCTGGGAAACGCTCGGAAAAGGATCGGTTTTTCCTACCACTCGCCTCCCCTGCTCACGTCCTTTCTCTCTCTAGAATCCATTTTTTGAATCGACATATGGGCATGCATCTATGATTTTTTAAAGATTGTAATCATTAAAAATAAAATATTATATGTGTTTTTTTTCATTTGCACAACCACATATATTATTTAAAAAATACATTTGAGTTGAACAATGCAGGTAGTCATATAAGGTTTTGTCAAAATTGTATTAAAATTTTTGATATTTTGCAAAAATATCGTTAACTTAGGGTGGTTTTCAATAATGTACAAAACTTAATTAAAGTCACAAAAAAAAAAAAAAAATCAATAACTATCTAATTATTTTCATAAAGTTCTAATTTGCGAATTACGTTTGAATTTGTTGCTTTGTAAAATTTTATTTGAATGGATTCTGAATTGCATTAAAATTTAAATTTTTTTTGATATTATTTGGTTCTAGAAGATTTGGAACATTGGAACATTGGAGTATTTTATTTGTTAATGATAACCGTTAGTTGGATTTTGATTAGATATTACTGTAGTTGCGTTAATAATCATCAATTGATATAATTATATATATTTTATTATTACTGTTAATAATAATCAATAGTCGGATTTGGATTTCGATTACTGTTAATATACACTCCAGTCTAGTACTTAAAGACATTTTTATTCAGTGAAAAGTAGAAGTTAGACTATTTCAAGACTTTTCAAGTTCCCAAAGTAGAAGGTGTCCAGAAAAATGAAAAATCATCTCATATTGAAAAGTGGCAGAATTTTTTTATTTAAAAATTCATACTCATAGAAAAGGAGAGATGTAGAATTAATATATTTATATTAATTTCCATAACAAATATGAAGAAGAGATGTAGAATTAATTAATATATTAATTTCCCCAACAAAACATTTACAACTGTTGAATTAATTAATGCAGAATTTGTTTTCGGAAGTGATGGAGATAAATATTATATTTATATTTATATTAGTTTTAGAATATTTTATGTTTTATTGTTAGTGGGCCGGGCTTTTAGGGCTTACGATTATTACCCTAGTTTATCTTATTACAAATAGTGGTCTGATGAATATTGTAAGGATAGTGGAATGATGAATTAAAAATATTGAGGTTGTTCATCTTACAATATTCCTCCAACTACTATCTATAACATATAATAAACTTAAAAAACACATAAATGCTAAATTAAATTAAATCAACATAAATAAGCAAATCAATTAATGATATTGATTTCCATCAATATTTTCCATCATTCTTCCCCTCTTCAAAAAAATTCGTCCTCAAATCTGCAGTCTTCGAAGTAATCTTCATCTACAGCTCTAGAGTAATGGTGCTTACATCTCCAGAAAAAATAAAATGAATTAATGTCTCATAAAATTTGACCTAAATATATCAGCAGCACGAACTTTTGCAAAAATCTTGAGACGGTAACAAAAACAAATATTCAGAAATTTACCAACAAAATAACTAGCATTATTAATGAAATAATTATAGTTATTCTGTGAGGGATAATGGACATCACCTCTGGGATTCAGATCAAATATCTGACACTGCTCATTGTTGGGCTCAATGTCATGGATAGGAAGCATAAGATTAATCTTGGGTGACTCTTCATCCTTTGATTCTTCATCGAATATTGGTGGACCATCATAGATACTATCACCAATATTCATTAAAGTATCGTCATACTCATAAAAAATTGGTGGTTCATCATAACCACAATCTTCATCCAGAATCGGGTTGTTGTACCATTCGTGCATGCAAGGATTCGACAGCTTCGGTAAGAGCAGCAAGTTTGGCGGCGTATCTCCGCTATTTCCAGATCAACGGAATTAAGGCTGACAACGAGGGGCATTGTCCAGGTGCGTAACGATACTCTGGATACCAATTGATGCAGGGAATCGTAACAATATAAACGAAACTCTGTTGATTCTAAGAATACCCGGAGGAACGTAAAGAGACATAGACGAACACGTCTCAAAGAGGAACAACCTCAATATATTAATTCAAATTCAACTCCCCTAACAATATTCCTCCAACTACTATTTATAACAGATAATAAACTTAAGAAACACATAAATGCTTAATCAAATCAAATCAACATAAATAAGCAAATCAATTAATGATATTGATTTCCATCAAGTACCCATGCATTGGCGGATGCACAAGAATCACAATATCTGAATCACACCAGACTAGGGTATATAAAGACTCAGTCAACCAAATAATATCTTCTCTTATCCTGTATACATTTTGAATTATATTTAGAGAGATATTGTAGGACTTCTGTTATCTTGTAATCTTCTACTTATATTGTAACTATTGTAACATAGACTAATTCATTCAATATAGAAATTACCTTTCTATAGGGTATTATATATATTATAGGTTGTACTATTGTGAGCTGGAGATTCCCATATGCCTGCTACTACCTTTTTGGCATTTTGTACTGCTGCATCTGCAGATTCTTGTTATAAAATATGTATTCAACCATATGCCTTGCTTATGTTTTTTTATGCTCTCAAATTTCTAATCAAAGAATATCTGAGTACACACAGGGCGCTCATAGTCTAGCTTATTAAGAAAGATGGCTTCCATGAATATTAATGCAAGTGATGAATTGTCCCTCTACGCCATGAATGCTGGGGATGGACCTCATAGTTATGTTCAAAACTCCTCCTACCAGGTACACACACATACATATATATATATATATATATATATATATATATATATATATATATATACTCCCTACTTTAAGCTTTGCATTATGTCATTTTAAACATTGCCTTTTAAGTTTTGATAAAAATTCGTATGAAATCATCTCACACATGGGACGGGCCTTATTCCTAAGAGGAGTATTAAATATAAGGAAAATTGTAGTTTTGGTCCCATGAGAAACTTTTAATGACAATTTTAATCACACGTTCTTTTTTTGTCCTTTTTTTGCAAAAATAGTTCCGACCATTACTTTTTAGGATCAAAACTTCAATTTATTATTCTCTTGGGACCAAAACTACACTTTTCTTGGGACTAAAAATGTCGATTAAACTACGGGACCAAAAGTAAAAAAAAGGACCATTTTGCAAACCATATATTCTCTTGGGACCAAAAATACAATTTAACTATTAATATATATTACTAGGGATATTAAATATATATGTTGGAGTATCAAACGTTTGAGAATGAAAATTGAGAGAAAAAATAAAATTTAAAAATTGTGAGTAGGAGTATCAAATATGTGAGTAGAGGTATTAACTATATAGGACGGTCTTATACATGAGACGGGTCACACTCAAGAGTGCCCTTTATTTATTTATTCTTTTTTTGAAAAGTTTTGGCCCCATATTTTTTAACATATCACTCACTTTTACACACACAATCTTTACCTTTTGACTTTTCTTACAATTATAGAAAACAACTTTATATAACTACTATATTATTGTGCAATCCCCAAACTTAAGGGTATGCTTGTTTTGGGATATAGGTGTGCAGGGGAAGTCATGACTTTGAAATTTTATAGATTTGAAAATCTTGATGAATAGTAAAAGTGTGTGTTTGGTTTGAGATTTTAGCAAATCAATATTTAAAAATGATTGGTGTTGTATTATTATATTATATTGAGTGAGAGAAAAGTATGAGAGAGAATTAGTAGATGAGTGTGAATAAAGTATAATTTGTATTTGGAAGAGTAATAATAGGTTTTTTTAGCTGAGGATTGAGATTTGAATTTGCAAATCCGATTTTTAAATCCCTAACTAGTATGGAACGTGGTTCACAAAGTCCTAAACTCATCCGTATGAATCCCAAAACAAACATACCCTGAGGCTCCATTTGGATGGAGTCATTTGAAATCCATGGATTTGAAGATAATACACTATACATTTACAAATCAAAATGGAGAAAAACTAAATGAATGGATTTGGTTCATACAAATATTACTTATAAATGAGAAGATTTCAAATACCCAACAAAACCTAGTCATTTGAAATCCTCTCACTTCTCTCACTTGTGCTTAATATTTGAGTTAATTAAATCCATTCATTTAGTTTTTCTCCATTTTAGTTTGTGTGAATGCATGCTATATCATCCTCAAATCCCTTGATTTCAAATCCACTCCATCCAAATGGAGCGAGAATAAAGGGAGTATATTATTGAGGTAGATATACAAATTGCTTTATATTTAAGGAGCCGCATAGCAAGTTGGTCAGAGAGAACAGATAACCAAAAAAGAATTGAACTTGAATATATCTATTTTCCAGGAAATACAAATAAAATATTCTGACATAGCGACATTTTGATGCCACTAGTAGCAAATAAAATATTCTAACATAGCGACATTTTGATGTTACTAGGAGCAGGAAAACAAATCGAGAAAATGAAAAAAAAATAGGATCTATGTTCTGGTAAGAAAAAATATATTTTTTTGGGTTCGTCAGCGACAATGGGGACGGGGTCGCTGGGGCCCCCTGAATTTTTTTAAAGATATAGAGAGAGAGAGAGATCGAGTCATCTCTTCAATTAATTATGGACAAGTCTGAGACCGTCTCAGCATTCTGTATGATCGAGTTACATTTTACTTTAAAAGTGATATTACGTTGTTTAATAATGATATTTTTTTCCTTCGTGACATATTTTGCTATTTCATATATACTTCTCTTTTAAAATTTAATATTTTCTTTTTTGAAAAGTTGTATCCCTATAAGTATAATAAAATATTCTTACACTATAATTTTTTAACTTTTCATCAACAACTTTACAATAAATACTATATTAATTAAAATTCGTGTGATCCCTCACATGTTAAATTTAAACGGATGGGAGTAGTATTTTATTTCCTCGGTGGCATATTTTGTGCTGACATAAAAAATAATCACTTTTTTTTTTTTTTGAAAAACAAAAAATCAACAATCACATTTCAACAATAAAAGTATCAATTTGAATGTTGGATAAATGGTTATAACGAACATTCAAGAAATATTTTCCTTTTCTTCCACCTATGCAATGGTCTCGTACAAGTTTTGGTGAAATTTGGTAATCTCTACGTTCCATAAAATCTTTCACACTTTCTTTTTTCGTCCATCCCACTATAAGTTTCACACCCTTAAAATGGAAAACCCTTTATAAATTCAACCTTCACAATTTTTCACTAATTTACAAAAAATGTCCTTACTTTTTGACTCACACATTCGTACAATCCAATATTTTTTTTTTACTTTATTCATAAAAGTTTACAAAAGAACCCCTTAAAATTCCAATCTTTACTCTTATTTTTTAAAATGTGTGCTCTCTTTTATGAAAGTTTTTTTGGGACGAAGTGAGTATGTATCAATTCTATATTAAAAAAAACTCTGTTTTTCCAGAGAGGAGCATTGGATGTTGCATTGCCAATAATTGAAGAAGAAATTGTGACAAAGTTAAATATCAAACAGTTGGAGAAAAATGGGGTGTTCATTGCAGATTTTGGGTGCTCAACAGGCCACAACTCATTCCTTGCCATGCAGATCATCACTCAAGCCATTAAAAATATATATAAATCCGCAGAATTTCACGTCTTCTTTAACGACGTCGCTTCCAACGATTTCAACACCCTTTTTACTTCACTTCCACCCCACAGGATTTACCATGCAAGCGGAGTGCCCGGGGACTTCCATGGCCGCCTCCTTCCGGAATCGTCTCTGTACTTTGCTTACTCTTCCTGGGCTCTCCAATGGCTGACGCAGGTCCCGAAGGCGGTGGCGGACAGTGGCTCGCCGGCGTGGAACAAAGGAGCAATTCTTTACAGTAGAGAAAAGAAGAATGAAGTTGGTGAAGCATATTTTGATCAATATAGTAAGGACATAGAGGCGTTCTTGGAATCTAGGGCTGTAGAAATGATGGGTGGAGGGCTTATGGCCATTCTTGTCCCTGGAGACCCTCAAGTCTGGGACCCTCAAACAGAGTACACTATCCCTTGTGATATTAACCTTTTTGGATCTTGCCTCGTGGACATGGCTAAAATGGTAATTTCACTGCACCGGATCAAAATCCATTTTAATTGCACTCGAATGCCTTTAGGCTCCATTTGGATGAAGTGGATTTGAAATCAAGGGATTTGAGGATAATATATATGTATTCACACAAACTAAAATGGAGAAAAGCTAAATGAATGAATTTAATTCACTCAAATATTAAGCACAAGTGGGAGAAGTGGGAAGATTTCTAATGACTAGGTTTTGTTGGGTATTTGAAATCCTTCCACTTATAAGTAATATTTGTGTGAACCAAATTCTTTCACAAATCCATTCATTTAGTTTTTCTCCATTTTGATATGTAAATGTATAGTGTATTATCCTCAAATCCCTTGAAGGCTCCATTTGGAAGGGATTTGAGGATAATACACTATACATTTACAAATCAAAATGAAGAAAAACTAAAGGCCCGTTTGGTTGGGGGTATTAGAAGCAGGTAATGGTAATGATTTATTAATCATTCCCATTGATGATGCTTGGTAACATTTACAATTTGGAATTGATTTAAAAATAAAATAATTACTAATTTATTTTGATTACATAATCTTCCTCTTATAATCAATCATTTAACAATCATTCATTTTTCCTCCGCTCAACTTTTTTTTCGCTCAAATTTTTTCATGATCAACTTTCTTTCCAAAATTCATCAATGGGAATGAATCACTAGTCATTCCCATTACATAATTCTAATATCCCCAACCAAGCGGCCCCTAAATGAATGGATTTGGTTCACACAAATATTACTTATAAATGGGAGTTTCAAATACCCAACAAAATCTAGTCATTTGAAATCCTCTTACTTCTCCCACTTGTGCTTAATATTTGAGTGAATCAAATCCATTCATTTGGTTTTTCTCCATTTTAGTTTGTGTGAATACATGGTATATTATCCTCAAATCCCTTGATTTCAAATTCACTCCATCCAAATGGAGCCTTAAAGGATGGGTCTCATAACTTGTATTTTGTTTGATTTTGGTTCCAATTTTTTTAATTATTTCGATCTAATCCTAATATTAAAAAGTTTGTCCAATTTTTGCCCAAAAATCACTGGATAATTGAAAACTAATTCATTTTATTTCACGTGAAAATGTAATTTGGGGCCCAAAAACCACACCGTTTTTTAATTTTCTAGCTATTTGGGCCGAAATTGGATAATTTTTTTAATATTGAGACAAAATCAAAATAGTTAAAAAAATTTGGACCGAAATTGAAGTTATGGACCAAGAAACTTGTTTAGCTCAAATTTTCTACTGAAACATCTTTGGTTACCTGTCCTAGAAAATGACATGCAGTAGTATATATAATTAACCAGCCTAACCAACCGTCAATATATACTTTTTCTTTCTTATTCATGTAGCGCTTGCATTGTGATTAATTAACCAAAAAAAAAAAGTAATTGGTATTGAAAACCTTTGTACATCCATTAATTATCAAAATCAACAATCTAACAATGATTGTTAATATTGCAGGGAAAATTGAGTGAAGCAAAAGTAGACTCATTCAACCTCCCTTACTACTTTGCCACCCAACAAGAGTTGAAGGCCATACTGGAGAGGAGCCACAGTTTCAGCATTGAAAGAATGGAGACTCTGAAAAACACCGGAAAGTATAGCGTGCAGAGCCTCGATGCCCGCGCAGCACTCTTCAGGGCTGGCTTTGAAAGATTGCTCACTTATCACTTTGGAGGTGAAATCATTGATGAATTGTTCGACCTCTACAAGAAGAAACTTGCAGCTTCCCCGGTTTTTCTGAATTCCGTCAATGATAAATCCGTCGTGATTCTCACTTTGCTCAAGCGTAAAGCCGATTAACATTACAGTTTTTCTGAATTCCGACGACGACAAATCATGTTCTTCACTATTCTGGATTAGTTGCTTTGTGTAAGATTTATTTCAGTTGTTTGGACACTTCAAGCTTTTTCCATATACAAATGTTGCAAACAGAGTCGGTCCAACAATTTGAAGGGCTCTGTGCCTGAATGTATTTGCATGCCCGTCTTATTTCGTAGAATAAAACATTATTACTGAGATGACAGTTTCATTATTTGAACAAATAAAACGAAAGAGAAAATTGTAGTTTTGGTCCATGAGAATTTTCCAACGACAATGTTAATCTCGCATTCTTTTTGGTCCTTTTTTTTGCAAAAATAGTTCCGACCATTTTTTAGGACCAAAACTGCAATTTTATCTCATTCTCCTGGAACCAAAAATGCAATTTATCATTTTTTTTTTGGATCAAAACTGCAATTTTTTTTGGAATTAAAAATGTCGAATAAAAACTACGGGACCAAAAGTGTCAAAAAAAGATTATTTGGCAGACCACTCATTCTCTAGGGACAAAAAATGCAATTTATCCTAAATTGAAATGTATAACAACTGGTTTCAAACAATTTTACAATATTTTGAAAAGTGATTTTTAGTAAGAGATACAATATTATAGACCCTCTTACTATTTCATACAATTTTTTCCCTTCATTACTATTAGGTACAAAATGGGTGAGGAAAATACCTGTTGCACCCCTTCTTTAGTAGCAGCACTCTCTCTCTCTCTCCACACATACAATTTTCATTTATACAATTCTCTCTCCCTCTTCCATTCCATTTTCATTTATACAATTTGTGATTTTAAGAACTTTAAGATTTTTTATTTTAATCTTTACCCTTTGGGAAGGAGACCCAACGAGTGGACAATTAAGTGGAGTTGCTTTCTTTGAGAATCAAACCCAAGATTTGGACGTGAGTCAGAATGATACCATGAAAAAATTTCAGCTCATCTAAATATCCGAGCTTATAGAAAGGTGTGAAATTAATTTATTTATATTAATTCTCTTATATATTTGTCATAATATACTTGGACCTAGTGGAAAGAGTACCTATTTGTTGAATATTTTAGTGAATATGATCAAGAACAACAAGAGAAATATTTAGAGTTATTATGCTCTGTTTTTAAGAGAAAACTTGTTGATAACTTGATTGAAATGAGTACAAAGACTTCTCCTATTTATACTAGTATAGTCATTAACATGTTCCATGTACACAATACATGAATACATATTTAATGAGATACATAGAATTCATTCAAGAAGATTGACCACACAGTGCATGAATCATAGAAATACATTGTAAGGGAAAAATATTAAATTTAATATTATTATATTCCTAATTGAATCAGGATAACTGAGTCCGCGTTGTCCTCTTATTTAATTAGGCACATTAATTTTGGAAAGTATCTGTTTAGGCACACATTAATTTTGCAACAAACCTGTTACCTCATTACCTGAAGCTTTTAAAGGCGCCGGAACATAAATTTTGCACACACACGACACATAACTGTTAAGGGTATTTCAAGTGGTTAAACCTCTCAACTGCATTTTTTATGTGACATCATCAAACGTAAAATATTACCATACAATGGATGAACCATGGAATAATTATTTTTAAGGATCGTAACTTAGCAAGTGTAAAAATAAGGAGCGTAATTATTTGGGCTGGCAAAATGAGGACCGTAACTCTACAGGCTGACATTTTAAGGACAATAATTTTTTAAAGTCGTGAATTGATGCCAAGCCTGAATCAATTCACGACTTTTAAAAGTCATTATCCTTAATTGAAAGCCCAGTGAATTATATGGGGGATCATTTTTTTAGATCCGCATAGGGTGACAATTTAAGGACTATTTGTTTATAGATTGGTTATTAATTTTTTTTTTGGCAAATATAGGTCATTATTCTTACATTAACGGGCTTAAATCTAAAATACAATATTTTACAGGCCTAAATGTGTGAAAATTACGGGCCTATATATGCGCAAAAAAAAAAAAATAATAGCATCCATTAACCACTTTGAAACATGCTGTCTTTAAATTTCCACTCCTATAGTGCTTAAAAAACATTATGTGTGTGCAAAATGGGTAATTTAGTAAGGGACGAAGGAAGTATCATTTACTTTTCCGACTACCTAAGTTTTTTCAAGTAAACAGCTGCGGTATCATTACCACCCCACAACTTCTTCCATTATTACCACCCCATAACTAGTGTGTGTACAACGTGTTGTGCGTGTGCCCGCTGTATGTGTGTGGCTTGATTTAGTGGTATAGTGTTTCTGTGTCTTAAATTTGTTAGGTTAGTTACGTTAATTAGAAAATATTGTTGTTAGAAGTCACACTAAAAAAAAAAAAAAAAAAAAGGAAGAATTATTAATTATTGGAAGTTAGGTTTTAGGTTCAATTTTATTAGGCATATTATGGCTCACGTAATTATCTTAATAATATTGTTTAATATCATATTTTATCGGATTTAATTATAATATATATTAGACCAAAACTGCTAATAAATTAGAACTTTATAGAAAATTTGAGTACACACACAGGCACAGTCTTATTAAGAAAGATGACTTTCATGAAAATTAATGAACAGCCCCTCTACGCCATGAATGCTGGGGATGGACCTCATAGTTATGTTCAAAACTCCTCCTACCAGGTATATATATATATCTATATATATATATTGGGCAAAGTCTGTATGATCAAGATACTTACTTTTTACTTTCAAAGTGCATGATACATTTTTGCTTAAGAATGATAAAATATCAAATTCCAACTACAAAAAGTATCACTTTTTTTATCGGTAACAAAGTATCACTTTGAATATTGGCTACACATTGACACAAGTTTTGGTAAAATGAATTTCTTTTGTCGTATGTAACAAATCTCTCACTCTGTATAAAAAAAACTCTGTTTTACCAGAGAGGAGCATTGGATGTTGCAAAGCCAATAATTGAAGAAGAAATTATGACGAAGTTAAATATCAAACAGTTGGTGAAAAATGGGGTGTTCATTGCAGATTTTGGGTGCTCAACTGGCCACAACTCATTTCCAGCCATGCACATCATCACTCAAGCCATCAAACAAAAATATGAATCCGCAGAATTTCACGTCTTCTTTAACGACGTCGCTTCCAACGATTTCAACACCCTTTTTACTTCACTTCCACCCCACAGGATTTACCATGCAACTGGAGTGCCTGGGGACTTCCACGGCTGCCTCCTTCCAGAATCGTCTCTGCACTTTGCTTACTCTTCCTGGTCTCTCCAATGGCTGACGCAGGTCCCAAAGGCGGTGGCTGACAGAAGCTCTCCGGCGTGGAACAAAGGAGCAACCTTTTACAGTAGAGAAAAGAGGAAGGAAGTTGGTGAAGCATATTTGGATCAATATAGTAAGGACATAGAAGCGTTCTTGGAAAGCAGGAGTGTAGAAATGGTGGGTGGAGGACTTATGGCCCTTCTAATCCCTGGAGTGCCTCAATTTTTGGACCCTCAAACAGAGTACACTATCCATAGTGATGTTAACCTTTTGGGGCCTTGCCTCATGGACATGGCTAAAATGGTAATTTATCACACTGCACACGAGATATTTTATTTCAAGAGATACACTTTTATAAAATATTTCACAATAGAATTATAGTTTAAATTGGAAAACCCCAAAATTCGTGGATCATATTTAAGGAAAGAGCAAAAAATCGAAGATATAAAGGGACGGATCAGGTCAAGCGGATTTTTAAAAAAAACTTGCGCAAATGCCAAAATAAAAACTCGCTCCCAATTTGTGTTATTATAAGGGTAAGTATGTGTTTCTATAAATGCAAGTATGTGTTTTTAATCATTACAAAAATTAAAATTTGTCCATGTATTGCTATAAAGAAGAATATATATTTTTCTACAAGGACAAGTACGTGTTTTTTATTATGTTCTTTATCTCTTTAAGTCTATGATTTTTTTTTTTTTTTTTGCGTTTTTACTGGTTTTATTCATGTAATAACACATCTTTCTCCATATAGTAACACGTCTGTGTTCATATAGTAACATATTTTTCAATACATTTTACATGTGTTACTATGAAGACAAATATTTATTTCTATAAGGAAGAGTATGTATTATTTTGTTCTTACAATAACACATATTTGTCATTACAGTAACACATGTTTGACCTTATAATAACAAAACCTGAGAGTGAGATTTATTTTGCTTTGGCTTGAGTTTTTTGGACATATATGTATTACTTGTTCTTACAATAACACATATTTGCCCTTATAGTGACGCATGTTTGACCTTATAGTAGCACAACTTGGGAACGAGATTTTACCTTTGCACGAGTTTTTTTTTTTTTTTTTGAAAAATTCACTTGACTTGATCTGACCCGCTTAGGATCCTCGAGTTTCTTTATATGGGTAAATCTTATAAAATATTCTATGTGAGTGTTTGTTTGATTTCAATTGCGGTCGAACTAAGTGTATATTAAGATTTTAACAATTTTTATAATTAATTTATAAATTAAAAAATAATTTATTATAAATTGTTCAATACTTTAAATATTTTAAATTAATTTTTACAATTCTTAAATTTTTATATTTTATATTTATATAATTTTTTTTATATATTTTTTTTTAATTTTTATTCTTAATTTAGAATTTATCTGTATTTAGAATAAATGTAATAATTTAATATATAATTGTTGGAGAAAAAATCACAAATTGTCCTATATCTCTCAAATTCAATTTTAGTTTCTTTTCTTTTTACTTTATCAATTTTGATCATTTTGATGTCCATTTTGCTTTTTTTTCACCTGAAAATTTTAGTTCTGGTTGAAAAATTGTCCTAATTTTTTATTATTGTCAAAATGGACGACTGTATCCACTCTTATTTGCATCGTCTCTCATCCAGGAAGCAAAATCCTCAATTAATTTAAAGTTTTGATTACACCTCCTTCGTGAATCGTGACTTTAAAATTATGAATTTTGTCAATTTCAGTCGCTAATTCAGTGTTTTTACTATGAGGCGAGGGTAAAGGCCTATTACTTTCTCTCCCTCTTGTCGAACCCATTATTTTGGTACATTTTTGTGTCATTATGTGTACTAGAATAGATTTTCGGTCATTTTCTGGTAATTTTTCTGACCAAAATTTGAATTATCCTGTGAAAAGGACTTGTTTTGATATCAAAAGGACCACAATTGATAAAATAAAAGGAAAAGATCAAATATGAATTTGGTTAAAGTTACAAGACCATTTGTGAAATTATCTCATAGTTGTTGTGAAGACTATTTGACGGTGAGGTGGAGCTGGCAAGGTTGAATCCAAATAGGCTTTCGGGCCAAAATTAGGCACACGCATGAGGATCGCATGCAAGCAATTTATCCGCAATTCAGTAATTCGAGCCAAAATTGTTTCAATACCTTAAATTCACAAGCACAGAACAAAAGTTTTCTTAAATGGACACGGTCTTAAAGTTAATGTCCTAAAATAAATTTAATCCCCATTTTAAAATTCAGTGATGTTTGATGTGATTTTTTGTTACACGACAGTGTAACATCTTCGATTACGTATCTCTCATAAAAAAAAATGAAACCACCCTAATCATTTATCATCTATCAATATGCTCCCTCCATCCCATGATAACTTGTATACTTTTCTTATTTGGACATCCTAAAATGAATTGCACACCCCAAAAATGGAAAACCCACCAAAATTATTTGTTGTACAAAACCTTTGCACTTCAATTATAAAAATCGACGGTCTAATTATGATGCCTATTTTTTAATTTTGCAGGGAAGATTGAGTGAAGAAAAAATAGACTCATTCAACCTCCCATCCTACTTTACCACTCCACTACAATTGAAGACCATATTGGAGAAGAGTCATAGTTTCAGCATTGAAAAAATGGAGATTTTGAACAACACTGCAAAGTACAACAGCGTTGATGCCCGCGCAGCAACCTACCGGGCTGTTCTTGAAAGATTGCTCACTGATCACTTCGGAGGTGAAATTATTGACGAGTTGTTTGATCTCTACAAGAAGAAATTTGCAGCTTTACCGGTTTTTCTGAATCCCAACAACGATAAATCCATCGTGATTCTCGCAATACTTAAGCGTAAAGTTAATTAAATTTACAGTATTATATATACATGGGAAAAAAATATTTTCTTAGGCCCGTAACGTAGGGATTACGTTTTAAGGACAATATGTTTTCATTTTGACATAAGTAGGCCATTAATTATTTTTCCTGCAAATATAAGTTTTGAACTTTTGCAAATTTAGGCCCCTAAATTATTTTTTTCACACATTAAGGCCTATCATTGTGAGAAAAATGGCCTACATTTAAAAAAAAAAAAAAAAAAAAAAAAAAAAAAAAAAGATAATGGCCTACATTTGAAAAAAAAAAGTTAATGTCCTTTTTCACTAGTCCATAAAATTATTGTCCTTAAAATACAACCCCCAAGTTATGGGTCTAAAAAAACATTATACCCTGCTATATATGTAATGCATGATTTTAATACAAGAAATAATTTTTTAGAACCATAACTATAGGGGATAGCAATTAAGCTCAATATGTTTTCAAAGTGCTAAAGAAGCCATTAAACTTCTTTTTTATAAGAAGGTCATTATTCCCACACTAAACTAAAATTATGAGCCTACATTTGCGGGAAAAAAAAAAATTATAACCTACATTTGTCACTCTGAAAATATATTGTCCTTAAATTGTGACCCCATATAGTTACGGGCAAAAAACATTATTCCAAATTATATAATTATGAGGGTGGCTTTCTGTGTGTAATGATAAATCATGTTCTTCAGTGTTCTAAGTTGGTTGCTTTGTCTATGATATATTTCAGTTTATTGTGTGTTTAGATACTTCAATCCTTTTTCATATGCAAATGTTGCAAGTGAGACATCAAATAGATCTCATTCTTCGGTTTAGTCGAGTTAGAATTCTCTACTGTGATTTAGTGTTTCATCACTTTAATTACAAGTCACATGTTAATTCATGTTTATTAATTGGTGATGTTATTTAATATGTATGGCGCATATATATTGATCTTTTGAAATACAAGTCAAACAATAAATAAAATGTGAGATCTGAAGCCGGCTTAATCATTTAGCATAATAATACACGTGGACTTTAATTTTAGAGCTAATATTTAGGTGCACCAGTTGCACCGTACAACTGACACATAACTAATAATATTAAATAAAAATAACTAATATTGATTGGAAACAACAAATACTTAGTTACAGAATAATTAATACATTTTAGCAAGACAACTAATATTATATAAAAGTGCACTTGAGTTGGTGCAATTGGTGCATAGAAAGTATTTGTCATAGTGAATAACACTTGAGTGCACCACTTGCACTGTGCAACTGGCACAACTAAAACCGAGTTACTGACCAAGTAATGCATTTTAGTAAACACAACTAATATATACTCCCTCCATCCCGGAAAAATTTTCATATGTAGGAGGGCACACACTTTAAGAAAAAAGAGTAATGATTGAGGTTTTGAGGGGTAATTTTGTAAACTTTTACGTATAAAGTAAAAAAACTTTATTGGATTATGTGTATGTGAGAGTAAAAAATAATGACCTTTGTGTAAATTAGTGAAAATTGTGAGGGTGTGGTTTATGAAGGGTTTTTTATTTTAAGGGTGTGAAACTTATAATGGACGGACGAAAGGAAAGTGTGAAAGCTTTTATAGGATGGAGGGAGTGCAATTTAAAAATACACTTGAATTGTACAATAAAATTGTTATATGGAAATATTTGCCATAACATAATTAAGCTTTAATTGATGGATTTCTTATGACATTAATTATGACTCCTGGTTGGGGGTTAGTAGCTGATGATGTTTTATAAGTTATGAAAACTGAGAAATAAATATTACATATCAAGCCAAAATAAAAAATTCAAAATTTTTGTCAGGTCGAAATCACAATTAGTGATCTGTCTTGTTGTGATATTGCTTGCCTACAAATCAATGACATTGGAGAGATATCTCTATCCACCACCACCAACCGAACAAGAATAGCATATATCAACATTTTGGGACCATATATATGTCTTTTTGATATGGACCACATGGACAAAACGTTTAAATGATGATATCCTAATTTAACATGCGCTAGCTAAGACTATATCAATTATACAGTTGTGCTCCGTGTTGGTTTGCCCAAATTTATTTTAAATATTTTATAAGCTCTCATATCTAAGAAGTTGTTTTAAGTTTATAAAATATCATATTTAAATAGCTTATAAGTTGCTAAAGTATTTCACTAATAAAAACATATAAGTTTTTTGATAATTTGAAAAATACATTTTATAATTTTAATATTAATATAAAATAATTATATTTTATTTGTTTTTTTAAGTATAATTTAAAATAATTATACATTTTTTTGAG
The DNA here is from genome assembly GCA_030762865.1 of Paraleonurus japonicus. Classification (NCBI taxonomy): domain Eukaryota; kingdom Viridiplantae; phylum Streptophyta; class Magnoliopsida; order Lamiales; family Lamiaceae; genus Paraleonurus; species Paraleonurus japonicus. The sequence continues at coordinate 1,248,597 of CM061059.1, forward strand.
TTATCTCAGTTTATTCATTTTGGAGCTTATAAGATGTAAGGAGCTTGTTTTATATTTAATTATAAGCTATTAATTTTTTGTCTTACCAAACAATTTGACAATAATAAGTGGTTAAATAGCTTACAGTCTGTTTTTTGTCACACCTAATCCGTAGACTTTCTCACGTTCACTAGAGCTTGTTTTGTAAAACCTGCCTACTCAATAGCCGATTCTTTTCTAGTAAGAAATCATGATATTATGCCGGGTAGGGGAACTTATTTGGTAGGTTGGATTAAAAAGACAGTTATTAATAGAATAAATCGTTGTCCCTGTATAATAATAAGGAGGTTGGAGCTCATATTTGAGCGAACACAAAATCAATAAAACAGTGCTATGATTTCTGCTATCAAAACCCTATGTTTCGTACGATGATTTCTAATATGGTATCAGTTTATCGATGGATACGGGTATTTTTCTCCGATTGAACGATTATTTGTGGTTTGGCTTTCATTTGAGTGCAATTTTTTTCTGATGGATGATGTTAGGAATCAATATAAATGAATTAAATTCTTACCTCTCTACAAGTTCAAATTTTTAGATGAGATGGAATTTTTTCATGGCATCAGAGCCAAAGGTTCACGCCCAGACGTCCTGGGTTTTATACCAATTTTTCGATCGTAGTGGGTCGAAATAAACCCTATATTTTGAAACTGGTTGTTCGATTTCTTAATTATTCCGTTTGTTCCGTGTTAGTGCATGAGATTTTTTGTAGGATATTAAATTTAGGAAAAATATTTGATGAACAAATAGTATTTGCGATTTTCAAAAAAAATTTGTCCTCAAAATATTTTTTTGTCCCGTCTTTTCTAGAATTTTGGACAAATTGAAAAGTTATCGGATCAAAATTGGACAAACAAGAATTTTGGGACCAAAACTGGAGACCTAATAAGTTATTAGACAAAAAAAAAAAAATTCTTTCACATTAATGTTTCTTGATTCCCATGTCACCCAAATACTTCCCCGTCCATTAAAAGTATACTCATTTGATTTTGACAGGTTTTAAAAAAACGTAGATAAAGTAAGGGTATTTTAAAATATTGTATGCTCCATTTATAAGTTAAGTGGTTATTTAAGAGTATGAAAACAACAATATATCAAAATATTAAGTGATGGTTAAATGGTGAAGCAAAACAAACTGTTGAAAAAAACAGTGTGAGCATACTTTTAGTGGATAGAGGGAGTAGTATAAATATGTGGGTTTGGTATGACGTTTCATAAGACAAAAACACAAACTTGGGTAATTTAATATCCGAATTTCATAGCCTTCAAAATTATTTTTCTCCCATTTCCTACATATATTACAATCTCTTCTTGTTTTAAGAAAGATGGCTCCCATGAATATTAATGCAAGTGATGAATTGTCCCTCTTCGCCATGAATGCTGGGGATGGATCTCATAGTTATGTTAGAAACTCCTCCTACCAGGTACAAATTGATATATATACACATATGAGCATGTTTACAACGAAATAAAATTTATAATCTTTAAAGTGATACTTTGGTGTTTAACACTGATACTTTTATTGTCCTGTCGCATGGACTATTTTGAGTGGCGTAAGAAAACAAATCTCACACTTTTTTAACAAAGTATCAGTTTGAAAGTAATATCAGTTGCAACAAAAGAAATTTCTTAAAGTGAAACTTTTAAATTTACCTTCAAAGTAGCATTTTCTTTCCTCAGCAGCACGGTGTGCAAAGGGTAATTTTTTATAAGAACCGTAACTTTTCAGGCTAACAATTTAAGGATTGTAACTTTTAAACCAATCTAAATCAACCAAAATCGGGCACAAATTAAGCCCAAATTCAATCTAAATTGAGCTAATCAGACCGAATTTCAACTCGAATTCAGCTCAATTTGCCCGATTTGGGTTTATTCAGGCTGCCACTTTTTAAAATTATTCTTAATTTGTCAGCTCTAAAAGCCGTCCTCATTTTGTCACTCTTTAAATTATAAATATTTTTCCCGGTGTGTGGAACAAACCTATAAAAAAACTTTGTTATTTCAGAGAGGATCACTGGATGCGGCCAAGTCAATCATTGAAGAAGAAATTGTGACAAAATTCAATATCAAACACTTGGTGAAAAATGGGATCTTCATTGCGGATTTTGGGTGCTCAACTGGCTACAACTCATTCCCAGCCATGCACATCATCACTCAAGCCATTAAAAATATATATGAATCCGCAGAATTTCACGTCTTCTTTAACGACGTCGCTTCCAACGATTTCAACACCCTTTTTACTTCACTTCCGCCCCACAGGATTTACCGTGCAACCGGAGTGCCCGGGGACTTCCACGGCCGCCTCCTTCCGGAATCGTCTCTGCACTTTGCTTACTCTTCCTGGTCTCTCCAATGGCTGACGCAGGTCCCAAAGGCGGTGGCGGACAGCGGCTCTCCGGCTTGGAACAAAGGAGCAATTCTTTTCAGTAGAGAAAAGAGGAATGAAGTTAGTGAAGCATATTTGGATCAATATAGTAAGGACATAGAGGCGTTCTTGGAAAGCAGGAGTGTAGAAATGGTTGGTGGAGGACTAATGGCCCTTATAATCCCTGGTGTCCCTCAAATTTTGGACCCTCAAACAGAGTACACCATCCATAGTGATGTGTATAACATTTTGGGGTCTTGCCTCATGGACATGGCTAAAATGGTAATTAATCACGGGATTTTTTTTTTAAAGAATCACGAATTGAGGCCCCGAATTTCCTCAATTTGGGCCAAAATCACGTGTTTATCACATTATAGCAATATGGGCCTTGTGATATTATATTATAATAAATTTAAAATACCAAAAATATAATTTAAATATAAAATCGAATTTAAAATAAAAAGATGTAAATTTTACAGTTTAGTATATTATTTTATTGACTTAATCTTGTCAATATTAAGAAAATCGATTTTCATATATAACCGACGGGGCACTCACTTTTTAATAAATTATTATCACTTTTATACTAATTTGTATCATATTTTTTAAAAAATAATAACAATTTATTAAAAAGTGATGGTCATAACCGACAATCTAACTATGATGCGATGTTACAGGGAAAATTAAGTGAAGCAAAAATAGACTCTTTTAACCTCCCATACTACTTTACCACCCCACAAGAGTTGAAGGCCATACTGGAGAGGAGCCACAGTTTCAGCATAGAAAGAATGGAGATTCTCGACAACCCCGGAAAATACAGCTTGCCCAGCGTCAATGCCCGCGCAGAATTCTTCCGGGCTGTTCATGAAAGATTGCTCTCTGATCACTTTGGAGGTGAAATCATTGATGAATTGTTCGACCTCTATGAGAAGAAACTTGCAGCTTCCCCGGTTTTCCTGAATCCTGACAACGATAAATCCATAGTAATTCTTTCTATGCTCAAGCGTAAAGCCGATTAACATCATACTCCCTTCGTCCCATTATAAGTTTTCCATTTCTTTCTGACACTAAAATTAAGGTAAGTGATATAAAAATAGATATAATACAAAAAAGAGAAGAAAAAGTAGGACGGTGTTTAGGCAAAAGTAAGGATAATTGAGTGAAATAAATGTAAATAATAGTGAAGTTATTTGACAAAAAAAATATGAACGTTTAGTAGAACTGTAGAACAGACCAAAATAATTATATTTTATTTAGTCTTATAATTATATTTTGGAATGATTTAATTTCATAAATTTGAATTGTCCAATTTTCGTTTTATAAATTCGAAAAATCACCCAACACGACGATCATTTTGGCCGCATTAATGCCGGTCACACGCCATTCATGATAATATAAATATGAAACTGAATTCATAATATTTGGTATATATAAATAATTAGTTTCAACATTTTACTTTAAAAAAAATTACAGATGACATTGTTATATATAGAAATTTACGAACTTTATGTATGTATGATCTATGTTGGAGCATTGTGTGACACAGACTTATATGAATGAGATATAGCCATACTTTAATATTTAAATCTCTCTTTGCTTTAAATATGATTGGGATAGAATTATAAATTCACGGATTATATAATATATATATATATATATATATATATATATATATATATATATTGGAAATTCGTTTCATATATGTAATAGTCTTATACAGATTTTTGTAGGGAGGAATGTCGACCCTAATTTAATATTGTGACCTATATATTTCCACCTCTATACATCCTCTTCTCTCAACCGTGGGGTCCTTTGAAAACAAACCACTAGTACATAAAAGGGCTTAGATAGCTATAATTAAATAAATAAATGCTACAGGGTGAAATACTATACATGTTTAATAATTAAATTAGACGTCTTTTCTTCATGAAAATATCAATAATAAATAGTGAAAGGACAGGTTTCTACATATGAAAAGATATTAAATGTTCCAGATGCACACAATAAATGGACATTATAATTAAATATGCTTTATTTCTCGTCCACATATATTTTTTTTATTTTAAAGGCAGACGTTTACTTACAAAATTGGAAGTTGCACTCAATAATAAGGGTTTGGACTATATACCCGACATCCTAACAAAAAATTAATCTATACATAATTCTTTGTAATATAGATTTATAAATCATTGATAGAAAAATATTTTGCTATTTTAACTTTTCCATTTTTTTGCATGATAATTTTCACTATAATCTCCACCTCTAAAATTATGGAGTGATGCACTTGTCGATCCACCTCTCTCCCTACGTAACCAACATCTCCATTGTCAACACAAAAAAAAAAAATTGATTTCACAAGACAAAACGAAGAAAAATAAAACGAAGGCTCTCCACGTAGAAGAGAAAACAAATACTCTGAACTCAAAAGAAGTGATCAATAGCTCTCAACTCAAGAGAGGGGATCGGAGACTCTCAACTCAGTAGAGGATATTAGAAGCTCTCAACGCAGGAGATATATATATATATATCAAACGCCGCCAATCCTTTAAGATCACGAACGGAACAAAAATAAGAAATAAACACACAAAAAACCAAAAACGAAATCAATAACGTAGATTGAAAAATAAATATTTGTATAAATCGCTAAGATTAAAAAGAGAGACAGACATTGGCGCCGGGGCACCTCTAAAGAGGAAACTCAAAATCCATTATAAAGAAAAGAGAGTTTAATTTGGGGCTGGTTTTTTTTTTTCATTACATTTTAAATAATTGAATAATTAATTGGATTGGTACGTGTCTACACGTCATGAGTAGATATTTGAAATAGATCTCAATTAATGTGTTACCTGTCGTTGGTTGCAGACACGCATGCCAGCTAGATTGGATCTTCTAGATTGGATCTAGAAGGGCCAAATTTTGACATGTGAATAATCACATAATTATTGTACTCCTTCCGTCCCATAAAATCTTTCACATTTTCCTTTTTCGTCCATTCCATCATAAGTTTTACACCCTTAAAATAGAAAACCCATTATAAACTCCACCCTCACAATTTTCACTAATTTACACAAATGTCATTACTTTTTACTCTATCATACACATAATCCAATAATATTTTTTTACTTTATATATAAAAATTTATAAAATTACCCCTCAAAATCTCAATGATTACTTTTTTTTCTTAAAGTATGTGCCCTTTGACTTGGACGTATTTTTGCACAAATTAACAATCAAATACTAACCACAAGAGTAAGGTATCAATGTAGCATGCAAGTATATAGACCAAGTATTTATCGAATCCAAAGGATTTAGGTATCAAAAAAATAAAAGTGCAATGGAGCCTTAAGGCTATATGCGTTGGCATGATACTATAGTGACGAGCAAGTATTTATCTAAATTAAGCGAAACTAAAACTAGAAAGCAATTAAATAACTAAGTCTAACCTTCTACGAAAGTGCAATAGAGAGTTGCTTTGGTGTTTTCACTATACAATCCACTAGTGTGTGCGATAAAATTACAACCTATCAATGTCTCTTTACTAAGAGCGATCACTTATATGTGTAGACTTATTCCTTTTGAGGCTCAGGTAAACACGTGAATTTACTAGCACCTAGTCAAATTCTATAAACTACTAAAATCGTGAATACGCAAACACTTTCAACACGGTTACTAATGTCAACGTTTCATCTCCTCACCAAATTAATATTTAAACAACCATCTAAATATCTAATGTCTAATGATGGAGGATCTAAGCAACTAAGTGCATGCTAGCTAGTTATTATTAAACTCAAACCAAGTAATCAAAGCTTTCACTCAAATACCTCCTAACGTTTACCCAACTCTCGTTGCAATAAACAATAGTAAATAAGAGAGCTACTAACAATAATCAATTAATCAAGCAATCAAAGCCCATCAAAAGAAGCATTCACATCAAGAAATAAGCATAATCAAAACTATAAATTCATCAACACACTAATTTCATACATAAATCCAACACCCAAAGCAAATTAAAATCAATTCATGGTTCTAGAAGAGAAACTCATGACAAAAAAGATAACATAAAAAATAAACATGAAATTAAACATTAAAGCTTGAAATAAAAGAAATATATTACCTTAAAGTCTTCAATCCTTACAAGAAATTAAACTACCCACTAATTAATAAATAAAAAGAAAGCATTAAAACTATCTAACTAAGAAAGCATTAAAATTATATAACGTTTTAACTAATAAAATATTAAAACTAACTCATGTGCGTAGGGATTTGGATCCTCTCCATTTCTTTGTTGTAAATTTCGGAGAGAGATAGACACAATAATAAAATAATAGGTGGGTTCTACTTTTTTATATTTCACCTATTATTTTATTAATGTGTTTATCTCTCTCCGAAATTTATAAGAAATTTATAACAAAAAAATGAAAAGGATCCAAATCCATGTGTGTAGTGTGTGAGAATGAGGGAAAGAAGCTCCCCAATGAGTAGCCCTAGAAAAATGAAAACTACCCCCTTGTTTCTGTAGCTGCTGCCTTTCTAATAAGATCCTTTCACAGCGCTGGAAATTCGCATATACAATGACAACTTTGAGATAGGTAAGTGGAACATGATAGTTAAATGGTATTGCAGCTGCTCTGCTTGCTTGGTTTTTTTTTTCTTTTATTCCCAAAATTCTTATTGAATGCAATGCCTTCAAATAAGTTTCAAATGGGCTGCTGCTAATTTAAGGCAAATGGGCCATCTTTTTAATTCTTTCATCCCATGTTGGGCCGTGAATGATTGAGCTTTAAATTTTATTTTTTTTCTTTCTCAAGCTCAATTATAACTTCTCCTCGTGTTTTGCTCGATACTTGATCAGTTCTCTTTCAATTGACCTCAATAAATAATAGGCTTGTGTTTTGCTTCCAAAATTTGCTCAAATTACCTATAAAAATAACAAAACACTACCTTTCTCATTTCAAGTGTAATTAGTCAATTTAGTTTAATAATGCAAGAAACCCTATTAAATTAAGCAAATTAAATGCATGAATTTCAAGCAATTATCACACTAATCACCCTCCCACATATGAAAGCTTTTCTGGGACGGAAGGAGTACAATTATATAATATTTGTAATATTTCTTTTAACAAATAATATGTTGATATTCATTATAATTATCACAACATGCATCATTACATTAATTGTCGCGAATTTAATTAATCACCAATTTGCCGAATCATGATCAACAAATCTTCAATATGAAAAATAAAGACAATGAACACACAAAGATTTATAGTGGTTCGATGTAAATGATCTACATACACTATAGTGATCTCATTTATCTTCTTTATTAATCAATCAGATACAAGATACACCAAGAATTGACAAGTGTTCAACCTAAAATACACTTGAAAAACACTTAAGCAAAAACTGAGAAAACTGAATGCTATCTTTTGCCTAGCTTCTAAGAGGGATAACTTCTCAACTGCTTGATGGATTTTCTCTTTATATGTTTGTAAACTATATAATGCAAGTTACAAATCATAAGAAGACACCTCCTTCTTAAACCGCCTCCAACAGATTGAAAAAATGCCCTCAAAGTTGCACTAGACACAACGTGGCTACTGAGAGTTAGTTAATGGACACCAACTGAAAATTACTTTCTATTTTCCTTTTCAATTCTTCTAATAACCGATCTGCTGCATCAAACACTCCTTAACACTTATCAGATTAAGGACTTCAATTATTTCCAACATTAATACTTTACAAAATCTTAGAACATCTCTCTTACATATTCTTAAAATTTGTAAATAATCACTTTCAAAAAAGTTATAAATAATCAGTTTATATTAAGGGTTAATAACTTAATAATTTATTCGTCTCATTTTAGATTACTCAAAATTCTAGAGTGTATGTCTTTTTTTTTTCTTTTCTATAACCAAATTGACAAAAAACATATATTCTCTATGAAATTACTAAACCTTTTCAAACATTTCTTATTTAAACCTCATGTCACTCAGTTACTCACTCTACCCTTTAAAACAAAAGTAGCATCTCTCCAATGAGGTAGAAATGACTCATTTACCCTCAATTTTACAATGTTGAATACGGGAAATTTTTTTTAAGGACCGTAACTTTTGGAGGTTGGCAAAATGGGGACTATAACTTTTTGGGATGACAAATTGAGGACAACAACTTTAAAAGTGGTGAATTGAGACCAAATCATTTGAAATATTCACAAATCGGGCTAATTGGCCCCATTGGGCTTAAATTCGACTCAATTTGACCTGAATTTTGGGCCCAATTTGGGTTTATTCGGGCTTATTTGGCCTCAATTTGCTATGTTTAAAAATTATGGTCCTTAAATTGCCATTTTTGAAAAGTTAGAGTCCTCATTCTGCCACCCAGAAAAGTTACGGTTCTTATTTTGTTATAGCCCTAAAAGTTATGGTCCTCATTTTGTCACTCTTACTAAGTTACGGTCCTTAAAAAACAATTTACCCTGTTTAATACTAATGAACAATTTTCTCATTAAAACCCATGTCATTTTAACTTGGTCAATCGATTAAATGGAGGGAGTATTAGTTTTGGACACCAAATTTTAGTTGGATTTTAGTGTTTAACAAGGATTCAGTAATAGTCATGAAACCACACTTTTCTAATATTTTTGTTCAGGGCGTCAGTTGATTGTTAGTTTAAACATAAAATAGAAAAGTTTTAAGAAATTTCTGATTTCAATAAATTAATTATTACATAAATGTCTGAATTTAATAAAAATGAATTATTAAAATAAAAAATTTATCTAAAAAAGTTAAAATTATTAATGAAACCTAAATTTTAATTTAACAAACAAAATTAGAAAATATATTTAATATATTAATTTTGTTTACTAAGTTATTTAGGTTTCATAATAAATTTTAAATGTTTCATTCTTGATCCTTTACCCATTTCTCAATATACGCATTCAAATTAACTCTGACATACGTATTTTTCTTCTAAATATTTTCATTTTATTCGGCAAAATAACCAAAATATGATTTTTCTCATTTCAAGCTTAATTAGTAATTTTAGTGTAAATAATGTATGCAATTCTAATCGATTGATCAATAAAACAACATAAATTACTAGCAATATTTATATTATATTCACCAATCAAACTTTTGGATCTTGTCACATGGACATAGATTAAATTGTAATGCTTTACATTACACTTCCTATCGAACAACAACTTGTTAAGGAATTAATATAAACGAATTAATTTCACACCTCTTTACAAGTTCAGACTTTTAGATGAAAGAAATTATTTCAACAACAATCAATATAAGTTTTTCTTTCTCTTCAAATAGCCATTCAAAAATGTGAATTTCATATCATGCATTTGATCATTTTCCAAACGTATTTGGACCACAAGGATTGTCTCAGGTTCGTTACGTAACACAATCAATTGAGGTCTGTTTCACAGATCTATTGACAGATTTTAGAATCCTATGATATTCATTGAATATCATGCAATTGTTTAATTAACTCATGTCATATATATATGGGTTAGAGTTTTTCTATGTTCCATATTTTTTTCACTAATTAAAAAATGTTCCAAATTTTTTTTAATTACGTCCCAATTTATTTTAAACTGTACAATTCACGTCCCAAAATTCGACGTCGGAGGAGATGAAACACTGTCGTTACGACTCATCTGCTGCTTACGTGGATAGACGTGGCAAGTCTTGGCCAATGAAATCTAATCAATGGACGCGTCAGTAATTAAAAATGAATTAAAAAAATAAAAAACAAAATTAAATTAGACCTGCAATTAAAAAAACTTTGAAATGTAATTAAAAAAACCTAATTACCTATGCCGGTTCGATTTCGGTTCCTAATTTCAGAAATCTGTAACCACCGTTTCCGAACGAAACCAGTGGTTTAAACCGTATGAACATGCCTAGTTGAAAGTTTTGAAGAGCCTAATTGACTTGTACTTATCATATTAATACCCCTAACTGCGTAAATTTATTTCTCTATCACTAGATGATGCCTAACTACTTAGGACTTTCTAGTCTATAATGGGCTTAGGAATTGCTGAAAACTAACAAATTTCCAAAAAAAAATCATTGTGCGCCGCACGTATTAATTAAATAACGTTTGCTTTAAGAAAAAGTCTTCGATGGACAGAGTTCATGGTGATACTTGATTCATTTTACTTAAGGTTATTAGTTGTAATAACTAAAGGTATGACCTATATTATTAAAGAATATCGGTCGTGATAACTGAAAGTTAGGACCTATATTACTTAAAAAATATGAGTCGTAATAACTGAAGGAAATAACCTATATTATAATAGGACAACATTAAAAAAAGTATATTAGTCATGCTAACTGAAGAATATGCACCAGCAAATGAGGCGCATGTGAAGTAGAAGGCGAAAAATATATGTGTATTTTTTATTTTTGGCAAAAACTCGTATGAGATTGCCTCATAAGTCTCACCCTCAAAGGAGTATCAAATATATTAACAGGGGTATCAAATATATATGCCGGAGTATCAAATGCCTGAAAATGAGAATTGGGATATTAACTATGTAAGCAGGTAACAAATATATAAGTAGAAGTATCAACTATATAGAACGGCTAAGAGGTGAGGCCCATTTCATATATGGAGTTATAAACTATATTTTCTTATGCATTGAGCAACTCTTATACAAAGTGGGTACTAGACCCGAGGCCCCAATCTTTCTCCCTAGTATAATTGTTGGAATGAAAACTGACAATTTTTTACTTTTTTTTAATTGTATTTCAATATTTTAATTTCCGCAGTTTGATACACGACTATTTAAATTTTGTAGTGGTATTCAGGGTTATTCTTCGGCAACTAATGATTTGGAAATGAAATATAATTAGGAAGGATTATATTTCATCTCCAAATCCGGCAAATCTTTATTTTTCGTATTTCATTGTAATTGAAGTTGATTTAGTCAACTGTAAAATTTAATTACGCCATTAATATTCTTTGTATATATCCATGTAATCTGATTAAGTGGAAATCAATATACTCACGTTACACGAGATAATTTCATAAATAGTCCTGTAACTTTGCTTGAATCCAAATTTGGTCCTTTTTCTTTTTATTTTATCAATTGTGCTCCTTTTGATATCAAAATAGGTCCTTTTACCTGGATAATTCAATTTTTGGCCTGAAAAATTACCGAAAAATGGCCGAAAATCTGTTGTAGCATAAAGAATGACACAAAAATGTACCAAAATTATGGGTTCGACAAGAGAAAAAGAAACTCATAGGCCTCGACCCTCCCCTTATCGTAAAACACTCGGAATTAGTGATGAAAATTTACAAAACTTATGATTTTAAAATTACAATTTACGAGGAAGGTGTAATCGAAATTTGAAATTAACTGAGGACTTTGCTTCCTGGATGAGTGACGATTCATATGAGACTTGACACGGTTGTCGACGTGACAAGAATACAAAATTAGGGCAATTTTCAAGCAGAAATTGGAATTTTCCGGTGAAAAGGACCAAAATTGAGACCAAAAGGATCAACATTGATAAATTAAAAAGAAAAAGGACTAAAGTTGGATTCAAGTAAAGATACAGGATCGTTTGTGATTTTTTCTCCACGTTACACATATTCTATAATGATAACGTGAAAGTTTAGAAAATTGTAAACATTAATTAAAAGGCCCTGCACAAAATGAAACTATACCAAAAGGACATAAATTTATTTTTATGAAGAGTTCAAATTGTCACGTTAGAAATAAGTTTACACTAGTGACATAATAAAAACAATAAAAAAATAATAAAAAAACCAAAAACTATTCTTGGATCTGAATGCAAAAAATTAAAATTCATGATAGTTTTTGCAATTAACACCTGTTGGAATTAAAATCTCTTGACTTTTTATTCCTGGTTTATTATTTATCGAGTCTCATATGCATAGTGCACAAATTTCAGATTTGTGAACTCGTCAATTTCCAGTTATATTACTCTGCACATTTCAGTCAAATTTAATTTGTACGTTTCATATTAGTTTGCATGTTTCACTATTGCATCCAGTTGCACGGTGCAACTGATGCACAAAAAATTGACTCATAATAAATGACATTATTAATGTCATGTGTCATGTATTAAAAATAATAAAACATAAGATGAAGCATTAAAGTGGAATAGGTGATGTAAAGTGTAATATTTCTGCTGGAGAGCTTCCGAGTTTCTTGTCCTTTTTTTTTTTTCTTTGCTCTTGCCGTTTAATGTACTAGCGTGTAGTATAAATATATAACTCTGTATAACCGTACCTTATTCAAATCACATACATACTAATCACAGGCTAGTTAAGAAAGATGGACACAATGAATAATATTGAACGTGAAGTACCCCTCTTTCCCATGAATGCTGGTAGTGGAGTTCATAGTTATGTTCAAAATTCCTCCTACCAGGTACACTTTAATATATGAAATTAACAAATCTCTCACTCTTGGAAAGCTGTGGTGTTTAATTTGATAAAAAAAAAAAAAAAAAAACAATGTTTTTAATTTCCAGAGAGGTGCAGTGGATGCTGCTATTTCAATCATCGAAGAAGAAATCGCGACAAAATTCAATATCAAACACTTGGAAAGAACTGGAGTTTTCGTCACAGATTTTGGGTGCTCGACGGGCCACAACTCATTCCCGGCGATGCAGATCATCACTCGAGCCATTGCCCGCATATATGAATCCGCGGAATTTCACGTCTTCTTTAACGACGTTGTTTCCAACGATTTCAACACCCTTTTTACTTCACTTCCACCCGAAAGGAGTTACCGTGCAACAGGGTTGCCAGGGGACTTCCACCGCCGCCTCCTTCCCAAATCGTCCCTTCACTTTGCTTACTCTTCTATTGCTCTCCACTGGCTGACGCAGGTGCCAGAGGCTGTGACCGACAGTCGTTCTCCGTCATGGAACAAAGGATCCATTATTTATACGAAAAACAAGAAAGAAGTTTGTGATGCATATTTAGGGCAATTTAGTAAGGACGTGGAGGCGTTCTTGGAAAGCAGAGCTGAAGAAATGGTGGGTGGAGGGCTTATGGCCCTTCTACTCCCTGCAGTCCCTGAATTCTGGGACCCTGAAACAGAGTACACTATATCTTGTGATATTAATCTTTTGGGATCTTGCCTCGTGGACATGGCGAAAACGGTAACATCTTCTATTACACTATCTAGAATAATCATATTAGGAGGTTTATTAACCAATCTTATCATCTATCAATAGTTTTTTTCTCCTTTATTTGCACTCCGTTCCTCTAGCATGTTAAAGTAAAAGTTAGAAAAAATAGTATTTTTTAGTCCTGTAAGTTATTCTTATTTCATTTTCAATTCTGTCGAATCAGATGATTCTGAAAACAGTCTAGTAACTTTCAATCGTTCGACATTATAGACCATAACCGACTGTAAGAGGTGTAATATCAAGTATTCGTTGACGTGATAGGTTCTGATTTTTCCACGTGACAGTGTTTATAAGTCAACCGGATGTTTCAACTGCTTGAGTTAAAAATTATTTTGTTCTGTAACTTTCACTTTTTTCGCAAATCGTCCCAAGATAGATAAAAATTCATTTTAGTCTTGGGATGATTTATGTCCAATTATTGCCAATATCATCGTTTTTGGCACATGTCTTGGGATGATTTGAAGTTAAGAGTTATGGGACCAAAAATGATAAAAAACGATGCCGTTTTGCAAAAAATTGATGTAAAATGACCAATATAAAAAGTTACAAGACTAAATTAAATTCTTTAACTATCTTGGGATGATTTGCGAAAAGATGAAAGTTATGGATATTTTTAATTCCACCTCCTTCAATCAAATACCCAACTAAAATATCATAAAATTGAAAGGTATTGGACTATTTTAAATTTGGGAAAATCGACAACACTAAAATCGAAATATGAATAACTAACAGGACTAAAAATATTATTTCCCAGAAGTTAGTTACACTACTTTGTTACATGAAATCTCAAAATGTGATTATCAACCATTGGGATAAAACTGTTTAACCAAAATTGTTTTTCAATTGTATTGATCGCATCTAAATTGAACGTCAACTACATCGATTTATTAACGAATGTAATTCGACAAATTATACATGATGCCAATACTAATGTTGCAGGGAAAATTGAGTGAATCAAAAGTAGACGCCTTCAACATTCCAGAGTACTTGGCCACCCCACAACAGTTGAAGACCATACTGGAGAAAAGTCACAGTTTCAGCATCGAAAGAATGGAGATTCTCGACAACCACGGAAAGTACAGCTTGTCTGGCGTTGATGCCCGTGCAGCATTCTTAAGGGCAGTTCTTGAAAGATTGCTCACTTATCACTTTGGAGGTGAAATCATTGATGAATTGTTCGATCTCTACAAGAAGAAACTTGCAGCTTCACCTGTATTTCTGGATCCCGCCAATGATAAATCCATATTTATTCTTGGTATGCTCAAGCGCAAAGTCGATTAACGTTCTTGTGTAATATGGGCCATATATAAAATATGCAAGAACTATCTCCTTAATAACTACAATAAATCAATATAAGTTAATAGCATAACATAATCAAAGATTTAGTCTTTGATTATCATATTTCTCTCCTACAATTGAGAGATTGTAAAAATGTTTTATTGACTTTTTCCTTGTAAAGATTTTTTACTCTTTGTATATATTGTACCGTGTAAATTAAAAATATGATCAATGAAAATAGAATATTTCCTTTAACATCAGTAATCATTGATTATATGGTAAACAAATCAATACAGATGATTATTGATATGTTCCACATGTTTCTATTTTAAAAGAATAAACTATTATCGGTAATCTGTGAGTGAGTATTGATGTCGAGGAAGATGAGAAACGTGAGATTTTAGACTAGGCCTTCACCTCTCTAAAATGATCTTGAAGGTCCGATACCCCCGTGATTGGAAGATGAGAAACGAGTGCAGACGTTGGGGAAGATGAGGGGATGGGCAGGGGTGGGGGTGCAGTTCAATTCATGCATGCTAGTTTTTATGTTCTAATGTGCATTCCACTTTATATATAGATCTTTTAACACATGGACCTAAGACTGTGGGGGTTTGTTGGATATTTTTTAAACATTTCACATGTCATCCATTCACATTATAAAACATGAAGTGGAACACCAAAAGTGGCACAAATGATATTATTTGGTGGGGGTGGGGGTTGATTTTAATAATTAAAATTCATCTCTATTTGGGGATTTTAGTTTTATTTTTTTTATAAATTTATTTATTTAATGTGTTGAATTTATTTTCTTTCATGTTTATTTCTAATTGGAGAGTCTGTCCAGTCAGTGTGCCATGCGTACAAAATTATTCTAAATTTTTATTCTTTTCACGTAAGTGGTTGTGTCCACTCTCATTTGCATTGTCTCTCATCCAGAAAGCAAAACCTTCAATTAATTTTAAGTTTCAACACCTCCCTCGTGAATCACAACTTCAAATTATGAATTTGTCAATTTTCATCTCTAATATTTTGAGTGTTTTACGATGAGGGGGAGGGTTGAGACCTATATATTTCTCTTTCTCTTGTCGAGCCCATCATTTTGGTACATTTTCATGTCATTATGTATGCTACAACAGATTTCCAGCCATATTCCGGTAATTTTCCGGCCAAATATGAATTATTCAGCGAAAAGAACCAGAATCGAAAAAATAATAAAAAGAAAAGGGATCAAATCTTGTTTAGGAAAAAGTTACAGGATCATTAAAATTATCTCCAGTAACAATATACAAGTATTTTGTGATGATGTTGGCTCTATAAAGTACATCACTGAGCTCCAGGGGAACTCCAACAAGTATACATGGAAAAGCCATTACATTGCCAAAAGATCAATTATATGTGGAAAAAGCTTGGAGAGTCCAAACACAAGAAACTGAATTAATGTTACAACTCATTAATTAAAAGGACATAAGCAAGCAACAACTTGGATTAGTGAGGAGCATGATTTCGTAGTTGCACACCCTCCTAAATAAGCTGCATGGTAGTGTAATGTTAATCAGCCTTGCGCTTGAGTATTGCAAGAATCACGATGGACTTATCATTGCCGGGATCCAGATAAATAGGTGAAGCTGCAAGTTTCTTCTCAAAGAGGACGAACAATTCATCAATGATTTCTCCTCCAAAGTGATAAGAGAGCAATCTTTCAAAAACAGCCCTGAATGCTGATGCTCGGCCCTTTATGCCGGATAAGCTGTACTTTCCGGGGTTGTCCAGAATCTCAATTCTTTCGATGCTAAAACTGTTGCTCCCCTCCAGTATGGCCTTCAACTGTAGTGGGGTCGTATAATAGTTTGGGATGTTGAAAGAGTGTATTTTTTCTTCACTCAATCTTCCCTGCAACATTAACATTGGCTGTATAGATGAATAAGCAGTTACGCAAGGTTGATATTCAATGTTTGAGATTTTATGTCACACAATGATGTAATATTTTATGGTGCACACGCCAAATGAATGAGAATTAAAGAAAAAAAACGATTTTGTAGATGATCAGAGTGGTAAATTACATCTCTTTGTGTCATTTGTTCGCCGAGTGCAAAAGAAGATAAGAGAAATTATATTTTTTAGTCCTATAAGTTATTTTTTTAGTTTGATTCTAGTTTAGCCGACTAAAAACAAAAAATGGATAACTTACTGGACAAAATACACTATTTTAATTGTGTAATAAAAAATTCGAGTTAAAAAATTTTTGGTCCTATAACTTTTACCTCTATCGCATATTATCCGAATGATTTAAAAATTAATTTAGTCTTGTAACTTGTGTATTGCTCATATTACGTGTAACTTTGTGTATTTCTCATTTTATGCCAATTTTTTGCAAAATGTCATTTTTTGTCCTGTAACTTTTTTTTTTTTTTTTTTTTGCATAACGTCACAATACATGTGCCAAAAACGACGATATTTGACAAAAATTGGAAGTAAATTGAGGAATGTACAAAGTTGCGAGGCCAAAATGAATTTTAAGCTGTCCTGTGACGTTTTGCAAAAAAGGTAAAATTTAAAGAATCAAAAATATTTTGAACTCCAGAAAATCCCGGCTAGATAATTATTGCAATCTTGTTTCATCATTTAGAGGAATTTGACCAATATTGAAATAGAAATATCTGGTGTGATGTGTGATAAATTACCATTTTAGCCATGTCCATGAGGCAAGATCCAAAAGGTTAAGATCACGAGGGATAGTCCACTCTGTTTGAGGGTCACAGAATTGAGGCACTCCAGGGAGTAGAAGGGACATAAGCCCTCCACCCACCATTTCTACTGCCCTACATTCCAAGAAAGCCTCCATGTCCTTTCTATATTGATCCAAATACGCGTCACAAACTTCCTTCCTCTCTTCTGTGTACAGAATCTCTCCTTTGTTCCATGCCGGAGAGCCACTGTCCGCCACCGACTCGGGAACCTGCGTCAGCCATTGGAGAGCAAAGGAAGAGTAAGCAAAGTGAAGATACGACGCCGGAAGGAGGCGGCCGTGGAAGTCCCCGGGAACTCCAATTGCATTGTAACTTCTGTTGGCTGGAAGTGAACTGAACAGGGTGTTTGTTAGAAAGAAGAGGACATATATCTTTACAGGGAATATGCTTAAGAGTGGAGGAAACTATTTTGTATTATCTTCTTTACTTAACTTTTCTTGACACATTACAAATGATGAATACATGGGGTATTTATAGGTGATACCTAAGATGAATCATATACAGATTCATGAACCACAATTAATTCTTATGCATGAATCACTAATAAATCACATACATGTATTGACCAAAAGTCTAAAGGTCATTCCAAGTCTTATCCATAATAACTTTGACTTCTTAATTAATATATTTTATTTATTCAACATCCCCTCTTAAACTAGATTAATTACTCCAAGTGAAAAACGCAGCTTCTTGAAGACATCGAACTTCAATGGTTTTGTGAAGATGTCGGCAACTTGATCTTGTGACTTCACGTACTCGAGCTTCACTTCTTTATTCGATATGCATTCTCGAATAAAATAATACCTAGTATCAATATGTTTGCTCCTTTCATGAAACACTGGATTCTTGGCCAAAGCAATTGCAGATTTGTTATCAATATAAATCTCCGTAGGATCTTCTTGTGCTAAATTCAATTCTTTCAACAAACTTCTTATCCACACAACATGACAAACACAAGAAGTAGCAGCCACATATTCTACCTCACAAGTAGAAAGAGTAACAATAGGTTGTTTCTTAGAGTTCCAAGTGAAAGCTGAGTTTCCCATAAAGAAAACAAACCCGGTTGTACTCTTCCGACTATCAATATCACCACCCCAATCGCTATCGCAATAACCAACAAGCTTAAAATCATTAGAAGAATCGTACAAGATACCATAATCAATTGTGCCTTTGATGTATCGAAGTATTCTTTTGGCAACGTTCAAGTGTGAAGTAGTTGGAGCTTCCATGTAGCGACTCACAAGTCCAACGCCAAAAAGAATATCCGGCCTCGTACAAGTTAGATACCTCAAGCTTCCAATGAGACTCTTGAAAAAAGTCGGATCAACTTTTTCACCATCTTGATTTATGTGCAACTTGGTTCCACACTCTACGGGCGTGCTAACAGGCTTGCTTTTTTCCATCTTGAATTTCTTGAGAACTTCTTTTGCATATCCTTCTTGACAAATAAATATGCCATCTTCTCGTTGCTTTACTTCAATCCCAAGATAATAGGACATCATGCCAATGTCCGTCATCTCAAACTCTTTTGTCATAGCTTTCTTGAAATCATCAAACATCTTTGAATTATTGCCTGTAAAAATCAAGTCATCCACATACAAGCAAACAAGTAACATATCATAATTTTTATCAATTTTTACATAGAGAGCATGTTCATGTGGACACTGATAAAGCCATTTTCTTGGAAATAATTATCAATTCTGTTGTTCCAAGCACGAGGAGCTTGCTTCAACCCATAGAGGGCCTTCTTCAATTTTAGCACTTTCTTTTCTTCGTTTGGAACAATATTGATTGCAGCTTTTTCAAGAAAGTATATTTAAGACACAACCAAGTTATCAAACCCAAAGGAACTAAGTCGAGCAAGGATCCCTAAAGCTAAGAGTTGGCATGGTATTATAGAGTCGGGCTCGGGTATGCAAAATTTTAATCTAAATTAATCACTAAGAATAATCAACAAACAAATTACCAAGAGATATCAAATAGGAGAAAAATGTGCTCGGGTGCAAATCTCCAAGGAATCCTTAATTATGAATCACACGTGATCAGGGGTTTCAAATAATGAGGGATAATAGGAGCTATCTAGCCAAGAATCATGCATCAACCGTACTGGATAAGCCTAAGTTTAATACATCAAATAAGCACGTAAGATAGTTTAGAGACGACACCCTAAGTCTCCTCACTTAATCACAAGAAATAGATTCAAGAAATTAACGTATTCTAATGTTGGTTCTAATGAAAATTAACCAAGTCTCCTTGCGTTAATCCAATATTGAATTCAATTACCAAACCAAGCCTAACACCTAAGCATCAATTTAATAAACCAAATCTCTTTGAGCAAATTAAATCAATTAACAAAGGATCAAAACCTAATCTAATAATTAAATCATGCAAATCACAATAGAATAATTAATCGCCTCAATAAATGAAACACCCAATCACATGATCATCAAAATTAATTCACCCAAGGATCATCACACCCCAACACAAAAGGAATTTAGTCACTCATGAATTGAAACAAACCCATGAAAATTGAGAGAATGGAGAGAAAAGAAAGCATAAGAATTAAGAAATAATCCACTAAAATTAAAATAGAGAGGTTGGATGTCACCTTGAATGTGTAGAATACTTGAATTAATCCAAAATCTAAACCTAAATTGCAAGAAATTGAAAAGAAAATTTAAAAACACCTAATCTATGTGTGAATGTGTGTGGAAAGAATGATTGAAAAGTGTGTGTGGAAAATGAGAGAAAAAAACCCTAAAAATGAAACTCTAAAAAAACTGCTGCGTCCCTACTGCTGTCTTCTGCTCCTCTTCACGCTAATATGCCCGCTGCTCCCCTTCTTCTTAATTTCCAAAGCGTGCCTCTTAACTCCCAAAATTAAAGAGGCATTTTTCCCCTTTTTTTTATTTATTTATTTTCCAAGCCGTGGGGTCCGCATGCATATTAAATCTCCTCCTTGCTTTCTTCATCAGCCGTGAATTTTGAGGAGGAAATGGGCTTTTCCATATTCCAATAAACAAGGCCCCTAAATAATTCTTGCAAATGGGCCCATTTTGGGGCTCAATTTCTTTTCTTTCTTTTTTTTTTCAAGCCCAAATATAATTTATTTTCGTTCCTTGCTTGACTTTTTAATTCTCCTTCAATTGACCTCACAAAATAATAGGAATGTGTTTGCTCCAAATATTCTCAATTTTCCTACAAAAAATAGCAAAACACTACCCTTCTCATCTCAAGTGCAATTAGTCAATTTAATGTAAATAATGCAAGAAATCCTATTAAATTAAGCAAATTAATCACATGAATTTCAAGCAATTTTCACACTAATTAAATATAACCCAAAGGCTGGTCAATGTATACTTCTTTCTCCAAATATCCATTAAAAACGCGGACTTCACATCCATTTGATGGATTTTCCAACGGTTTTGGGCTGCAAGAGAAATGATCAATTAAATTGTCTCAAGGCGAGCAACGGGCGCAAACACTTCATCATAGTCAATTCCGGCCCTTTGCTTGCATCCCTTTGCAACCAACCTTGCTTTGTATTTCTCAACCTCGCCTTGTGCATTTCTCTTTATTTTGTACACCCACTTCACCCCAATGGTGTTTTTGCCTTTTGGTAATGATACTAGCTCCCACGTATCATTCTTTGTAATTGCCTTAATTTCTTCATCCATGGCTTTTCTCCACTTTCCATCATGAGCAGCATCTTTATAACTCACGGGCTCGGTTTCTGCAAGTAAGCAAAATTGAGTAAAATCACTCAAGTTTACCTCTTCGGTGGCATCATATATGTCACTTAAACTTTTAAATCTTCGTGGCCCTTCACTCGAACTTGCTTCCTCAATTTGTGCATTTTGTGGTTGTGGTGTTGGAGATGGAGTATTAGCCGGTTATGTCTTCTTCTTCCTCATTATCATCAAACAGAGGACTGTATCCACTCTCTTTTTTCGTAGTGCTCCACTCCCAAACACCTTCTCCATCGAACTCCACATCTCTGCTTATGACAACCTTCCCATTGGATGGATTATACAACTTGTAACCTTTAGAACTTTGATCATAACCAATGAAGAGATACTTTGCACTTTTATCATCAAGTTTGATTCTTTTCTGATCTGGAATATGCACGTAGGCAATGCTTCCAAACACCTTCAAGTGTGAGACACTTGGCTTGTATCCACTCCAAGCTTCTTGAGGTGTCATACCACGAACACTTTTTGTGTGACACCGATTCATCAAATAAGCTGCACAGGAGACCGCTTCAGCCCAAAACTTATTTACCATGTTCTTGCTCTTCAACATGCTCCTTACCATGTTGAGAATGGTCCGGTTCTTCCTCTCCGTCATTCCATTTTGTTGTGGGGAGTATGGAGTCGTCATGGACCGAAGGATGCCATGTTGCTCACAAAAAGTCTTGAATTCATTAGATGTGAATTCTCCACCTCTATCAGAACGAAGAGCTTTGATTTGGTAACCACTTTGTTTCTCTACCATTGATTTGAACCTTTTGAAGGTTCCAAACACCTCCGATTTTACCTTCAAAAAAATACACCCAAGTTTTCCGAGAATAATCATCAATAAAAAGTACAAAATATTTATTCTCACCAAATGATGATGGATTGATTGGTCCGCACACATCTGAGTGTATCAACTCCAATGGATGTTGAGCCCTCGTCAAAGACTCCTTCGAAAAACTCTTTCTTGCTTGTTTACCAATAAGACATCCTTCACATAGTTGATTAGGATGATCTATAGAAGGCAAACCTTTCACCATTCTTCCTTTGCTCATCATTTTCAAGCCATCAAAATTTAGATGTCCAAATCTCATATGCCATAGCCAAGATGGATCTTTGAAACAAGATTTCAAACACATAGGAACACCATTTTGAATGTTAAGCAAAAACATTCGATTTTTGGTCATTGTCACCTTAACAATTAATCTTCCATTTTCATCTTTCATTACCAGACATTTTTCTTTCAAATGAATATCATAATTCTTCTCCAACAATTGACCCAAACTCAAAATGTTACTTTTCATGGCCAGCACATAAAACACATTGGAAATTAATTGATTACCATCATTTGAACGAATCAATATCGTACCTTTTCCTTTTACTTGAACTTTTGAAGAGTCTCCAAAAGTTATATCTCCTCCAGTTGACTCATCAAGTTCTACGAACAAATTTCTCCTTCCGCAAATGTGACTACTTGCACCGGAGTCAAGGTACCATTGATTCTCATTTTCATTTTGATTGGTTTTGCAAGCTAGAAGCAAAGTAGAGTCTCCATCTTCTTTTGCATTACTGCTCTCCGCAAAATTATTTGCCTCCTCCACTTTACTTCTACATTCCCATGAATAATGCCCAAGACGATGACAAGAAAAACATTCAACTTCAGATTTGTCATACCTTGATTGGTTTGGCCTATGTCCTCCACGACTTCTTCCTCTTCCACGATTTCTTCCTTGATTAAAGCTTTGACCCGTCTCATAATTATTACTTGAGGTGTCTTTATCACCTTGTCCTCCTCTTCCATGACCACGTCCCCGACCTTGTCCTCGAGATCCTCTACGTCCTCGACCTCTTTGGGATGTGCCTTGATCTGTCTCCTTCAAGGATAACATTTCTTTCAAGGCTTGTTCAACCGATTCTTGAACCGGTTTTAACATTCTTTCTTCATGAGCTTGCAACGATCCGGCAAGTTCATCAACGGTCATGGTGTCTAAATCCTTAGACTCTTCGATGGCAACCACAATGTAATTAAATTTTTGATCCAAAGATCTCAAAATTTTTCCAACAATGCGATCATCCTTCATATCATCTCCATATCTTTTCATTTGATTCGTGATAGCCAAAACTCTTGAAATGTAATCCGAAATCGATTAGGAATTCGTCATGTGTAGAGATTCAAATTCCCCTCTTAATGTTTGGAGACGTACCTTCTTCACTTTATCAACACCTTTGAATGAAGCTTGAAGAGTTTCCCATGCTTGCTTAGAAGTAGTTGCCCCAGCGACTTTCTCGAACATTTTCTCATCCAAACTTTGATGGATGAGGGTGAGCGCTTTTTGATCCTTTTTCTTGGCGGCTGCTTTATTTTCATCAACGTCATTCTCCACAGGATCCCAAGCTTCGTAGGCTCCAAGCAATGCCTTCATCCTTATGCACCAATTATCATAATTATCCTTGGTGAGAGATGGAACAACAAATGGAGTTCCATTCGACATTTCTTCAAGCTTTGTCTCCAAACAAAAGTGGCTCTGATACCAATTTGTTAGAAAGAAGAGGACATATATCTTTACGGGAGTATGCTTAAGAGTGGAGGAAACTATTTTGTATTATCTTCTTTACTTAACTTTTCTTGACACATTACAAATGATGAATACCTGGGGTATTTATAGGTGATACCTAAGATGAATCATATACAGATTCATGAACATCAATTAATTCTTATGCATGAATCACTAATAAATCACATACATGTATTGACCAAAAGTCTAAAGGTCATTCCAAATCTTATCCATAATAACTTTGACTTCTTAATTAATATAGTTTATTTATTCAACAGTGTTGAAATCGTTGGCGATGACGTCGTTAAAAATGATGTGAAATTCTGCAGAGTCATATATATTCTTGATGGCTTGAGTGATGATCTTCATGGCTGGAAATGAGTTGTGGCCTGTTGAGCACCCAAAATCTGCAATGAAGATCCCAGTTTTCATCAAGTGTTTGATATTTAATTTCATCTCGATTTCTTCTTCGATGATTGGCTTTGCAACATCCCATACTGCTCCCTGGGAAAACAAATATTTTTTAGGGAAAAATAGTTTTTTGTCCTCTAAGTTTGCCTACTATGATTTTGGTCCCATTGATTTTAACTTTTTTATTCTTGTCCTTTAACTTTCAGTTTTTCAATATTTTCGTCCTCTGACCTGCTACAATAGGTAACCTTTCCGATAAATCCGATATGGATTTTTTTTATTGATAAATACCTGTGTGGCACGAATTTTGGTCCCGTTGACTTTGACTTTTTGATTCTGCTCCTCTAACTTTTATTTTTTTGACATTTTCGTCCTTATAATATACATATTATATAATAAATTCACAAATATTTTATTTATATTTTTTGCTATTCTAAAATACAAATTATTTTCGAATACTATTAATTTAACTAAATACATTAGATTTTATTTATTTAATATTTTTTATTTTAAAATATTTGCAATAGTATTTATATGGGTTAATTGCACATTTGGTCCTGTAGAAATTTTTCAATTTCACAGTTGGTCTCTATGTTTGCAAATAGTCCTTTTACATGTATATTTGGCCCTAACTGTTAACTAAGTTAATGGATTTCGCTAAGTGCTGAAATTGTGGGACTAAAAGTGCAAACTTGTGGGACTAAAAGTGTAAATTTACGGGACTAGAAGTGAAAATTTTAACGGGCGCGTGTTATTTACGCACTCAAAATCTGTTGAATATTGATGGAATATTAGTATAGGACCAAATATGCATGAAAAAGGACCATTTTGAAATCAAAAAAAATCTTACGGGACTAAATGTGCAATTATCCCGTATTTATATTTATTAAATTATTTAAATTAATATTTAGTTAAAAAATTGGTTGAAGTGTGAGGAATTGTATGAAAGTTTCGTTGTGGATGGGGTGACGACTAAACAATTTATCAACTAAATAAAAAATAATTTATTTTAAAAAATTATTTTAAATTATTTGCAGTAGTATTTATATTTATTAAATTATTTAAATCAATATTTAGTTAAAATAATGTTTTTGAGGAGTGTGGATAGGGTAACAACTAAACAATTCATTATTTAAATACATTAGATTTTATTTATTTAAAAAAATTATTTAAAATTATTTACAATAGTATTTGTAGTTTTAAATTATTTAAAGTATTATTTAGTTAAATTGGTTGACGTTAGTGAGGAATGAGCTTTTTTATTTAGATTTATGTATTTAAAGATTTTCTATTTTAAATTATTTTCAATAGTATTTATATTTATTTAATTATTTTAAATTAGTGATTAATATTTAAAAAGTTATTTGCGAATATATAATATATTTATATATATATCCTAAATATGTGTAAAGATTTTTTTAAAAAAATTTATATTAATTATAATGAATTTTATGATTTTTAAGGTTTATATTGATTTTTAATTAAAAAAATTTTTAAAAATGCCACATCAGCAATAATCCCTACCAAATTGTCGAAAAACTAAAAGTTAGAG
>CM061059.1:1274963-1316253 GCA_030762865.1 Paraleonurus japonicus
CGATTCTAAATAATCTAAAACGAATCACAATTATTTTAACGTAGTAAAGTAGTAAAGTAAAATAAATAAAAATTCTCATATTTACTTACTTTAATTCAATCATATTCTTTCTTTTCAAGTCATCATGTAATTCGCCCCGATTAGTACTAGCCTTTGTATCACTAGGGTGTTACCACAAATTAACTCTACCTATCACGGAACATATGCATGTGAAATAACTCATTTAACGTAAGCCTAAACTCCCCCAAACCATAACTACCACACACGTCTTTGTGCACCGATACACATGCCCACGACCACACACGCTCACGAGCACACGCTGCTGCAGTCAGCGGCCCGGCGGCGGCGATCAAACAATAGCATCTTAGCAAATTAACATTATGCGAAGTAAGATAATTAGAGTCATTCTATAATATTTCTTGTGTATTCTCATTCATTCGAACAAAGTCATATGTATAGTTCTCTATCTTTATTAATCTCCAAATATTTCATCATATGATCATTATTTCTCTTTTCTATCTTTGGATGCAAAATAAGATATTTCGTCTTCTGACGTTCAATGACGTGGAGCGGTGTGGTGCGAGGTTGCGCTAATCCTCGGAGAACGATTATAAGATCATCATCGGGGTTTTCATCAACATCTCCGTATCGGTGGAGCCTCTGCTAATACTTGGTTACATGGTCTACCACGTGATATGATCTATCACACAAAATAATTTACCCTCTAAGTCTCTAACTTATTTATCCAATACTTAAACATTCACATGACCTAAAATATTTCACCTTAGATCTAGCAGTTGCTCCAAAACACATATTACAAATGCATTCATATTAATCACATTGTATGCCAAAGAATATGCATCACATAATCAAATTATGTCACATCAAGTCAAAGAGGGCACATAGTACACATCAAAACACTTACCGAGTCTAATGAGGTCGAACGTCTATCGGATGCAGACACCGGTATAATCTTATAAATTAACAATTTTGACTTAATAAAATGCATGAGCAAAACATTCAGAGCAAATCTACCTGATACAGACCTTTGCTCTGATACCACACTGTAGCGCCCCAAGTTCTCTTCCTTTTTAAAATAATATCACTTTGGGGCTGAGGCGCTACTAAAATACCTTTTCAAACTCCTTCTTTCCAAAGATACGATAATAAAATTATTATTTTTATAAGCGGAAGCTATAACCAAATTAAAAATAATACCCCAAAGCAACCAGAAATCAAAAATACGTGCTTGAAAGAAGAACTCAACAAACCTCGCTCACGTTGATAATTACACATCAAAAGAAAAAGGGCAAAATATGTTTTGTTACGTTTCAACTAGTATATTTATACTAGTCGGACAAAAAGAACCATTATTTTTCACTCCGGTGGCATAACTCATAATATATACAAATAATTACACAACCGAACCAAAAGGTAAAAAGTGCTGCATCCTCATCGTCCCTCCACATCAAACTCAAGATCTCTGAATAATGGATATGAGGGTGAGTGTTTCAAATACACCAGTGGAATAATCTCAATGATTACCGATAAAATGTATATGCAAATAACACATAACATGAAAACATAACTCATGTGCACATTGTATGGGCCATTACCCTTGCTTGAACATTGTACGGGCCATTACCCTACTTGAACATAATACACATAGTACGGGCCATTACCCGGCTTGAACATTGTACGGGCCATTACCCGGCTTGAACATAATACACATAGTACGGGCCATTACCCGGCTTGAACATAATACACATAGTACGGGCCATTACCCGGCTTGAACATAATACACATAGTACGGGCCATTACCCGGCTTGAACATTGTACGGGCCATTACCCGGCTTGAACATAATACATATAGTACGGGCCATTACCCGGCTTGAACATAATATCACAATTGTTGCATAATCATGACATATATTACTCACATATTGCACCTTAACATAGCAATCATAACATGGAATGTTAAACTCAATTAAGAGTGGAAATTATCCCACCTGATTAGATATGAGCACTGTTTTGGAGCAGAACTATTTTTATGCTTCAGGTTCTTCTGGCCCTACAAATGATATCATGCGCTCAGAACATTGTAATAGATATGATAATTAACTTATAATAACTATAATAAGAGATTCCTAGAGTTATAGGACCACTGGATTTGGTCTAGAGGTTAAAGGGCAAACCAGTCTTTTCCTAAGGATTTTAAAGTTCGATTAATGTGTTTGATGGTCAAAAGACAAACTAGCTAGTTTATTGATAATATAATCCTATTTAGAGCGTGTAGAAACTCGTTGGGATAAAAACGGATTTGAAACAAAGAATTTGGATTAAAAACAGGAGTTTACGGCGTACAACCATTCAGGGGTAAAATGGTCATTTTTATAATGCTGTTCGTCCCGTGATTTTAGAATTAAAATGTAGATCTTTGAATTTGGAACAATTTGACGCTGGTTTGGATCAAATCGGATGAAAAACGAAGATTCTACAAGCGTTTGAAAATGAGGGGCAAAATTGTAATTAAATGAAAAGTCAACGTTGACCGTTGACCGTTGACCGCTGACTGGTCAGTTGACCAAACTATAAGATTTGCATTTTAGTCCCTGAAGTTAATCTAATTCTCTTTGGCCTCCCCTCTACTTTCAAGCTTTTGTACAAGAGGTCCCTACGGTCATTCTACACCTCCGATTGGAAAACCGAAAATACCGTTGGAATCCTTACAATCTCGGCTTCCTATTTCACCCAAGCCTCACCTCAAACGGTCACCGGAAAGGTGACGGCCATTTTGACAGAGAACGACCAATTTTTCACTTACGCCATTAACGTCCATTTCAAGCTTTTGATACTCCATTTTCATCGTTTCCTACTCACGATTAGGCCTATGACCTTTACTACATCCCATAATGACTCGAAACGTAAGAATCCACAAAAATAAAGTTTAATTCTAAACGTTGAAACCCGTTTCTACGCGTCACTTTCGGCTTATTTTTCTACTAATTTCATACACCGATTCTAACAATGGAGAATAGAATTCTACTCTACGCACAACAGACTTCACAACGGTATAAGCCTCGCCACCTATCGTTTGCCCAAACGACGGTGGTGATTGAATGAAAAAGCACATTTAAACAATAATTTCCGAAGCTTCGCACTAAATTATCGAACGTTACAGGAATCGAAACAACAAGCTGATCTTATTTCTACAATCTACGAATCGCTACGAGCATTTTCATATATAATATGATAATACCGGAGAAAACCACCGACGATGGAATAAGGCCGCGTTAATTCACTTACCTGGCTTACGACGGCGGAAGACGGAAGGAAAGAAGCCAGCGGAAGACGGAAGGAAAGAAAGCAGATAAGATTATGGACGTCAACCAACTTTTCAATTTAACTTATAAGTATTTTACTTTATCTGCTAAATTATAAGTTTACTAATCTTATTCAGTTATCTTATAATATATATATATATATATATATATATATATATATATATATATATATATATATATATATATATCCTATTTAATACCTCTTACAAATATATTTGTATATAAATACACATTATTAAACACTATAAAATATTTAAATTTTCTATTTCAATTAGAAAAATTATAAAATTATAATACTTAATTTATTAAAATTAATAACATGCATTAATAATTCATATAAGGATTTCGGGATATTACAATATTATTTATTATTGTTATTATTATTATTATTACATATATATATTATCATTTGTAAATATGTACTCTTAAACAATTAAAATTAATACTTTAAATAATTAAAATTCACCATCTTAATTAATTAAAATTCACACTCGTAAACATTTAAAATTCATAAATTCTTAATTAACATTCGGAAAAATTGTGATAGTTTTAAACACGAATAATTCATTCACTTCTGCCTAGAACCCCGGGACCCACGGGATGACTGATCAGAACCATCCGGACCAGTTGGGTCACCACCAGGCAAGGAACCCTGCAACCCCTGCATCATCTCCTGGAATTGTCGTTGCATGTCCGCCTGAAACTCCGCACGCATCTTCGCTCACAAAGCTGCGTCTCTACGCTCCATCTCCTCCCGCACCCTCTCACGCTCCTCTTGGAGCAGCCGGTCGATATCAGCTTGGGTGTAGCCACTAGGAGGAGCACTCGATGAGCAAGAGCCGGAGGGGATGCGTCTGGACTTACCCAGCTGACCATGACCCCGAACCCTCCCGTGTTATTTTCCAACGGTATTGACATAGATCTGGGATAAGTTGGGTTGGGGTTCGGAGCTCGACCCCTCGGAGGGCTGAGGCATCTGGGAGGCCACCTCTTGTACTTCATGCTGTACGAATATTTCGACAATTAAAATTTTAGATTACAAAAATAGACATATATATAATTTTTTTATAAATTATTACATAATATAAAATGAAAATACTTACAAGTGTGTCTCTAATAGCCCCGTAGGTGTACTCCCCGTCACCACAGTTGTGGTAATGCTGCACTATGTCCCAGTCCGTGGGGGGCCGTCCATACTTCCTCTCCTGTATTTATTTAATTAGAACAAAGTCATATGCTTAAAATATTGAACTAGCATTAAAAAAATACTTACAAAGTCATATGCATACTCGGCTGATCCACGGGATCCGCCCCTATGACGGGAGATGCCAGTACCCGGGCCTCCAGGCTCCGACATTCGATTCGTACGACACTGCTCGGTTTTTTCTCTCACGTCTTCTCTATCCCAGTAAGCGAGCAGTGCATTGAAGACGGCGTCATCCCATCCAGGCCTCTGGTGCTTGGTGACCCACAACGTTTTCACGTTGTTCAGCATATCAGTGTATCTATCTGCTGCCCTACGAACGAACAGCTCATACACCTCCGTTGAGTTCGTAACGGAAGGGTCCCACCTAGTAGCTCTCTGCCAAATAAAATATTATTGTACTTAATAAGCGTTAAAGTTTATAAATTAATCAAAATTAAATAGCGAATAACAAAATATAATGTACCTGAAATGTCTCCCAGTACGTCTGCAGCCTCTCGGGGGATATCATTTGGAAAGTGAATGCACCGGGCTCCATATGTCGAGACATAATCTCTCGAATAGTCCTGGATACCGTATTCGATGGCATCAACCTGCAAAAAAGGGAAACACGCAAAATTAATAGACATATAAATATGACATAGTTTATTATTCACAAGTATTTAACTTACGTGCCCCTATAGATCCATATATCCAGGACCCTCCCCCCCCTGCTGGATCTGGAGCTGGAGCTGGATGATGGTCCTCATAGGCCTCAGGGCCGACAGCCTCGTCCTCATCATCCTAAATAAAGGGTATCGATACTGGTACCCTGGCATCTCGACCCCTGGACCCAGACGGTCCGCTCGACCCAGCTCCTCGGGACCCAGATGGTCCCCTCGATCCAGACGGTCCGCTCATCTGTAACAATAATTAAATAAAACCACATTATTACACTATTCAATAATAAATAATTCATCATATATATAACATGCAAATGAAACACACATAATTATTACATTATTCAATAGTAAATAATTATTACACTATATATTCAATATTCATTTGAGTCTTCATCCTCCTCCTCCTCCTCCTCCTCATCATCATCATCATCATCATCATCATCATTATTTTCTTCTTCTTCTTCTTCTTCTTCTTCTTCTTCTTCTTCTTCTTCTTCTTCTTCTTCTTCTTCTTCTTCTTCTTCTTCTTCTTCTTCTTCTTCTTCTTCTTCTTCAATATCAATTAGTGCACTGTTGACATCTGTCAATATGATTGGATCATCATCCGTTTGCACAACATTAATTTGGGACTCAAGGTCGTCTTAAAAGGGGGGAAGCTCTTGTTCATTCGTTGGCACGATTTCGACCAAGGATCTCGGTTTGATTTTGCAAATGGCCAACCATTCATGTGTACGCTTTCCCGGGTACTTGCAATAGTAAACTTGAGTGGCTTGACTTGCTAACACAAAAGGATCGTAGCGGCCGTATCTTTTCCTTTGATTAACGTCCACAAGTTTGTAATGAGGATGTATTCTTGTTCCATTTGGCACAGATGAATCAAACCACTCACACTTGAACAGAACAACATTTTTCTCAATACGTCCGGGGTACTCCAATTGCACTACTTCCTCAAGGATCCCGTAGAAATCATTCTCATCTGCATCATAATTTTTACCCTTGATACAAACTCCACAATTTGAAGTAGATTTTGATGAGCCATAAGTTAGTGTGTGAAATTTGTAACCATTCACGTAATATCCAGGGTATGTGGTGACACAACTCGAAGGTCCGCTAGAAAGATCACATATCCACCGATTTTGAATATTATTTATCCTTATAAGTTGTTCAAACCACGATGCAAACTCCTCTTGTAGTCTTTCATCTTGTCCAGCCCTCGAGAGTCCCGATTGGAATTTTTGCAGTTGCTCGAAAAACATACTACAAAAGGGGATTTGATTATTTAATATACGGATTGACGTTATAATTAATAAAAGTTGAACGTTATAAACTTACTTGATATACGGTTGCAACTCGGGACAATTCAGTAACACGTACGTATGAGCCGCGTTTTTCTCTTTATCTACAATCCATCTTTTGTTCATCTTTCCAAGATGTCGATCGGAAGGTATAAATATGGACAAAGTACCTTTCGCTACTTGGGGTACCTCGCCACGACCATCGTAATTACGAGGTACATTGTGCCGCCTCGTCTGAACGTGATCGTCAAAATAGAGGGAACAAAATATTGAGGCCTCTTTCGTTAAATACGCATTTGCAATCAATGCTTCAACATGCGCCTTGTTCCCAACACTGAGCTTTAAATTGTAAAGATACCTAATTAAATGAATCAAGTGTTATATATATATAGTATAACCATTTTAGGTAATCAAATAATTTAGAGTTATAAATTACCTCTCAAATGGATACATCCATCTATACTACACAGGACCAGTTATCCTTGCTTCGTATGCAAGTTGCACAGACAGATGCTCCATCGAATTGAAGAAGCTGGGCGGAAAGATACGTTCCAACTTACACAATATAACTGTAATATCTGCTTCCAATCGAGTCATGTTCTCAACTGTAATGGATGCAGAAGTTAACTCCCTAAAGAACAAACTAAGTTCAGTGATTGCTTTCCACACATTCGGCGGCAGAGTTTCACGAAAAGCAATCGGGAGTAGTCTCTGCATAAACACATGACAATCATGACTCTTCATCCCAAACATCTTCAATTTGCTCCAGTCTACACATCGAGACAGGTTAGACACATAGTCATCGGGAAACTTCAACTCAGTTACTCATCTGCACAGATCATCCTTTTGACTCTTATCAAGTGAATAACAAGCTTTGGGATACTTTCCTGTGCGTTGACATTTCTCTAGAGAGGGACAACGGCAATATTCATTAAGTTCATCCCTAGACTTATTTGTGTCTTTTGTTTTCCCTTCCACATCCATCACTGTGTAGAACAAATTATCAAACACATTTTTTTCAATGTGCATCACATCCAAATTATGCCGGATCAAGAGGGTACTCCAATATGGCAAATCCCAAAAAATACTTTTCTTCCTCCAGCCACCATCTAATCTTTTGTTGTGGGCCTCAGCACCTCCCACCCATCATTTGTTTAGTATCAGAAAATTTCTTGGGCACCAGATTTTTTGGAGGGCAAATCTCACTAATCAAATCAACTATTTGATTGTAACCCCTTTCAGACAGTCTGTTCTCAGTTTTAATGTTTAAAAGACGGGCATTGAATGACAACTGAGAATGAGACTCGCAACCAGGATACAGATCCTGATCCGCTGCACGAAGCATGTCAAAAAAATGTGCAGCATGCTGATTAGGAGGTTCCTCGCTAAGGGGCTCTTCTTCCACATTTTGGAAATTAATGTTAGGACCAGAAGTTAAGTCCATCATCATATTGTGGTACGAGCTAGATGCTGCAGTGTCGTCAACTCTATATGAAGTCGACGCCGGCTGATCATAGTGTGGTATAGAATTCCAATTTTGCTCACCATGCAAAATCCAATTGTGATAATTAGACATAAACCCATGTCTAAACAAATGTGATTTCACGTTAATGGGTTCTCTAAAATTCTGGTTCCTACATTTGAATTTCGAGCAAGGACACCTAATCTTTCCCCCACTCATCCATTCCGGGTTACTAGTAGCGAATTCTATAAACGATTCAAGTCCACTAAGAAATTCGGGAGATATCATGCCATTAATCGTTCTTGGACCATACATCCAACTACGGCTTGAATAATTCATAGGAATAGATCTGTTTCAGATTAATGAAGATTCAAAATTTAATTAAATCATAATTAATTCTTCCAGTTAATATATTTTTTCCTAATATTAATATATATATTTTCTAAAAATTTCGGCAGAGTTTTGTCTTATTTTATCGTATTCCCCAGTTAATATATCAAGTTTCTAATGCATCCATTTCTGACTTAATTAAAATTAATCAAGTCGGAACGCACATTCTACAGCAAACAATACCAAACAATTCATCAACCCTCAACTCCAATATCAACTTGAATCGAACATCGATTCGATTTTCAAAATTAATTTTATAATTGAACTATCATACAAAATTTGATCGAACATCGATCACCATATATATAAATTATTATTATATCATGCATGCAAAATAATTTTAAATTAAATAATTATTATAATTAAATTAAAATCATATTTAAATAATAATTAATTACAACAAGAATACTTACGGTGATAGTGGTGGCTATGAAATTATACTCCCGGATTGAATCTTTTTCAATAAACATACACACCTACAAATATATAAATTATAGCAATTAAATTAAAATTATAATAATATTAATAATCATAATTATATAATTGCATAATTACTAATTAATTAACACTAAATAATTATATAATAATCTTATACTACTAATTTTCCTAAATAATTACTAATAATCAAAATATACATAACAATTACAAAAATTAACACTAAATAATGAATAAATCACCAAATATAACAACAAAATTATATAATTGTATAATTACTATTTAATTAACATTTTTCTAAATAATTAAAATACACATAACAATTATACAAATTAACACTAAATAATTAATAAATCACCAACTATAACAACAAAATTACACAAATACATGCATATTATGTATAATAACAACAAAATTAACAACAAAATTATACAAATACATGCATATGAAAAAATACAAAATTTGTAAAATAAAAATAAAATTAACCGATTAAATCATAAAAACTCACCGTAGAAATGTTCCCGGGAACAAGTAGAACAAAGCCCGACTATTGTACAGTCCAATTTCAGGCGGCGGACGGAGGCGGCGGCGGTGGGAATTTTGGGTGAAAGCTGCGTGGGGGAGAAAAAGAGGGGCTGGATCGATTTTAATATACTGGTTTGTCGAGGGCCCTAGCGAGGGGCCCAAGCCCTCGTTAATGGGCTGCCGAGGGGCCCAAGCCCTCGCTAAAAATTATCGAGGGGAGCTGCCCTCGCTGATGGATTACCGAGGGGCCCACCCTCGTTAAAATACCCTCGGCCCAATTCCCTCGCTAATACCCTCGGTAATTAACGAGGGGTCCATCACCCTCGCAAAAGCCCTCGGTAAGTCCAGTCCTCGCCTCGGCCCTCGTTAATTAACGAGGGGCCCGTTGCCCTCGCTAATAGCCCTCGTTAATTTTGGATTTTTTTGTAGTGTCTTTTTTATGCACTACTAGAAATTATGTTATTAATTGTTGTGTATAAATTGGTATTTATTAATTGTTGTTTATAAATTATAGTTAGTTATTAATCATTTTTTATGTTAGCGTGAAACCTATTTATGTTTATTAGATGTTTATCACATTAATACCTTTAGTTGGGCTGGATCGATTTTAATATACTGGTTTGTCGAGGGCCCTAGCGAGGGGCCCAAGCCCTCGTTAATGGGCTGCCGAGGGGCCCAAGCCCTCGCTAAAAATTATCGAGGGGAGCTGCCCTCGCTGATGGATTACCGAGGGGCCCACCCTCGTTAAAATACCCTCGGCCCAATTCCCTCGCTAATACCCTCGGTAATTAACGAGGGGTCCATCACCCTCGCAAAAGCCCTCGGTAAGTCCAGTCCTCGCCTCGGCCCTCGTTAATTAACGAGGGGCCCGTTGCCCTCGCTAATAGCCCTCGTTAATTTTGGATTTTTTTGTAGTGTCTTTTTTATGCATTACTAGGAATTATGTTATTAATTGTTGTGTATAAATTGGTATTTATTAATTGTTGTTTATAAATTATAGTTAGTTATTAATCATTTTTTATGTTAGCGTGAAACCTATTTATGTTTATTAGATGTTTATCACATTAATACCTTTAGTTTAATTTGAGCAACAATAATTTATTCTTAATTCTATTGCAAGCTTTTGTATAGTTGATTGTTGAGGCGTATTTAAGAAGGGAATTCAAAATATAAATTATTTCCTTACTATAGTTCAAATCTTGGACTTATAGTGATGATGATGATGATGAAATTTTTAGTTTGTTAAATCATTATTATTCACTCATTTTTTCACTTTTTCTTAATTGCAGATGAGTGAAAAAAGATATTTAGTCGTACATATGGTGATTGGGATGGAACTTCTTACAGAGGTGGTGATACCCGGGTCATCCATATCCATGATGAATCTATGAACTTATCAACTCTTACCAGACTTGTTCATACTTTTTTAGATAAAAGTATGACTGAATGTGTTGTTGACATTTGTCATCTTGTCCATGTGAATGGTAAAGTGGTGATGGTAGTGATACAAGATGATAGCGATGTGGAGGGACTATTAAGTTCAGCACATTCACCCGAGGTTTATGTATCTCATCAAAGTGCAAAACACAGGTCAGTCTATCCACACTTTAATAGTTTAGTTGGGAGTTGCTCTCCATTCACCGATCGACGGGGCTTTGTGAATTTGTTGGATACTTTTAATGCTTTGAGGGATATACGTCTAGTCAATAATCCATTGAATAATATTCCTGACCGTGATGATGAGTTTCACACAATTGATCACAATAATGTTGTGGAGCTAGACTGACAATGACATGCGTACAAATGATGACATGTCTAATAATTCTTTCGGTGATGATGTGTCCTCTGAAAAGTCATCTGATAGTCTTCCGGGAGACCATGCATCATGTGAAAATAATGACAATTCACGTCCATGGTCAAGCCCAGGTATACCTTCTTCGTTTCCAGAACCTCGGGTAGATCTTCCTTACTTAAATGTGGATCCCGGTGAGCTAAGTTTAGAGAGCACATTTGTCAGCAAAGATGAGATGTATACATCGGTGGGGTACTACCATCTATTCAATAAGGTGGAATACTGCGTAAAGCTATCTGATTCTAGTAGATAGTACTTGAAATGCAAGTTCCAAAATTGTGGTTTTGTATTCCGTGCACAGGGGAAACATGGGTTGTGGAGAACAATTAAGTTTACATCTCACTCTTGTTGTTTGGATCCAAATTGCAACCCGCCACGATCATTGCCCTCCAAAATAATCGGATCATTTTATGTGGCTCAACAACAAAATGGATCAACTTCTGTGACCCCAATAGCTATGATGGAGGACTTGAGACATAACCATGGTCTGGATTTACGATACAGTCACGCGTTTAGATCAAGACAACGTGCTAACGATTTGATATATGGTGATGCTGAAGGATCCTTTAAGATGTTGTCATCGTATTTGCATCAGCTTACAGTTGCAAATCCTGGAAGTCATGTGAAGTTGCAACTGGACGGAGAAGATAAGTTGCAATTTGTCTTCTTTGCGCTTCGTGCATCTATTAATGGATTTATCAACTTTGGTAGGCCGATCATTGTTGTGGATAGGACACATCTTAAGGGCAAGTACAAGGGAGTAGTTTTTGTTGCCGTAACTTAAGATTGCAACCACAAAGTGTTTCCACTTGCAACGGGGATTGGTCATGTAAAGAATAATGACTCTTGGACGTGGTTTTTTTCGAACCTACGATTGGCATACAATTATCCGAATAATTTGTTGATTGTTTCAGATCAACACAAGAGCATAATACATGCTATCAAAATTGTGTAGCCCGAGGCATCTCACGAACTGTGTTACTATCACTTGCAGAAGAGATTGGTCGTGTATGGTCGAAACGTGGTTCAGTTTTTCAAGAGGGCTGCTTACTCGTACCGTCAGTCAGAATAGGTATTTACGAGTTGTTTTTTCCATTCTTTTATTCATTAAATTAATTCAATTTTCATTACATATTTACACACATCCAACATAATTAATCTTGTTTTTTAATAGAATTATGGATTGCATGAAGCGTTTGGACTCCGGCAAGATTGTGCAAACTTTAAATAACGCAAAACTCGAGCGATAGTCCAGAGTGCATTTTCCTGTTCCTCGCTATGAGTTCATGACATCTAATACAGCTGAATCTTGAAACAACCATATCTTGTGGGCCCGTAAGATGCCTATTGTGTTTGTGTTGGAATGTCTTAGACAAATAATGCAAAACTGGTTTCATGAGAGACTTACTGATGCAAAATCAACCGCCGGAAACTTTTGCAGTAGAGCCACAACTCATTTGTCAAGCATGAATATTTATCTGAAAAGTATGTTGTGGAGGCACTGTCTGATAATCGGTATAAGGTGATATATGGTGTGAACAGTCACATTGTAAATTTGGAAAAATACGCATGCGAATGCTGTGAGTTTCAGGGAGAAATAATTCCATGTAGTCATGTTGTCGCTGTTATTAGGTAAAATAAAGTCTCAAAAGTTCACAACAATTATTTTTTCTTACTTATTACTTTTTCTGGCTCTATTTAACAGGCATGCAAATTATCCAGTCAGTGCATTTGTTGATAACTATTATAACTCTTTTCATTTGAAGGGCTTGTGGGGCGGATCGATCATGCCCGTACCTATTCCAAAAGAATGGGTGATGCCTGATAATGTCAAGGACATAAAATATTATGCCCCACCCTGTCCTAGGCAAACAGGGCGGCCTAAAGTAAGCAGGATACGGTCAGCCCTCGAAGGATGCAAGACAAAGCGTAAGAGACAGACAAGACAAAGTCTCTCTCCCCCATTCACTCTCTACACATACTATTCACATTAGATAATTTTTAATACTTTATTAGATTAGTTTTTAATGTTTTCCTAGTTAGAATGTAGTGGTTAATTTAGTGCTTATAAACATTAAAAGAATTTTCCCAATCATACACAACATCAATTTTTAATGTACACCCTAAAATCATACAATGATAAATTCATACAGATAATTCACATCAATAAATCTTGAAGAAGATCATAGCAAAGTTCTTTTCGATACATTCGAGTGTTTTTTGGATCAACATCATCAAGGGATCGCCCCGTGGTCAAGCACTCCAAGAATTTTAGGCACATAACTCCACAATCATGGTTATTCAGTTGTTGTGGGCAATCAAAGAATCTTTCAACAGTCCACTTTTCAACATGACCACTCGGCGCTACTGGGATGTAAATCGATGGAAGCATTTCGGCAAAACTGTCAAACTCTTCATGTCTCGATGATCCCCATAAACGACACTGGGAATCGTAAACCACGATCTTTGAAGTCCTTAATTGCAGCTGGTATGCCGCCCAATGATTTCCATGGACATGTGCAATACCATATACATTCTCTGCCGTTGACCATGGGAGTGACATTCCATCAACCGGGAACTCTCTGCTGACATATTTCTTGATGTTTTGGTTGTAGCGATCCCGATCCCAGTAATCACCGTTAGCTTTGGTAGCTTTCCAGTATGGATATAGATTCTTAAGTATAGTCTGCAAATAGAATTCAACCAAAGAAAAAAATAAAATTAAATTACTCTTCATCGATGAACAAATAATGCATATACTAATGAACAATTCAACTTACATAAAAGAACAAACCCACACAGGTCCATCCAGTGGCATAACGTTCTGGGGATGCCTTGGCCTTCACCATCAACATATGTACCAAGGCATCAACGTGCTATCACATAACAAAAATTAAAAAATAAATTTATAAGACATTTATATATTAAACCAAAAATTTAATAATGTTAGGATATTATAAAGGTATAATAGAAATACCTCATCCGACAACCACATCTGTTGCTTGCACATGTCATTGAACCAATCTCAATTCACACTTGGAATACATGACACGGGGAGATGAAAAAGCGTGTTGACTCTACTATTTCTCATCAACCACGCTTTAACTTTTTGGGTCTTTGTGTTCGTATTTGAATCCTTTTGTTTCAAATTGGATACAACCTTATTCTTGCCCTTTCGCTGTAAATGGTGATCGGGATTGGTGTAGGGAGACCTCTGTGTAGGTCCCAGCTTCTTTGCCCTCTGTCTACACCACTTTTTCCTGAATACTTTTGTTGGAGGAACAACTTGCGAGGGAGACTGTAGGGAATAACAGAAGAAATAGTAATAATCTAATAAGTACTTTAATGAAGAGCTGAATTATATAAAACGACGAGAATAAAATCATTGATCTTACACTCATATTGTCATTCGCGTTCGTGGTCGGCTCTAATTCAACATTGGGGGTTTCAAACTCAAATGGAATCAGTACACCTTCGTAGAAATGCTAACATAATCAACCCAACATAACATTCAGTATAACATTCTAAAAACCAAGTATTACATTCTTAAAAAATTAAGATCATACTATATGTATATATTAATAATTTACGTGTGTATCTTCATCCATGTCTGTTGAAACCCCTTCTTTAGTTCTTTTGTCAGCTTCTGTCTGTGGAGATTGTTGAGGTGGCTAACAACATTTACCCAAAAAAAATGTGTCTCACTAAACATCATTTAAAAAATATAAGAAATATTAAATTTTAAATATACCTGTTCGGGTCGGGGTGGACTGCGCATCGGGGATCGTGCACCAATGTGAGATAATATACGTTGGAGCATACTGTCGATTTGATCGTATCTTTCCTGGAGCTTCTTCTCAACTCTTTCAAGAGATGAGTCTACATAAGCTTTCAAATTCATCTCAATTCTGTCAAACTCTTTTCTTATGTAGCTCGGAATTGAGGACGAGCTCTCAGGAATTTCATCTTCAGCAACATCTTCAACCTGTGCATCCACGGATGCCTCCCGTTCTTGATGTGTCGGTTTTGAAACTTGGGGGACGATTGCTTCCCATTCAATTGCATTCAAATAACAGGGGTCGGTCAACTCATCCCCCGAAGGAGGCAACCGACGATGCACAATAATATAAAGTAAAAAAATAAAATAATAAATTGCTAAATTGCAAAATAGATAATAATGTCAGTGAATTTCAAAATTTTTAAAGCACGTACACTTTCAGTCGAGGCACAACTGTTCTTGATATTGTCGTAGTAGATGAAAGAATTCGCAGTCCATCGCAGCATCCTTGGTATTTGAGGACCTCCTTGACGAGATGTCGGTCGCCCCACAGAGGTGTCCCAGATGGGGAATTTGCACATGTCCAAATTTTCATTGATTGCCACGGGTTTGCTTATGCGCTCCAGTGTTGGGCGTACGAAGTAATTTCCCATCTGGGACACCTCTGTGGGCAACCGGCATCTCGTCGGGGAGGTTCTCAAATACCAAGGATGCTGCGATGGACTGCGAATTCTTTCATCTACTACGACAACATCAATAATAGTAGTGCCTCGACTGACAGCGTATATGCTTTAAAAATTTTGAAATTCACTGACATTATTATCTATTTTGCAATTTAGTGATTTATTATTCTATTTTTTTTCTTTAAATTATTGTGCATCGTCGGTTGCCTCCTTTGGGGGATGAGTTGACTGACCCCTGTTATTTGAGTGCAATTGAATGGGAAGCAACCGTCCCCCAAGTTTCAAAGCCGACACATCAAGAACGGGAGGCATCTTTGGATGCACAGGTTGAAGAAGATGTTGCTAAAGATAAAATTGCTGAGAGCTCGTCCTCAATTCCGAGCTACATAAGAAAAGAGTTTGATAGAATTGAGATGAATTTGAAAGCTTATGTAGACTCATCTCTTGAAAGAGTTGAGAAGAAGCTTCAGGAAAGATACGATCAAATCGACAGTATGCTCCAACGTATATTGTCTCATATTGGTGCACGATCCCCGATGCGCAGTCCACCCCGACCCGAACAGGTATATTTAAAATTTAGTATTTCTTATATTTTTTTAAATGATGTTTAATGAGACACAATATTTTTTTTTTTGGTAAATGTTGTTAGCCATATCAATAATCTCCACAGACAGAAGCTGACAAAAGAACTGAAGAAGGGGTTTCAAGAGACATGGATGAAGATACACACGTAAGTTATTAATATATACATATAATATGATCTTAATTTTTTTAAAATGTAATACTTGGTTTTTAGAATGTTATGTTGAATGTTATGTTGGGTTGATTCTGTTAGCATCTCTGCGAAGGTGCACTGATTCCATTTGAGTTTGAAACCCCCAATGTTGAATCAGAGCCAACCACGAACGCGAATGGCAATATGAGTGTAAGATTAATGATTTTATTCTCATCGTTTTATATAATTCAGTTCTTCATTAAAGTACTTATTGGATTATGACTATTTCTTCTGTTATTCCCTACAGTCTCCCTCGCAAGTTGTTCCTCCAACAAAAGTATTCAGGAAAAAGTGGTGTAGACAGAGGGCAAAGAAGCTGGGACCTACACAGAGGTCTCCCTACACCAATCCCGATCACCATTTACAGCGAAAGGGCAAGAAGAAGGTTGTATCCAATTTGAAACAAAATGATTCAAATACGAACACAAAGACCCAAATTTGGCCAAATTTGGTGAATTTTCGAGCTCATCATTTTGCATAGAATTTCGAGCTCGTCTGCATGTACAGATCCGATCTCATATCTAGCACAAACAGTTTGGGAAAGAATTCTTTGGACATATCGGAATACGGGTTTTCTAATCAGTGAAGCCTTGGAACGACTAGGGTTATAACCAGATGCATCAACTCCAGCAATGCTCATCCAAAACTCAGATTCATTGTACGGCGAACCTATCCATCTAGTCAAGACATTTTGAGTGTGGAAGATATCACTGAGTTGTTGAACTGATAGATGGCGATCTTGGTTTCCTATACGGAAACTCATGCTGACAATTATCCCTTCATCATCAACTCCTTCATCCACGGTACTAAGAAATTCTAATAAGATAGGCTTATAAGTTGCTTCTCTGGTCCTCAACAAGCTCCCCCATCCTACTCTAGAAAAAAGTTCTTCCACTTCTTCCTTAATCCCCAAGACTTCTGCACATTATTCATCGTAGTGTCTTGTTGGTCTAATTGTCATCTCCGCCAACTCAATGAACCTGTCAACATATTGGTATCTGTCCAACCCAAAATCAATCCCGTAATCAGACGGCTTCCTTCTGCAAGCAGTGTAGCAATCGTAGTCAATGTTTTCCCTCATTTCCTCAGCAAACATTCTTGGATCATATCTTGCCACTGGTACAACTTGTTCCACACCTCTATTCACCCTTGTACTTCTTCATGACGGCATCTTGATACATAAACATTACAAAATAATTTGAAATTAAATCTTGATACGTCAATGACAAATAGCTAATATTTGAAGTTTAAATAATTTTCAGTAGTAATCCTTATTAAATTATTTTCATTATTACATGCCCAATAAAAC
The DNA here is from genome assembly GCA_030762865.1 of Paraleonurus japonicus. Classification (NCBI taxonomy): domain Eukaryota; kingdom Viridiplantae; phylum Streptophyta; class Magnoliopsida; order Lamiales; family Lamiaceae; genus Paraleonurus; species Paraleonurus japonicus. The sequence goes on from CM061059.1 coordinate 1,292,678, forward strand.
CCAACAAGAAAACCTCAATAATCAAACTTCATTCACCTAATTTGATATATTATTCAAAATTTGAATATGTGAGACCTAAACACTAATTTTCTAAATTCCCAAACCATAATTATGAAAAATTGAATCAAATTGTTAATCTCAATACAATAGAACATGCCCAATAAAACCCAACAAGAAAACCTCAAGAATCAAACTTCAATCCACCTAATTTGATATATTATTCAAAATTTGATTATCTGAGACCTAAACACTAATTTTCTAAATTCCTAAACCATAATTATGAAAAATTGAATCAAATTGTTAATCTCAATACAATAGAACATGCCCAATATAACCCAACAAGAAAACCTCAAGAATCAAACTTCAATCCATCTAATTTGATATATTATTCAAAATTTGATTATGTGAGATCTAAACACTAATTTTCTAAATTCCTAAACCATAATTATGAAAAATTGAATCAAATTGACTAAAGACATGAAAAGCCAATCATGTATTAACATCAATTTCATCAAAATTATGTCACTAAATAAACAAATTTACCCAATCTATTTATAGCCCTAATAATACTATTTAGATAGTTTTTACTAAAAATCATACTTTTCATGCTTAAAGCTTGGACATAATTAGAAGTAGAGTATAACAATACCTTTGTTGACTTCAAATTGGAAGACTCGATCCGAGTGTGACAAGCCGAGAGAGAAGGATGTAGATGCGTAAGAGGCATGTTTATTTGTTTGAAGAGAATGAAAAGTAGAGCCGGCCGGGCGTTTTAATAAGATATGGAAAAAGGGAAAAAGGTCCACTTAAATAGGTGTTACAATTAAAACCCTAAACCCAAGAATTTCAATTTAAAAAATTGACCAAGTCCCTGACTAAAACAACTCGGCTCGTCATTTACCTCGGCTCGAGTAGGTACTAATATTTGGTCGAGTTGAGCCACGGCGAAACCAAAATGCCTCGGCTCGAGTTGGTACTAAAGCCTGGTCGAGTTGAGCTATGGCGACACCAAAATGCCTTGGCTCGGTTTTTGCCTCGGCTTGAGTTGGTACTAAAACCTGGTCGAGTTGAGCCACGGCGATACCAAAACGCCTCGGCTCGATTTGGGAAATACCTCGGTTCGAAGTGTACTTAACTAACGCGTCGGAAATTAACAACTCGGATCGAGTTGAAAATGGGGATTTACCGAGTAGAGCCATGGCAATATATAAATGCCTCGGCTCGGTTGAATGCATATACTCGGACCAAATTGTGACATTTCAAGTCCAATTTTTTTAAACCTTGGGTCTAGTTTTTTTTTTTTACACATTTGGTCGATTTAAGACACGGCAATATATCTTTGCCTCGGCTCGAGTGCTCATCTCGAGACTTAATAAAAAAAACCTAATTTGATGAAATGAGGTTTTATTTAAATTCAAACTTAAAAATTTGACGTAACATCTTTGTCTATGTTCTTTCATCGAACTAAAAAAACATACAAACATGCGTACCGAGGCAAATTCTAGATTGGGAAAGAGTTCATTTCAGGTTTATTACTTATAATTGATATGCAATCTCCAAAACATCATAATTACTAAAGATTAATCATATTCAGAAATGTTAAATAAATTCATGATATACAATGACGATCCAAAAACTAGATAAAATCTAAATTGTTATCCAATTCAGGAAACCGGAAACAGGTCGGCACAAATTTTTTTCCTAAACAACTCACACTTTGACGAATCAATATGACTAACACTGTTACCCATGACCAAACATTCAAAGAATTTAATTGCAAGTACACCACAGTCGCCTCCATTTGTTTGTTGAGGAGGCTTATAATACCTCTCAACAGTCCAGGGTGCATCTTTAGCTTTTTCCGTCTCCTCGCCCCACACCATTCCCTGCTTGCAAAGTGAAGGTAGCATCGTAGCAAGTTTTTCAAAATGTCTTCTCATAAGTGTCCAACGAGTGCTCTCCGACATTGAGTCATATACTACAATTCGACACCTCTGGATCTGAAGCTCATATAGAACCCAATGTTTTCCTAACACATGCATGATGTCATAGACAGAATTTGCATTCGATTAAGGGACACCGCGGCCAATGAGTGGTCGAGAACCAGAAACGTACTCCATCAAGATATGACTCTGTTTTGTCCAATCCCAAAATTCCTTTTTATGATTGAATTTTGACCAACTAGTGTGTAATCCAAGCAGCATGCTCTGCAATACAAATTAATATAATGGAATAAAAAATGACAATAATGGCAAACATCAAATTAACTATTTCTGTGTTAAGGAAACTTACAGTAAAATAAAAATCCTCAAAAGTCCACTCGTCCAAATAGTCTTGTGGAAATTCTTTAGACTTTAACGAGACCAAACTCATCAATGCAACCATGTGCTGTCAAGTCGACATAATAAAAGTTTGGATAAATAGTTAAAGCCCAGTATATATAGAAAACTTATATAGTATAATTGTGGATACAATACCTTGTCTGTCAACCAACTGTTTGAATTCCACAAATCACTAAACCACTTTGCATTAACTCTTGGTATATTTTCGACAACAACAGTTGTTGTCAAATTTGACTCCTTGGCAATGCTAAACCATCTCGCAAAACTTATTGTGTTCACGTCCTCCCAATCCATGGGGTCAGCCATATCAGTTATTTTTATATCCTCAGATGACTTGGGTTGGAATATTACCTTTGGTTTTTTCGTCCTCTTAGCCCTTTGCTTCGTACGCATGATTGGAACGTGATGATTAGGGTCAATGAATGGACTAACAATGCTTGGACCCATCCGCTTAGTTCGTTTTGAGGTGTGTTTCTGATCCTGATCTTTCTCCACAACTGTAACATCATCACAACCCATCTCCGTACCATAATTTGCTTCATCATTATCCTGCGACAAGTGGATGTAACTAAAGTTAGGATGCCCATTTTTTTCATTATCGAACAAGAAAATTCCATGATAAACAGCATGATTTAAAATAAAAATACACAATGTGAAAAAAAAAATATTAAATGGTACCTTATACAATGTCACTGCACTATGAATTTCAATTTGATTATCTATGTTCAAACCAACATCGTCGTCCTCGTCCTGCATAAAACGAACAAATTTCAATATTAGCATTTTAAATTGGAGTAATATAAAGCATGCAACTTACCTCTTTTGATTTTTTAAATAATGATTCATCAGGATGACTGTTTTTTCGAGCATCTTCATTTATCTCTCCATCTTCATCCACCTGCATACACTCACAAAATAAATATAAAAGTATTCCTATTGTGAAACATGTCAATTTGCAACTTTAAATTAACACACCTCTTTGCCTTTCTCAAATTGTGAATCAGTACGGTGAATTGTTTCTCGATGATCGTACTACATAGAATAAAAAAACTCCCAATTGGCAAAAGTAGCCTTTTGTTGACTGCCCAAGACTTTTTTAGCCCACCTTTCAAAACACTCTTTTCTACCCTTTTTAACTAGGATTTTACCTAAATACCCTTACTAACCCAATCCCCCATTTAGTCCCATCCACACAAATTTAGAAATGACAACCAAACAATCCCAAAACTTAAACAATTAATTTAGAAAGGCCACGTCCACCTTTCTTCTTCTTCTTCCTTCCACCTTTGTTCTTCTTCCATTTTCACACACAATCCCTCCATCTCTGCTGCCAGTCCCCCCCTCCAAGTTTGCTGATGCTGCCCACACCCCCTCACCCCCCCTGCGCGCGCGCGCGTGCAAGTTTGCTGCTGCTGCACCCACCCACCCACCCCCACACAAGTTTGCTGCTGCCCCCTGCGCAAGTTTGCTGCTGCCATTTCCACACACACAAGCACATTTGCTTCTCAAAGTTTTCATCAAGGTATTAATTTAAACTTATTTTCATTTAGGGCTCTAAAATTTAATAATTTATGAATGCTTATTTTTCATTATTATTTGAGTGTCATTGGTATATGATTATTATTCAATATATGGGATTTTTAAATAAAATATATTGGTTTTTAAAATCTAATTCCACAAACTGTTTGTGGCTCTACATGAATTTTATCGTTTTATTCAAATCTATTATATAATTTATTTATAAATAATATTATAGTGTAAATTATCATAAAATAGTTTATAAAAATAATACTAATATTATTAAATAAATATAACAAATATTAATTTCACAAGCTAACAAGAATGAAAAATGTATATATAGTGTTGGGCTGGTCATAAAAAAAAAACTAATCACTTTCAAAAAAGGTAATCAATATTTTGTTATGTCCAAAATGACTACACTAATCACAAAAAAAAAAAAAAAAAAAAACTAAATAATAAAAAGTATGTATTGGTGAGTATTTTACTGAAACAGGTATGTATAATTCACACACAAAAAAAAAAAAAAAAAAAAAAAAAAAAAAAGGCAACAAAAGAGTCCAAAACCCAACTAAAAAATTACCTCTGTTTGTGAAACTTTTGTTTGTTGAATTATTGTTATGAACTCATTTGTCATTCCTACTTAATTGCAGATGAGTGAAAGAAGATATTTGGTCGTACATTATAATGGAGAATGGAATGGAACCTCTTACGTGGGTGGTGACACTCAGGCCGTCCACGTCCGTAATGAATCACTCAACTTATCAACTCTTACTACAATTGTTGACGGTATTTTAGATAAAGATATTACTCAGGATTTTCAAATTTTTGATCTTGTTCATGTGAATGGCAAGTTGGTGAGGTTAGTGATAAAAGATGACAAAGATGTGGAGGAATTATTGAGTTCGGCACATTCACCTGAGGTTTATGTGTCTCATCAAAGTAAAAAACAGAGGATAGTCGATCCACACAGTGATGATTTTGTTGGTAGTAGCTCTTCATTCAATCAACCGGGGGGCTTTGTCAATTTGATGGCTACATTCAATGCTTTAAGGGATTCACAACAATTGAATAATCCTACTAACAACATTTCTGACCCTGATGAAGACCTTCACACATCAGATCACAATAATGATGTGGCTACTGATAATGATACGGGTACAAATGATGATCTGTCTAGTAATTCTTCCGATGATTCTCCAGATTATGCATCTTTTGAAAATGAATCTAATAATCTTCCGGAAAATCATACCCCATGTGAAAATAATGAAAGTGTACGTCCATGGTCCATCCCGGATATACCTTTATCTTTTCCAGAAGGTCGTGTAGATCTTCCTTATTTGAATGTTCGTCCTGGTGAACTCAGTTCAGGTAATATATATGTCAGTAGAGATGAGATGTATACATCTGTTGGGTACTACCATCTATACAACAAGGTTGAGTACCGCGTGAAGCGATCTGAGCGTAGTAGATGGTATTTGAAGTGCAAGTTACAAAATTGTGATTTTGTATTCCGTGCACAGGGGGAACATGGTTTGTGGAGAACTATGAAGTTTACGCCACACACATGTCGATTGGATCCAAATTGCAATGGCCCGCGAACATTGCCCTCTAAAGTAATCGGATCATTTTATGCTGCTAAGCAACAAAATGAATCAACTGCTATGAGCCCTGTAGCTATGATGGCTGGCCTGAAACTTAACCACGGTTTGGAATTACGATACAGTCATGCATTTAGATCAAGACAACGTGCTAACAGTTTAATATATGGTGATCCTGAAGAATCGTTTAAGTTGTTGTCATCTTATTTGCATCAGCTTAATGTTGCAAATCCTGGAAGTCATGTTAACTTACAATTGGATGAAGAAAATAAGTTCAAATCTGTCTTCGTCGCGCTTCACGCATCAATCAATGGATTTATCAACTTTGGGAGGCCCGTCATCATTGTTGATGGGACACATTTGAAGGGCAAGTACAAGGGGGTAGTTTTTGTTGCTGTAACCCAAGATTGCAATCACAGAGTTTTTCCGCTTGCGACGGGGATTGCTGTAACCCTTTATGACTGTTAATGCATGATTTAATCAGTATTACGAAATAGATTCAAAATTCAAAATTTGATCCAACTCGGCTCGGTTGGGAAGGTCAACTCGGACCGAGTTGAGATGCGAACAGTATTACGAAACGCAATTTTAAGGTCAGTTCGTTCTTTCTTTTCTCATTCCTTTTCATCCTCTCCACACTCAACTCACACCACACCTCACGGCGCCCACGTTCACCCGAGATTCATGCACCAAATCTTTACTCTCGTAAAAATACGCACTTTATCATTCTTAAGTGTTGCACATCATTCATCTCCCTCGGTTCATTCCACCCGTTTCATTGAACTCGGCTCGAGGGACACATCCCAAAGGTTTCATTCATTTCTTTCAAACACAATCCAAGAAAGGTAAGTTCTTTACTCTTCTCATTTCATTTCAAGTTGGAAGCGTGATTTTTGTGATTCTTGCTTAGAACCCTAGAACTTCAAATTAGGGCTTTTTCTTCTTTGATATAACTGGTATGTGTTAGCCCTAATTGTGATAAAATTAACATTTTTGGTGAATGGGTAGTGTAGTTTTAGGGTCAATTGTTGATGGGTATTTTCAATTTTGGAGTAATTGGGAATTCTATGCCCTAGGTCTTATATTGCCAAAATTTTTAAATTAGGGAAATGAAGAATTGACACGGTATTATTGCTAATTTTGTGTTAGTGATGAATTATTTGTTGATTGAGCTTGATGGGTAATTCCAATTTTCTCTCAATTTTGAAATTTACTCTTGATTGGATATGTTGAGCATGCTTGATTCTTGGAATTAATTTTGAGGAGTAATTACTTGTTGTTGGTATAAGAGAGGTTGTGGATGAGTTGGAATCTCTTACATGCCTTATTGTAAATTGAATGAATGCCTTCATGTAGTTAGTGAAATTTTTTTATTATAGAATGCATGATTTTGACGATAGGTTGAAGTTGTAAGAGATTTATCTATTAATTGACAAGTGAGTGTAAATCCAATGTTATCTCATGAATTCCTCATTCTTTTTAGGAAATGCCTCCGAGAACGAGAAGACAAATAAATAATCAAGCTCAGCAGGAGAGGGAGGAGGAATATCTGGCAGACGTTGAACAAGTTTTGAATGAAGCATTGTATGAGGCATGCGGTCATAGGCCAAGTGATTATGGGATTGTATTTGAGTCGTTTGATTACGCCGATCAGTTCCAAGAGGTGGTTGTCATGACATTCCGGGCCACTCGGTATTATGATGAGGCTTGTGCTGAGGCGTTAGGAATAAGGGAAGATGTTGAGGAATTGTTCGAGAGAATTGGGTGGAGGAATTTTCTAATGATAAGGAAGCCAACGTATGAGAATCTTGTGGTGGAGTTCTTTAGCACAATTAAAGAGGTGTTGAACGAGGACAGAGATGTTTTGGGCATAACTTTTCGGGTGGGTAATCAAGATAGGTACTTATCTATTGATGATCTTAACACTATTTTCGAGGTAAGAAGGGTCACTACCGATAACTCCGGGGGGGTGCGGTACCTTGAGGCCGAATTTTGGAGAGAGCTGGCAAGTGCAGATGAACATGATAGGCCGTCTTTCGACCCGAGCCGCTCGAAAGCGTCCCAAATTAGAAACCCGGTTTTTCAGTACGTGCAACAGATAATGGCTAACACCTTGTTCGCCCGTTATGAGGTAGGATCAGCAAGAAGCACCGAGCTTAAGTTACTATTCCGCATGATTAATGGGAAAAATTCCTGCCTGGGGACGCGTTTGATTGAGCAGTTTAGTAGGTAAAGGAGGCCGGTTAAAAATATTCAAATCGGAGGCCTAATTACACATATAGCAGAGCATTTCGGATGATACCCTGCTGCAGATGAAAGACCGATAGCGGGTGACACGAAGCTCGACCTATCATGTATGGTTAGGTCGAGGATGATAATGAGATTGGGGGATCGTTTCTGCCTAAAGCTAGATCCGAATGGCCTATTTCCTTTGCCGAATCAAGAGCTGACCTCGGTGTTTAGCGGAAGAAGAGGAAATTGGAACTTGTCGTCACCAGCTCATATTGAATGGATGAGCAGGGCAACCGAGGGTCCTTCGCGGGGAAAGAGAGCAAGACATGCAGCGGAGTCCTCCAGAAGCGCCCGGGAAAGAGAAGAGGATGAAGAAGAGGAACCGGTGCATGAGGAGATGCCACAACCGCAAGATTCTCCCATAAGGGAGACCCGTAGAGATCGCACCCCCCCAGTTACTCAAGTGTATCATAGAAGAGGGGAGATGCAAAATCTCATGAGAGGGCTTGAGGGACTGAACATACGGGTCGAGGCTCAAAATGCTATCATCCATGAGTATGGCATCCGGCTGGAAGGAGTTGAGATGAATCAGCAGCAACAGTTCGAAATGCAGCAGCAACAGATGGAGATGATGTGGAGGCAGATGGAGATGCAAGAGGCCATGTACGGGTGGCACGTCAACCAAGGGCATTTTCCTCGTAGGGATCCACCACCACCTCCGGAGTGGTGATATAATTCTTCTCTCTCTGTTATTTGATGATGATGTGTACTTAAATTCTTATTTCTATTTTCATTTATTTTGGGATTGTATTTGAATTGTGTTGATGGATTTTTATTTGTGTGGATGTTGAATTGATTATGTTTTTAAGCTGTTGTGGGCAATCTATGAATCTTTCAACACTCCACTTTTCAACCAAAGTGCTCGGCGCTACTGGGATGTACATCGATGGAAGCATTTCTGCAAAGTTGTCGAACTCTTCGTGTGTGGACGATCCCCATAAGCGGCACTGGGAATCGTAAACCACGATCTTTAAATTCCTTAGTTGCGGCTGATATAGCACCCAATGATTTCCATGGACATGTGCAACACCATATACATACTCTGCGGCTGACCATGGGAGTGGCATTCCATCGACCGGGAACTCTCTACTGACATATTTCATGATGTTTTGGTTGTGGAGATCCCAATCCCAGTAATCACCATTAGCTTTGGCACGTTTCCAGTGTGGATATCGAAGAATAAGTATAGACTGCAAATAGAGTTCAACCAAAGAAAAAAATTAAATTTAAATTATTCTTCATCGATGAACAAAGAACGCATATACTAATGAACGATTCAACTTACATAAAAAAACGCACACACACAGGTCCATCCAGTGGCATAACGTTCTGGGGATGCCTTGGCTTTCACCATCAGCATATTTACCAAGGCATCAATGTGCTATCACATAACAAAATTTAAAAAATTAATTGATAAGACATTTATATACTAAACCAAAAATTTAATAATGTTAAGATATTATAAAGGTATAATAGAAATACCTCATCCGACAACCACGATCGTTGCTTGCAAATTTCGTTGAACCAATCCCGATTAGCCTTTGGAATAGACGCCAAGGGGAGAGGAAAAGGCGTCTTGACTCTATAATTTCTCCTCAACCACGCGTCAACTTTTTCGGGCTTTGTCATCGTATTTTCTTTCTTTTGTTTCTTGCCCTTTTGCGGTAAATGGTGATCGGGATTGGTGTAGGGAGACCTCTGTGTAGGTCCCACCTCCTTTGCCCTCGGTCTATACCACTTTTTCCTTAGTACCTTTTTTTAGGGAGCAACCTGCGAAGGAATAACATGAGAAATAGTCATAATCTAATAAATAATTTAATGAAGAACTAAATTATATAAAATGATGAGAATGAAATCATTGATCTTACACTGATATTGTCATTCGCTTTTGTGGTGGGCTCTGATTCAAGATTGGGGTGCTCAAATGGAATCATTGCATCTTTGTAGAGATGCTAACAGAATCAACCCAAAATAACATTCAATATAACATTATAAAAAAACTAAGATAATACTATATGTATATAGGAATAACTTACGTGTGTATCGTCATCCATGTTTGTTGAAACCCCTTCTGTTGTTCTTCTGTCAGCTTCTGACTGTGGAGATTTAAAAAAAAATATTATTGCATCTCACTAAACATCATTTAAAAAAACATAAGAAATACTAATTTTTAACCTGTTCGGGTCGGGGTGGACTGCGCATCGGGGATTTTGCACCAATATGAGACAATATACATTGGAGTATACTGTCGATATGATCGCATCTTTCCTGGAGCTTCTTCTCAAGTCTTTCAACAGATGAGTCTATATAAGCTTTCAAATTGGCCTCAATTCTGTCAAACTCTTCTCTCATATAGCTCGGAATCGAGGACGAGCTCTCAGGAATTTTAGCTTCATCAACATCTTCTTTGGCCCTGAGCATCCACAGAAGCCTCCCGTTCTTCATGTGTCGGTTGTGGAACTCGGGGGACGGTTGTTTCCCAATCAATCGCGCTCAAGTAACAGGGGTCAGTCAACTCATCCCCCGAAGGAGGCAACCGATGATGCACAATAAGCTAAAAAAATAAATTGAATAATAAATCGCTAGATTGCATAATATATAATAATATTAGTGAATTTAAATTTTTTAAAAGCACATACGTTGTCGGTCGAAGCTCCACTGTTCTTGATGTTGTCGTAATAGATGAATGACTTTGCGGTCCATAGCAACATCCTTGGTAGTCGAGGACCTCCCCCATGAGATGACAGTTGCCCACAAAGGCGTCCCAAGTGGGGTATTGCTTCGTACGCCCAACACTGGAGCGCATAAGCAAACCCGTGACAATCAATAAAGGTTTGGGCCTTTTGTGCATCGGATTTGGCTCTAGCCGCCATCTTCCGGATATCCGTCAGTAGAAAGTCAAAAGCCACCCGGCCCCAGGGGTACTGGTTGAAGGAATCCATATCATCCACTAAATGGATGTAATTTGTTTCAATTTTTTTCTGCTTCTGGTCTCGCACCAGAAGCAGCCCGTAAACAACCCAAAGTAGAGCCACCTTAATACGATCACCAGATACAAGTGATGTATCTTTTATAGCTTCAGAAAAATCCTCGACGTACAAATTTTTCTTCCCTGTAATATAATAATTATTAAATTATAGATCACTAAATTGCAACATAAGAAAAAAATAAATGAATTTCGAAATTTTCTTGCCTGGAAAAACGCGGTCGAAGAAATCTGACGAGGTTGGACATTGAGGTTTCACGCCAAACCTCAACCCCGTCACCAAAGCGTACTCACGAGGACCAAAAACTGCCTCGTGGTAAAAAACATGGAACCGTACTTTGTCTTTGGAACCAGAGCGATCCTGGTTGAACAAGAGGAAGAGGTACAGTTGGCCTTGAAACTGAATCCCTTTGTAATCGAGGAAATGTCCGAAACAAGATTGTTTGAACACTTCGCGTTCTTCATTGGACAAGGCCTCGCGTATAGCTTTGAAGATCCCAGTATGAGCACGCGAACTCAATTTCGCCTTGTATTGTTCCTCAACTGGAACAAGAGATAATGAAGGCTGTGTAATCAAATAAAAATAATAATAAAAAACTTAATTAATAATACCTTATATAAACAAAACAAAAGATTTAATAAAGAGTTGTTACTAACCGTGGGATTCGTGACGTTGTCGCCACCAGAGACCTTTTTCGCCCTCTTCGACCTAGTTCAGTGAGAAATTAATACTCTTAACATATTCACAAATACTTGAACAATGTAAATGTCGGGCGTAAGTACCTTCTAAATGAGGCAATACATTCTTGCTTAGTTGAATTCTTCATCTCGTCAAGTTTTTCAATAAAATTTGAGACCTGGAAGACAATTCTTGAATTAGAAATTAATGTACGAGCATGGAATAATTTATAATAAATCCTCTGATCACGACTAGTGTTTCTTGTAAATAAAAACAAATTAAGAAACAACTCTTGACCTTAAGTTTTGAGCTCAAAAAATGGCTACCTCTCCAACAAAAATGACTAACTCTCTAGTAAAATTTGTTGACAGTATTTCATAGAATAATATTCTTATATTTATTCAATAATCTTATTATTCTTATAAAATAATACCACACAATTTATGCATAAACATTTTGTATGTGGTAATGATGTTTTTGAATAAATATTACGTCGAATTGTATATATATATAAGATATTAGTTTATGGTATTTGTGCATGAATGATACGCTATTAATAAGTAAATTTTCATTATGTGAACAAGTTTCATAGGAAATTTACTCAAGATCCCAAAAAACTAAAAATAATAGTAGAAACTTCCAATGAGACGTTCAAAATGACAATGACAAAATGGAAACTTCAAACGAGAGGGAAATAATATTTTTCACTGAAAACAACTAAGACTAATAAATTAAAATTATTTAATAAAAAACTTTTGCCAATTAAAAATAACTAACATTTTCAGATTCTGGAAGTTGCAACCTATCTTTACGATTTTTGTCTAGAACTATAACCATGCCATTATATTATATGCAGTCAATAATTAGTTTCAGATTCTGGAAAGCAAAAGAAAGAGTGTAAGAATTAAATAGAGAAGGAGAAAATATAGATAGCAGATAATTAATCCTTCATCAATCTTATAATCCCCTGAACTTAACATCCATCTCCTATCACACTAATGACACTAAACTGATTATGACCTTCAAATTTAAACGCATGTATACTAAAACTCAAAATCAGTGTAATGTCATCATCCATCATACCTTAATTTCTCCTAAATCACTCTGTTAGATATTCATATGTTGTATCAGAGAGCTAACACTAACAATTCTTACAATAAGAAGAAAGAGAAGCACGGTAACGTATCTTACAGTTATAAGCGGCGGAGGCGGCGTCGCGTGGCAACGGCAGCGGAGAGGTGGCGTCGCGTCGCAATGGCAGCGGAGAGGCGGTGTCACGTGGCAGCGGAGTAGCGGCGGCATCGCGTGGCAGCGGAGAAGCGGCGTAGCAGGGCAGCGGCGGTGGCGTGGTAGCGGCGTCGGAGAGGCAGGGGAAGGGAAGAGCGCGTTTCTTCTTTTTTTCAAATTAGGGGAACTAAAATTTGGGTTTTTGTTTTTACCATTTAACCTTGTCAAAATGGATTTACCTTTATTTAGTCTAAAATTTAATCCTTGGGTAAGGAAAGGATTGGGGAGGGATGGGATAGGGGAAAGGATTTGTGTGTTTGGGATGAAGGGGATGTTTAGGTAAATTCACACATAAAAAGGGTAAAAAAAAGAGTGTTTTGAAAAAGTGGGTCAAAAAAGTCTTTGACCCCTAAGTTTAGGTCAAAAAAGAATTCCACCCAATAAAAAATATTAATATATGATGCTTAATTTAAAACAAAACATAGGCATGTGGTTCACCTCTTTGGTTTTTTGATAACTTGAGCCATCATCGCCACATTTTTCTCGATCACTTTCCTGCACAAGCAATACAAAATCCAGTTAGAACACAATTTTAAAGCAGTCTTCACATTAATCAAATCACCCATGAAGAAAAAATATAGAAAATAACCTTTTGATTTGGCATGGAGGGAAGTGAGCAGCCCATGTGATTTAACAATGTTGTCAAGAGTGTTTCAACATACTCTTGACGTCTGTGCACCAAGTAAAACTGCAACTTAACATACTCCTTAAAAGAATCTTTCTTCTCAGCCTGCATGGGTACGCTCGAGCCGGCCACAGCTTCTGGATCATCCTCGTCTTCAGTGTCCTCGTTTTCAGAAAAAGTAGCGAAACGTTGACGCTTTTGAGACGGTTCAGCATTATAGCTTTGATAATCCTTCTCCCACTGCACAACACTAACATAAGTTGCAGATACAACCTCTTCCTCAGATGGAATCAACCTCTTGTGTACAATTACCTTGTAAGAAATTCATAAAATATAAATGTAGTAAGTAAACGCAAAATAACGTATAAGTGTGTCCCATTAAATACTTCCTACATTGTTATTCTAGTACTTACATCTTTGGTCGAATCATTCACTGGCTTGCCAATTTTGAATATGTGCCTCTTTAGTTTTTTATCAGTCAGCAATTCTTTGGTTGTCCAACGAACCATGCACGGAATCGCATCTTCTCTACCGTTCACTGGTAATGCACCTAATATTGCAACTCTGGGAATAGCTTCAAATGCCCACAGTTGTAGGGCCTGTGCAAAACCATGACAGTCAATATACGGCTTGTAAGGTGTATGAAGCTTGGACTTCTTCTTCGGGCATTTAACTGTTTTTTATTTTTTTGCGACCTTCTCCATGATATGTCGGATGTTGCCAACCAAGAAGTCAAATGCCACCACACCCCAAGGGAAATTGTTGAATTGTTCGAGATCGTCAACCATGTGCAAGTACAGAAGTTCAAGCTTCTTGTTTGTCCGATGTTGTGCAACCAACAATCCATAGACGACCACAAGCAATGCCAATTTGAGGGCGTTTTCTGACCCATGGTCTTCTTTCAGTAATGCTTCTTCAATGTCTGTTAAGTATAAGAACTTCTTCTCCGGGAATAGACTCTGGAAAAATTTCGAAGTGTAAGGTGTTGCCGGGATAGTTCCAAAATGTAAACCAGTGATGAGCGCAAACTCTGGGGGACTAAATACTGTCTGACAACCGTTAACATGGAATGTAATTTTCTCTCTTGAACCTGACTTGTCTTGTTTCATTAACAAATGCAAGTACAGATGTCCTTGAAATTTGATAGATTTCATTCTCAAAAACTGTCTAAAACAGCTGTCTTCAAATCTTCTAAGATTGTTGGCATCTAGTGTATTCCTTATGATGTCCGTAATATGGTTTAAATCCGCACGAGGATTTACTTTCGCATTGAATAGTTATTTATCCTTAAACATCGCCATTACAACCTGCATAAAAAATTAATTGTAGAGTTTATATGTAATTTCCATTATTAAATATAATATACGTACAGATATCTGAAGACCAGATATGAGCACATTATTATAAAGCCAGTTATTAGATTAGATGTGGAAATGTACACTAAACTCCAAACATAACTAAAAATTTAACATCAATAATTCATTAAATAAGCATGATTAGTTGTTGTGAATAGAAACACATGATCAATTCACAGCCATCATAATTCAGGCAGAGTATTAAAACTAAAAAAAAACTTAACCATTACCCCTATCTTGATTAACTATCTCCCATCATATAACCATTTCTCTCCACTATAGATAACCAAAAATCTCTTTTGTCCTATTATTTAAAACCTAGATCAAAGAAATTATAATGTAACATCTATTTGAACAATTCTTCCTCCAATATGCATAGAACCAAACACCCCTAAAAGCAGAGAATCAATTTATCTACTTTACAATGAAAAACGTGAATTTATCCAAGACATATTGCTATAACATACATTAACAAGACGTTGCTAATTATCAAAAAATTGATTTAGAAGAATTAATGTAGTGTAATATAAGTAGTTCCATAGTTCACAGCAAATGCAATATAAGTAGTTCCATATCAACTGAAATATAATGCTAATTCATAACAATTTTTGGACAAGTAATAAATAATAAATAAGACTATTACGATAAGAGACATTTTCTAGAACATTGTTTAGGTGACTTCAAAAATTCCTTGTAATACTTATTTCATATTCTACGGATTACATAAAAACAGAACGTGTAAGGCAATGACATCTACATAATGTGGAAAAATCTCAAGAAGAATGATATACTACAATCCTTGTAATACTTATGCATATTTGACAATAAACTTCACAAAATGTAATAAATCATGTTGTTGTAAAAAAAATAATAACAATAATAAAGATTAAACTTGCCGGCGGCGGTGAGAGGTGGAGGACACCGCCGGGGAGGAGGGGAGGAGAGACGCGGGGGAAGAGGGGAGGAGACTGATGTTGGCACAGGGGAGGAGACTGCCGTTGGCGCTGAGCGGCGAGGCTAGCGGTGGAGGAGAACGACGGAGACGACGGAGGAGAGCGACGGAGACGGTTCGCAAAAGACGCGCCTATGTGAGAAGGCGGAAAAAATGAGAATTGAATTTGAAATGGTGTATTTAACTTAACCCTTGGAAAAATTAATTAAAATTCCAACTCGGCTCATCTAAAATCCCTCGGGTTGAGTTGAAATTGGGCATGGGTCGAGTTGGTTCTCGACATGAGGAAGTCAACTCGGCTCGGGCAGATATGTACTTGGGCTCGGGGCTGATATTCACACCAATTCGGCTCATCTAAAATGCATCGGGTCGCGTTGAAATTGGGCATGGGTCGAGTTGGTTCTCGACATGAGAAACTCAACTCGGCTCGGGCAGATATGTACTTGGGCTCGGGGCTGATATTCACACCAATTTGGCTCATCTAAAATGCCTCGGGTCGAGTTGAAATTGGGCATGTGTCGAGTTGGTTCTCGACATGAGGAAGTCAACTCGGCTTGGGCAGATATGTACCTGGGCTCGGGGCTGATATTCACACCAACTCGGCTCATCTAAAATGCCTCGGGTCGAGTTGAAATTGGGCATGGGTCGAGTTGGTTCTCGACATGAGGAAGTCAACTCGGCTTGGACAGATATGTACCTGGGCTCGGGGCTGATATTCACACCAACTCGGCTCATCTAAAATGCCTCGGGTCAAGTTGAAATTGGGCATGGGTCGAGTTGGTTCTCGACATGAGGATTTCAACTCGGCTCGGGCAGATTTGTACCTCGGCCCGGGTTGGTGCCCTCCCACTCGAACCGAGTGGTAATAAATCGGCCGAGTTGGCTGAATTTTTTTTAGTGCGACCATCACTCACATATCTTTCAAATAGTGCAATAGTTATATTCGAATACAATAAATAGACTGTAAATATGAGAAGATTAACACCTCAAAATAAGAAGATTCATAGTGACATATGCTTTAAATTTATTTTCAAAATGTGAAAATTAACACCTCAAAAATCATGTGATTTTTTTTTAGTACATAGGTAATAAAATTTTGTATATACAAAATAAATATTTGGTACTAATTTATCAATGAACAAAAATAAATAATAATGAAATCTTGATTTGTTACATTTTTTAATTGCAAAGTGTGAATGGACACATATGTTTTAAATATATGTTAAAAAAAAGGACATATATATTGAGACAATTTTTATTAAACAGTATAAAACAATAGACTTACTAACAATATATATATATATATGAAGGTGTGCGTAAGTGTTTTTGCAGAATATTGTCACGAATATTGGCACAATCGAGAACAACACAGACGAAAATAAGTGAACAGAAATACACAGCGGAAGTCTTAAACACTTTGCAAGATGGATATCAAAATTTTGTATAGACTATAAATAAGTCTATACTGCCAATCGGCGTATTATCACTAGTAATTGTTAAGTGATACAATCGGTGAAAACATAAGTCACACCGTGAATGGATCTACGTATATAGTGACTAGACAATAATCAATCTAACCTATCACTAATACATATAAAGACTCAATGTTGAGTGAAATGTCAGAACATTCACCAACGGAAGTATCGAGATAGAAACATACAAGAAACTCAATAATCTATGCCAATAGACTATGCTAGATTGTGTTTCTCTCAACTCCAAGTTTTAATCTTCATAGCAACCGTGTATATATAGATAAATCTGGACTCTTAGTGCTTGAAGATAACTTCCACATCTCCCTTGAAAATAGGTAACTTCCATTTAACTTCCCCATGATCATTATAACTTCTCTTTTCTTGCCTTTTCAAACGCATGACTTCGGTAACTGCCGTAAGTCTTCATTCTGAAAGAAAACAAGACATTGAACAAGACAAAACATGGGTTAAGGGTTAGTGGAAGTGGAAGGACGAATTCTGATGTTGTGACCAGAATGTTGGCATATTCTGAGTAACACTCGTCACTAACATCAACAATATATGTTTAAAAAACAAACGTTAGAATGACTAAAGAGGTCACAACTAATGGCACAACGAAAATCTTGACATTTGTTTGCATCGATGTCTATAACAGAACGACCTGTGATCAAACACTCAAAATACTTAATACACATAATTCCACAATCAAATGCATTGGTTTGTTGTGGAGCTTCTGAACAACAGTCAATGGTCCACCTGTCTTCTATGAAATTACCCTGAATACAACGTGCTAGTAATAACTAATGATACAACTAGGGGTGAGTATTATTCGATTTTTAACCAAAAATTGAACCAAATCGAACCGAAATTTTAATTCGGTTCGGTTATTTTGGTATTCAGTTCGGTATTCGGTTTTGGTATCGGTTTTATCAATAAAATTTCGGTATAACCGAAAACCGAACCGAAATTTATTTTTATATATATATATATATATATATATATATATATATATATATATATATATAATTTTACGAATTTGTATTAAATTTTGTATTTGATATTTTATGTTGATATTTTGATATTTTGGATTTGGATTTTATGTTGGAAGTTGAGAACTTGGAACTTAGTATATAAATGATTTATATTTGCTTGTATTTTACTTGTTTTGGTTGAGATTTTTTTTTTTTTTAAAGTCTAAAAGAAAAGTCTCAAAATTTATTTTTTTAAAAAATAAAAAAAATTTCGGTATTCGGTATTATACCGAAACCGAACCGAAAATTTCAGTTTCGGTATTGATCAATTTTTATATATTTCTGTTCGGTTTCGGTTTCTTATAGTACTAATTCGGTATTTGTTCGATTTTCACTATTCAATTTCGATTCGGTTACCGAATACCGAATGCACACCCCTAGATACAACGATGACAGCATTTCAGCCATTTGGTGAAACTGACGGAGTTGATTTGCTGACCATCTTGTTTCATCATTTCTCATTGAATCAAGCACAGTGATATGTTGATGGACTATATCAATATCGTACAACACCCAGTGATCATCATTCACAAGTGCAACACCGTACACTGATTTAACTTTTTCCCAAGACAAAGTTGGTCCATCATGGGGCAGAAATCCATAAACATATTTCATTACAGTACGGGCTCTATAACTCCAAACCCACTCAACTTGATCTTTCTTGGCCTTCTTCCATAATGGGTACATTCTTTGCAACAAGTCCTACACAATATAAATTGAAAAATATATAAAAATTTGACAATATTCATAAATAATCACAATAATTTAAACATTGTTGTATAAAAACTTACCCAAAAAATTAAATCAACATATGACCAATCACTCAAAAGAAATTTAGGAGACGTCTTCGCCTTTAACAACACCATATGGATCAACACATTATTGTTCTACAATATTCACAACAACAATAGAGCAAAAAAATATTAAATTTAAGACATAAAAAATGAACAATAAAATTAGTAAAAAAATATTACCTCTCCATCAAGCATTCATGTGGGTTTCCATATACGATTAAACCAATCGGCATTCACGTATTTTATGATTGACACTGGAAGATTAAGTCACACATTGGTTCCAATATTCATACTCCACCATCTAAGAAATTCGTGTTCTTTTTCGGGCCAATATGAATAAAACGGGTTGTACATGGAGTCAAATGTCAATGAAAGGGGGCTTGTTCATGATCAATTTAACTTTATTACTACTGTGAAAGACGTGATTATTGAATTTTCTGAACGACGCCTTTAACAAATGTCTTAGATTTCTATTTCGTTCGGACCTTTTAACTGATTGAACAGGTGTCGGTAGAACCTTTTCCCGGTCCTCCTGTTTATTTAATATATAAATAGATAAAATTAAACACACAACAATTAAAAATTTGTTATGCAGACCAAGTTGAATTAATCAATAGAATATTACGATCATATTATTTAGGGTAAAAACATTTAAAAAAATAAAGCCTACAATTAAATAAAATAAAAAAGTAAACTTACGGTGTCATGGTTATTTAGATCAGTTGACTCGGCTTCATAGCAATGCCCCGTAATATTGACATCTATGTTTGAAGCATGTCCGTCACTCTTCGGAGACTAATGACAAACCAAATGCATTGTAAAATATATATCCATAATAAGCCTTAAATAATTTTTAATTATATTATACAATAATAACGAACCTTCTCTTTTTTTAGAGAAATTCCTTCTTCCCACTTAACAGCACTTACATATGATGGAGAACTAAGCTCAAAATCATATGGATCCAACTGATGGTGGATAGTTATCTGAGAGACAAAAAAGGTAAAATGATTAAATATTCGAAATAGAAAATAAATAATAATTATAAAAAGTAAATATTTTGGGGCCACTTACACTATTAGCCCAAATATGGAAGTCACTCGAGTCAATGAAGGTTCTCTTCTTCAAATCTTTGAAAGAAGTGTAACAGGTTGAATCCCACCATAACATCCTAGGACCATAAATCTTATTGTCAATTCTAACCGGTGTTCTACACAAACTTGCAACAGAGGGCATCGCCTCAAAGGCCCAACATTGCAACGCATATACAAATTCAAAACATGTTAACCACTTAGATGGTTTGCAGTGTTTTTTCCTTGCTAAACTTGAATTAGCCTCGGAACATCCTATATGTTTAGTACGTATATCGTCAACCAAGAACTGAAACGCCACAAGACCCCATGGAAATTCATTAAATAGTTGAAGATTATCTACCAAATGAAAGAATTTCATGTCTATAGTCCTAGAGTCCTTGTGTTGTGCAAAGAGGACACCGTATATAATCCACAAGAACCCCAATTTCAGACAATCTTTAGAGTCTCCACGCTCTTCCAGAAATGCTCGCTCAATATCTCGAGCAATAACACACTTCAAGTATTTGAAATATTTGTCATATATATCGGAACTTGTCGGACATATAATTTTGCCACGGAATTGTAAACCAGTGACCAAAGCGAATTCTCTTGGTCCGAATACTGCCTCTTTGTTAGCAACACGAAAAATAATATTATTCGGTGATCCGCTTGTATCTTGGCAAAGTAAGAGGTGATACCATAGTTGACCAAGAAATTTCATATTTTTCATATTTTGAAAAGGTGAAAAACACGAAACCTCGAACTTTAAAATATTTTTCCCTAATAAATGTCCATTTATTTTCTGTATGATGGTCAGATCCGTTGTTGCGTGTATCTTTACCGACATTTGTTGGGTTTCTAGAAACAAAAAAATAAAATCTGTTTATGACCACTTTGCAAAAAAAAAAAAAATTTAAGGTGTCCAACTCAAACCTACATTACCTCTACAATTAACAAAGAGAGTCTAAATTGCCTCTCAAATTAACAAAGAAAGCAAAAATATAAACTTTAACAAAGCAAGCAAAAATAGAATGCTAAAAAATAGAATAAAACAAGCATTTGATTTTCTCATGAGCATTTTATCAAACACCTTGTGGGCAAATATAGCATGCTAAAAAATAGAATAAAACAAGTATTTGATTTTCTCTTGAGCATTTAATCAAACATCATGTGGGCAAAAAAAATAAAATGCTTCAATTGATAATAATCATATTGTTAAGATTTTTCATGTTATATTCAACTATCAACAACACAATTTAAATCTAAAAAAGTTCAAAGCACAACTTACAAAAAAGAATTAAAGGGGAAAGGAAAGAAACGGGAGACTTGGTGGTCGACGTCCGGCAAAGAAGGGTGACGACCGGCGGCCGGAGGGAGCGGTTATCGGCGTCTTGCAGAAAATATTTTTTGGGTTCTTTTTGTTCATTTAATGAGAAATATTATAGTGTGTAAATGATTGATATTTATTTATTTTAATTTGAATTCAATTTATAATATTGAAATAAATAAATAAATAAATAAAGTGGGAGTGAAGAGGTTTGGAATGGAATATAGGCTTGGAGTGGAATATAGGCTTGGAATGTCCAAACCTCATTAAGGATATTTGGGACATTTCTCATGGTGGATAGGGCAAAATTGATCTTTTTTTAGTCAAAGGGCAAAATTGGTTTTGCCCTTGTTGACTTGGGCATTTTTAGGTGTTTCCACTATAAAAAATCTAACATTAACATATTTTACATCACTGCTCAATATTTTATCCTTGCTTAATTTGAACGAAGTGTTATTTTCTAACTTATTTGCATCTAAAAATAAACTGTTAGTAAAGTAAATTTTTGTATATTGGTTACAATAAAATTAAATTTAGAAATGTTGAACAGACTAGCACATTAACTCTTACTCATTTGGGTGACTTCGGGCTAAACGGACCACGGGTGTCGGGTTAAATTGGCTTATTATTTTAAACAAATTATGAAAAAATTAATTAATCTTTATCTTATTTATTTTGTTTAAGTTTAAACGGGTTGGTCGATCTACGTCTAGCATGACCTAATTTCATATATTATGCCTTAAATTTAGGAACAAATTTGTTGTAATTACAGCTTAGCTGATTAATAATTAGGTAGTGGTAGAAATTTTGAATACGGAAATACACAAAAGGAGAAAAATTATATTCGTGAAATATTGAATTGAAGATATTATTCAAAGAAAGCGGTGTGGAATATTTGAAATCAAAATTTAACAAACCCTAATGCAAATTAATCACGACTGTTCATGTGTTGTCCAGCGTAGAGCTATAGGCTAGTCATCATGCATGCAATTATAGCAATTTCACTATAACTAATTATATAAAAACTTTCGTTGACCTAGTTTACGTATTTGATCAATTTCGTGAATTTCATTGATTCTATCAATTAATTCTAAAAGGATCCTATAAACAAATTTTGTTAGATTTATTTTGTAAAAATTTAATAAAGTTCGCATAAATATGGCTCATAAATAATTATACATACTCCAGCAAAAATAAAAATGAAAAAAAAAAAATAGCAATTCTACCTTATTCATAAGAGTAAGTCGTCTCTTTTAAACTAATTTCACTGTGCAAATAAAAATAATATCAATTATTTTATTATACAATATTACTATCAAACTATTATATTTTAATAAAACAACTAATATTATTAAAAAAAACACATAAAATGTAAAAAATTTATGATGATATTGATTCGCTGTATTCTTTACCTAATATTTCATAGGTAATTACATCTTATTCTAATCAATCACTTTTTTATCTGAGAATGGTAAAGCCTTGGATTTATATTTTCTTGTAGCTTCATTTTCGGGGGTGATTAATCGTTATTCAAACTTGATTTCATCAAAAATAACTTCATTAATTTATAAAATCGAGTTTTAATTTTGAGGAACTAAGAATTGATTTTATTACATGTGGGATCACTTGAACTTATATTATGACCACACAAAGACTATTTATTATACAGCCTTAAAAATATAATTTCTTCAACGGATATTAGAGTTGGGGGAGAAGTCCATTTGAAAATATTACTTTAACAATTGATCATTTTCTTTAAAAAGATAAAAAATGTATATGGAAAATTAAGGTTTGGTGGGTCGTTGAGGGATCCAGAAACTAAATTAATGGTAGCATAGGCCCAATACTGTACGTAGTGGGCTTTAATACATGTATTATTTAACTTGTATAATTTCTAAATCAAGTTCTAAAATTTTGTAAAATATCTTGTCATGAAGTTAATATTACATATAAATGAGAATAAAATTAATCTTATGTGTTTTGTATACATAGTAAGATTAGGTGTTACCACTTTTGAAAAACTTAAAGTATCAAATAATTGATCAAGAGTATTAAAAATCTAATCAGCAGTATCAAAAATTAAGGTTAGTGATATCATATTATTTTCAAGAATATCTTTTTATTTTTTTTGAAAGGTATTATTTTTAAGAATATCAACAACTTAATATTTTTACTATTTAAATTATTCATATTTATTATAAAAAATACAGTATTATAATATTTAGATTTACAATATCAAGTT